>VDFB02322083.1:949308-1097175 GCA_007258455.2 Sequoia sempervirens
ACATGGTATAAATAGCAAGTCAGCACGAGATGGCAGTGTGAATAGATCAACTTGGTCATGAGGATCATGTGGTTGAAATTTCAGATCAGATCAATCCAAGCTTCAAAGGTATGAAAATTAGAGGGCTTACTAAATATAGTAAAACAGGAGCGAGCAAGCCAGAGAAATGTCTAAGTCTGAGAAATTTCCTTCACCCCCTGTCAAATGCGCCCAAGGTGAAGCTGGCAGAAGGATGGAAAATTTCAAGTGTTGATAATTCCTGCTCAGCCCCCTAAATGCGCCCTCAGGGAGAAGAAGCCATGAAATTTTTTCTAAGTCTGAAGAAGTTCCTGCTAGACCCCCTAAATGCGCCCTGTTATGAAGTGAGGTTGAGAAAAGTTTCCAAGGCAAGTCAAAGTTCCTGCTCCTACCCCTAAATGCGCCCATGTTAGGTGTGAAGCCAAGACAAGTTTCTAAGGCGTTGAAGTCAAACTTCCTGCTCCTACCTCCAAATGCGCCCATCTCAAGAGGCATCAAAAAAGAGAAACTAAGGCATTGGAAGTTAAATCCTCCTCATTATGCAAAATGCGCCCAAGTGCAAAGTGAAGCTAGAACATGTGTTAAGGCGTGGTTAATTCCACCTTGACATGTCGAATGCGCCCAAGTCCAAGATGAAGCTAAGGCATTTGCTAAGTGTTAATTCCTCATAGACATGTCAAATGCACCCAAGGGTATTGAAGGTGATGTGCTAAGTGTTGTTGAAATTCCTCCACCCCAAGTGAAATGTGTCATGATTGGAGAATGAATGGGAGAGAAATATCAAAGGCAAAACGCTAAGTGTTCAAAATTCCTCCTAGACCCTCTATATGCGCCCATGCTCATGGAGATAATAAATTTTTTCTAAGGCACAAAATTCCACCTCTAGAGGAAAATACGCCTAAGCTTGAGGGGATGATAAAATTCATTGAGGCATGAATAAAATTGGCAAGGATGAGTCAAAATGCGCCAGCTTCATGAGATTGAAGAAGATTTTCAAGGCCAAGCAAGAAAATATGCCCAGAGATGAAGAATGAGAATAAATTTGATGGTAAAATATTTTCCTAAGGTTAAAATTCAAAAATTAAATGTACCCCTTCGTTTGTAGACACATGAATTCGACGCTTTTTGAAGGGAATTTTCTTCTGGGTATCGGACATTTGCGACAGGGAGTGAATTTTAAAATTTTCTACACCTCGCCAAGGATTTTGGGATGAAGATTTTTGATGGGCACTTGATTGATGAATTTCCTAAGGGGAAAATTTTAAAATTTCTAAGGCAAGGACTGAAAGATGTTGAAGATAAAATGCCTTGACTGATGAATTTGAAGTTGATTGCCTAGATGAATTTGATTAAATTCTTCATGAGAATAATCTTCTCGAGCCAGAGGTGGATAAAATCGAAGTTCAATACTTCAGCTGGTGAGATGAATTTCTTAAGGGGGGATGCAGTTGAAGTTAATATTTTCAAAAGATGATTTAAAAATGCTAAGTACGCCTAGTGGAGATGAATCTTTTGAAATTCTAGAAGGTCAAAGTATACTGGATGCCGAATGCCAAGTGTTGCAGCTGCCAGAGGAGGGAAATTCAAATTCCTACAGTGAAGTAGTGGAAATTTAGTGAACTGGCTAAAATTGGCTTCTTCTAGAATTCGACTTGGCTATATGAGCTGTGAGTTGTGTTCATTTTTCTTCATTAGCTAGCAAGTACAACTTGAGCTCTGAAGTGAAGATTGTAGTGCAAGCCAAAACTTGGTGAAGAAGTTCGAACTTGGGCTCTAGTTGTGAGAGTGTTGAAATTGACGTTGAATTTTGAGAGTGAATAAGTTTGAAGCTGAGAAGTGCTGAAGCAAGCTTGGGTCGATTTTTCTCTGTAGTGCTGAAGTTGTATTGCTGCAAGTAAATTTTTTCTAAGTGCTGAGAATTTGAAGTTGCTGCAGGAAGTGTTGAGAATGGCTGAAGTAAGAGCAACTGGAAGGGAAAATAATGCTGAATCCAGCAAGGCAAATGCGTCCAGACAAGCTGTGATAAAGAAGCTGAGCAAGTCTTTCTTGTCGGAGTCAAAGTTTGCTTCAAAGTTGGGAAAGTTGGCTGACACGAACTTGGGCTCTTTCAATATGGAAGCTTTCAAAAGTCGAATAATGGGAGTTGGAGGCCATCGTCCATTGATCACTTCACATAATATTGTCGGGAGTGGACTTTATGCAGCTGCTAGTTTTCCACCAGCAATTCAGTGTCCAGAGTTGATCATGGAGTGTGCTAACTGTTACAACCCTGAGCGCAGGTCTATTGTCTCACCTGATGGCAGATTGTTTGCCAACCTCAAGCCCCCAGCTATTGGCGAAGCATTTGGAATTCCCTCACATGAGAAGATGATCTACAAAACGAGGGAACGTGCTGAGCGTATGTATGCTTCAACATTTGAAAGATGTGCTGATATGATTAACTCTCGTTGGATGAACAAGTCCGGGCCCTCTCGCACGAAATTGCCAAAGTAGATAAGAAGTCCGAGGCCCTCTCGAGAATTGTCCAAAAGTAGAATAATCGCGATTTGAAGTAGGATTGTTGGAAATGTTGTCATTGATGTCAAGGTAAAGCATGAAGATGTATTCTAGTTGCAGGCAGATATTTTATGTGTGTAACGAGGAACTAAAGGCTCACCAAAAGATAGCAAAATAAGAAGACAAATAAGCCAAGATTTCCATGAAAATTGACAAAGTATTTCAAATAGTTTGATCCATTCAAACATGGAATACAAGTTTGATCAAACAGATTTATTATCTTAATTAAGGCAAAAATTACGATATAACAGCAGTTAATATATGCAGCAATCTACAGTATGAGAGACTTTAAGATGAAGAAAACAATGTGATAAATGTCCATTTATAGAAGGCAGCATTTTAAAGATTAATAAGGATTATTAATCAAGCAACGATTTGAAGATCATTTATAAAATCAGAGAAAGACAAAACCAAAAAAAGAATAAGACAGTCAAAAAAAACAAAACCATATAAGACGAAATAAAGAAAAAGACGAAAGTCAAAAAGGCAGTGATTAATATTTGAAAAGGTATGCAGCAATTTAGTTAAGAACAAATACGTATTTTAAAAAGCAGCACTAGGTAAAAAAAGACAAATGAATAAGACAAAACCAAAAAGACAAAAATAAAATGGTGCGATTTATTTTAAGAAGAGGTGTCTTTAAAAAGGTGCTATTTTGTCTTATTCTTGATTGAGGAAGAGGTGCGATCTTATCAAGTCAAATATTTAAGTCAAACAATGATTTATTAAAAAGCATCAAAAGACATGATTATTCAAGGATGTGATACGTGGAATTTCAGTTTAATAAAAGAATAAAAATAAAGAGAGATGAAGCACCTCATTCAAAGGGATGGAATAAACTTTTGAATGGTACGATTTATTGAAAAGGTAAATTCAGATTTATTTAAATAAGAGAGGTGCGATTTATGAAGATATACAATTTATACATATTAATAAAAATCTGAATGGTACGATTTGTTAAATCAAATTCAGATTATAATGAATGGGTACAATTTGTGATTTGAAAAACTAAAGAGTGCAAGAACAGTTGTTTATTGAAAGATATGATCTTTCATCAAAGGTTGCAATGCATAAGCAACATATATGATTGATATTCATTTCAGATTTGAAGGGAATGAGCTGTGTGTGTAAGGAATAACTGATAAATCATAAAAACACGAATGTGGCTGTGTGTGAAAAATTGAATATCATCAAAGGATAGAGAGATCTGGGTTATAGATTTTATTGAATATCATTGATGATAAATAGAGGATATGATCTGAATCAGAGTCAAATGAAATGAATATTATTTGAAGTGAGTGAAGGAAACGTGTGGTGTTGAATGTGTAAGTATAAAGATTATATCATCTGAACTCAAGCAGTTGATGATAGCTGAGTAAAATAAGAATTGCAACATGTGTGTATGAAGTTAAAAAGAATATCATCTATACACCAGCAAATCTAAAGAGAATATAAAAAGTGGATTTGGCTGAGTTGAGAAGAGTGATTAAGCAAAGTTTTTGAATACATTTGGGCAGACATATGAAACATATGAAGGCAGATTATAAATAGGAATACGTGCAGATTAGAGAATATCTTGAAGACTAAATTCATGAGAAGATTGTGAATAGTGATGATCAGTTTTCTAAAAGGAGTTTATGCACAGTCTGGATCAGATTTGTGAAGAATGTATGCAGATCTTATAAAGCAGATTGAAGTGAAATAAGTGCAGATTTTGGATACAGTAATAAGTATTGAAGACAAAACATATACATCAGATTTGTAAGAAGATTGTTTGAGCAAAAATTGTCCATCATCTGTTGAGGAAGCAACAATTGAAGGTGGAACATTATCATTCAAATTATAATCTTTGCTAAGTTGGTGCTTGGCAAGTAGGGGTTGATGCACCTTGTAGGTTGGTGTCTACTAAATCAGCATTAGGGGTTGAAGCTCCTTGTAGGTTGGTGCCTACTAAATCTGGATTAAGGGTTGGTGCTCTTTGTAGGTTGGTGCCTACTAACTACTCATTTAGTGATTCAAGTAGGTTGGTGCCTACATTCATTGTAAAAGTTTATATAATTCATAAAAGTACATTGTTTGTACCGTGGTTTTCTCCCGTAAGGGTTTCCACGTAAAATCTTGGTGTCAACTTGTTCATATTGAGTTATTCTTGCATAGTTGATTTGTATTAGAGTTTGAAGTTGATAAGAGTTGAAAGGGAAAAAGTTAGTTGATATACTGATTCACCCCCCCCCCCCTCTCAGTATATCTTTGTGCTCTTGATTGATTTGATCATGATGCTTAGCAGAGTTGGAGGATGCCCCCAGGTGTTCATCTTTGAACCTTGGATGTTTTATTACATCAATCTTGTGCTGGAAGGCAAGGAGATTATTAATTGGGCGGTGATGATTAGTGATAATTTGCACGAGTAGCTCCGGAGTCTAAGGAGAACAAAGACATTTTACATGGGTTCATACATCATCTACATGTTGGCTCGTATGACGAAGTACAAAGGAATATCATACAAGGAGCCGATTGGGTGTGGCTCTCAACAGTTGAAGATTCATGAGGATTGTCCGCAACTGCACTTGAGGAGCACTTCTCATTACAAGAGAGTTAATGACGCCTTCACCATGCACATAACGAGATCACTTTAGCAAAGAACTCATCACAGGATCTCCAAGGAGGCTCAAGAATTGATAGAAAGGTACAGGTGTTGCTTCATCCAATTTCCGAAGTTTACTTATGTTAGGCTGCAAGGGTTCTCTTCATATCCCTATAGGCTGCCCAGATACCCTACAAACATAATATTGATGTTAGAAATATCTAGGCAACTCATTGCCTACGATAAGATTCTGAAGAAAAAGAAGAAGGGAGGACTTGACTTCCCGATTATCATGGGAAATTCAGATGAAGTGTGTCCTTCACTGCAGGCAGCCAAGGAAGCTGAAAATGAGCTTCAGTTTTTCCATCTTTCTTACCACACTTGCAGGCAGTATTATGATCCTCACAGAAATATCAGATGGATACTGTCAGAGGAGTTCAGGCATAAGGCAAATATTGAAGATTATTGGGCTGGTGCATTAGATGAAGCTAAGGTAAGAAAAATGATGTTTTCAAGATTACCTTTGGGCATGATCAGGGAGTGCGAGATTATTCCTGTATCGGACCAGGTAGATGAGGATATGAATGTTATTCATCTAGATTATGAGACAGTGAGGGATACACCACTCCCACTTCCAGATTGGTCAGAGCCTGAGATTGCGGATTTGGATACACTTGGCATACAATTCTTGACATTCACCAGAGGATGGATTGAGAGGCACGTGAATAGGTTGAAGAACAGGTCCATTCCTCTTACTTACAACTTGATGGGAGATCACAGATCACTGACTGTTACGAAGAAGAACCAGATTGCTCGAGCTCCAGAGTCACGAAGGAAGGAGCCAATCCAGCAAGAGCCTCCGAGAGTCGAGGTGGCCTTACCTACGCCATTGGAGACTCATTCTCCAAGTATAGAAGAGGTTTCATTGTTTGTCGATTAGAGAAATATATTGAATAAGGAATAGGAATTGCAAGAGGCAAATCAGCCACCACGAAGAGAGTCTGTTGGCCAAAGTGTCAACGCACCTTCCAGAGAGAACCAACAGGATGAAGATGAAGAAACGGCCACAAATACACACTTCTAGCATGAGATTGAGGCAGCATTGGAGTATGGCATTGTTACAGGGCAGGAGGCCCAAGGTTTAGGAGATACCCAACCCGTAGAAGCCAATGAGCCTCGTCAAGATGAAGCTAGAGAAGAAGTTCGTGAAGAAGAAGCAAGGGATGAGCAGCCATTTGTTATACAACAAGTAGTACCAGATTGGCTCAGAGACAGAATGAGGAGCCCTAGTGAAGAGGCTGATCCAACAGTAGAGATGGACGAATTCTTGAGTAGGATCAGTGCACCTCCAACAAAGAAGAGAGCTAGGAAATTTTGAAAGATTTCGACAGATGAGGGTGGCTCTCACACCCTTCATGTGGTTGTACCAAGGGTTGAGTGTGATTGAGATGAGGATGTGCCAAAAAATTATGTGATTACCACCATTGAATTAGGTCACCCCACGGGAGCACAAATAATTGAGGAGTGTGATAACTCGTACTAGGCACTCAAGGACAGATTGCTCTGCACTGAAGGAAAGTACAAGAAATTGAAGAAGGAGCACAAGACTTTGATTGGATATGTACAACATTTCTCTCGTCCTTGTGGGCAAGAGAATCCGGTGATTGAGCTTCCAATCAAGTTTCCTAGAGAATCAGTTAGTGGCTTGGAAGATTTGAGAAAGATGGCACAAGAAGCAGATAAGTGGGTTGCCAGTGTTCGTGTTGAGACATAAAAGTTTATGGAGGATCTTGCTCATGCTTACCAGTAGGCTTCCAACATTATGGCACGGATGGATGCAGTTGATCAGGCTTGGGGTGATGCTCATATCTATCAAAATAGGATTGTTCAGCGTCTAGAGGCTTTGATGCATACTCCCTTACAGACTTTGGTTGAGGGAGGCGTGATTCAAGAAGGTGCTAGATATGATTTCACTAGCTGGTATTCTTCAGTTGTCACAGGCTGAGGATTCTTTGATGCAGCACAGGCGGATTCAGCTATGTTGATGAATGGTAGCTTAGGTCAGATATAAACGATGATTGCTATAAGCATCATCATCGTTTATATAAGATCAAGTGCTCTTCATGTTTAATATTTCTAGAAATAAGTAAAAATCGAATTTTATAAAGCATGTATAAAATCAAATTTTTTATAAATTAATGTTTTGCAATCGGCACATTCTGTATAAATAAAATCTGATTTAGAATTTTTGTAGAATCCTTACACTTAGAATCTCCTTAGAACCCTTAGTCTCTCAATTTGATAGAAGATTTGAATACATTTACATGGTATCAAAGCCACGTTGTGTGAATCCAATTCAAATCTAGATATCAGATTGCTCTTGAAAATTAGTATTTTTTATAAAAAAATCGAATTCACATCACATTCTTCATAATGTCAGGTGTGATCAGATTTGAAGATCGTCTTGTAGGAGCAGACAACTTCACATCATGGAAATTTAGAATCATGATGATCCTTAGAGAGAATAAACTTGACTCACTTGTGAAAGAAAATAAAGGGGAACCAGAGGCTGAACCTGAGAAAACTCATTGGATTGAAAACAATGAAAAAGCCATGAAAATCCTAGTAGATGCAGTTAGGGATCTGTTGGTGTACGTTTTATCATCCACCGAACACTTCAGAATAAAATGTCCAAAGACACTCTATCCTCTCTTGAAAAACCACCGCGTATGCTAAGATTGCGAGAAGATCATATGGCGATTCCAAGGTTTCTTTAGTCGGGTCTCGACGTGTGGATAAGCTCAATGGCCATTGTGATATGCTGGTAATAAACAAGGGGACTTACATAAGAAAATCTTCACAAGTTCAGGACTTAGGGAATTTATCATTAAAGGCTTTCTTCACTTAGGACTTTCAATGGATCTCAAAAAATGGCAAAAGGATAGGGTTTAGGAGAATCTAGTCTATGCCTAAGAACTCAAGAGACAATAAGGATTCGGTGAAGGGAATAAACCACACTTTGTTTCGCCTCCTACAGGACAACATACGCAAAATGGGTGCAATCTTCAAGGGTTGTGAGAATAATTTTCAAACCTCGAATGAGGCTGAAGTTAAGTTTCCACAATTAAGAGCTTAGGCTAACTTTACACATCGAATGCAAATCATCCATTCGAAGAAAGTATGAGCTACACTTCACCATTGAATCAATACGATCAATCTCTCATTCAATTAACCAACTTTCAAAGCAAATTCTACTTAATCTAATGCTAACTTTAATCTATGGCGGAAGAAGATATGAACCTCGCTTACTATTTGATAATAAGAAGTTATTCAAGGCAAATCATGCTCAAGAGCTTTTATTATTCGAAATAGTCTCAGTGCAACAATCTCATATTCTGTCTCCACACAAATGAAAGTGAGAGAGCATAAGTTTATATAGAGTTTCAAAAATGAAATGAAGGGCCGAGATTAAAACAAGATTAACGGCCAAGATTATTACAACCAAACCCTAATTAGGGTTTCCCAAAATAACAAGAGTCATCTATCAGTAAACTATCAGTAGAGAGGCAGTTAAAGCTATATTCTAGGAGAGGCGTCCTTATCCTTCTAAACAGCATTGCGTTCAACGAATCTGGACACTACTGCAATGACCTCCATTGTGACAGGTGGCAGCATGCTGATCCGGAACTCAAGCTCATCCAAGTTCTCTGCACATTTGGCAAAGGTATTTGCCCATTCTGCTTCCTGCTTCCTAAAGTCATTCCGGATGGCCGAAAGACTTGCTACTCTCACAAAATCCTTTCTTAAAAGTGGTCCAGTAGTTGAGAAGAAAACTTCTTGAATCTTTTGTTTCAGTTCCTCCAACTGCATATCCTTTTCTTGGACAATCTCTTGATCAAATATTTCTGCAGTTGTCATGTGAATTTTTTCTCGGATGTCCTTTATCTGCTCCTTGATTCTAAGTCCATCCACTTTTGCCTTCTCCAAAAATTCTCTACGTATAGTTACTGACCAAAACCAATGATTGAAATCATATGCTGCTCCTGCAGCAATCACCTTCCTGTTGACCAACTCCTCTCTTGGAGTGCCCTTCAATAGCCTGAGCCACGGAATAAGCCTCTCTTGCATATCTGGAAGTCCTTCCCATGTTTCCGCCATGTCCATAAGTCTGGAAAGGAAGCATGAAGTTTGCCCATAAGCAAGCGCCAATTTCTCCATGAACAATGCAGCTTCTGCGCCTTCACTTGCCATCCAGTCCTGAGCTTCCTTGGCCGTCACCATTCTGCACTCGACATCCTTGGTCACCTCCTGTGATGAATTGAGGAGAGGAGGAACAATCACACTACCCTGATCAAGTGGCTGGGTCAAATGCTGGATATATTCCTTAAGACGTTCAACCTCTTTTTTATACTCCTTCTTCTTGGCGACTTCTTTCTCCAGTCTCGCTTTGATGGTCGAGACGAAATTATCTAACTCCTCTACTGCTTGACTTTTCGAGGTTGGGCCAAGGTCAACAGTGGTTATAGCATACTCCTGAGGAGTGATCTCGTCCGGTGGCTTGTCCACCGTAGGTACTGCAATGTGCACAGAATGGTCGCCTGCCTCGTTCCTCTGAATGGTGGAGAACTTCTTGGCAGGCTTCTTGATTGCAACTTGCTCCAACCTTGCCAGGAAATCGGTAGTATCGTCCTGCTCTTCTTGAGCTTCTGCAGGTATCTGGACCTTCATTCTCTCTAACAGCCACTCTGGAATGGTCGGCTGCTCAATCCCATCCTCTACCTAAACCTCTTCTTCATTCGGAACATCCACAACCCCTTTAAGAGCGGAAATCATTCCCTCCTCGAAGTCATTATTCCGAGTTTCTATCTCATTGTTTGAACCTAAGATTTCCGTGCCCGTAGGTGACAAGGGCTCATCATCATCTAGCTGAATAGGTTCATCATTCACTTCCTGAACTGCAGGAGGTTCAAGCATTTCTACCAAGGACTCGTCTATAGTAGCCACCAGCTCGTCAATATTCTGGGATGCTACTGACCGAGAAGGTTCTCCCTTATGCCTCTTGGAAGCAGGCTCTATACTTGGGACTATTTCCTTCCTTTTCTCTCCGATCCCGACCAAGTCCTGATGGGATGCCCCGACATTAGAAGAATATGACTCTGACTCGCTCAGTAGGTCATATGTGAGTGTGATTCCTTTCTGTCTCAATTCTTGGGCATGATAGTCGACCCACCACTGAGAGTATTTAGTCACTGGCCTCATTAAGGTTGCCAGGTCTGCGTGCTCTGGTTTTGACCATTTCACTGGAGGAAGAGGTCGGCTTTCCTCGAAGCGTGGCTGGACGTGGTTCCCATCATCTTGTTACTGATCAGGCACCCGACAAAACTCAATTGCCCTCATGAAATCTAGTGGCATCCTGGACCACATTTTCCGCCTAACTTCATACTCATCGGCAGCATTTGCCCAGAAATCTTCCAGTTCCATCCTTTGCTTGTACTTTCTCCCTTCTACTGTCCGAATATTATGGTGTGGGTCAAAGTTGACCCTGGACTTGTAGGCTGTGAAAGGATACCATTGGATCTCCAATCTTGCACTCTCAGCTGCCTGTGCTGATGGACAATACTCCAGCATGTTCCCAATGAAAAATGGGAATGTGACAGATGCCTTCTTAGTTGGTCTCTAGATGTTCTGGTACTCCTCCAACTGTCTTAGGACCTCAAGCAATATCATCCGATTGGTCGGATAGATGGGCAATTTATAGGGATTTCTAGTAAATCCCTGGATCCTGACATAAGTAAATTTCGGGAACTGGATAAACTAGGATCCGTACTTACTGATAAGACTTTGCGCTTCATGGCTCAGCCTCTGATGTACCCCTCCTTGAAGTTTTCTGGTAATATGCATTAGGAAGGCATCATGCACCCTCCTGAAGTGAGTCTTCTCCTTCAATTGGAGCTGCGGGTAACAGTCGTAAGGCCTGAGTTCGTTCTCCCCGTTGCCAATTTTGCCCTTGCAAATCAATCCTGGATACTTGTATGATCTGGCCAACAGGTATACAACATACGAACTCATATGAAAAGACTTAGTCTCTTCGAGGTTGATCAATTGCTCGTGGAGGTTGTCACTTATCATCCGTGACTAGTTGAACATTTTGACACCAAAGGTGATCTCGTCTATGAAATAGTAGATCCAACTCTCGAAAAAGGCGCCTTGTGGGTTACCAACTATTCTATTCAGCATCAATACTATATCCCCAAAATCTTCCTTGAAGTCTGTTCGGCGAGGTCTCTTGGGCAACTTCTTGATTGAAGGCTTAGGCTTGTCCATCCACACCTTGTTAACTGTCGTGGCGCACAAATCTGGTTGACTGTCATACAACCTTTTGGCCTCTTCCTTGGTTTTATAGACCGTTCGTGAATGTTCCGGGATGTCGAAGGTTTCCTGGATTGCAACTTCGCCCAAGTGTGCTAAGACTCTTCCATCAGGTGCGATGATTTGTCTCCTCTGAGCGTCATAGTGGAGAGCACACTCCACCATCAACTCCGCACTATCCATTGCCGGTGGTAATCCAGCTGCCTGAAATATCCCGTTTCTGATTATCCGCTTGGCTATCGGTGTGGGAAGTCCCTTCTGCCCATACACTCTTTTCTTAAATTCATCAAAGTCGACGTGTCCGAGATCAGTGTCCACGACATTCTTCCATTTTGAAATGATCTTGGTCTCTCGCTGAGCACCCTTGCTGGCAAACTTAATTCTCAGCTTCTTTGATAGTTCGCCTATCGTGTTAGTCAACCTGCAGTCAAAAGATTAACATTAATACAAAAGACTTTTTCAAATAATTAACTCTCGTGCCTTGGATTCGAAAATTTACTTTCAGCTGGTTAAATAATTAAATTGTTGCGAAAAAGCAAGCTGAAAGTAATTTAGATGAAGTTGAAAATTTCGCTAGAGCTTCGTCAAGATGAAAGGACAAAAAAGAGATAGCAAATTCATTTGATTGGACGCCAAACCTCAGTGAAGAACTATTGGATGCAAATCAGATTTTAAAAATCTGATTTTTAGAAGAAGAAGTGCGCCCCTTTTCACAGAAGAATTTCAGCTTTCAATAAATCTCTTATCTTTTCCTGTGAAAAATTCTTCAGCATAACACTATTTCACCTTCTGGAAAATTCGACTTTGCCAATTGATCAACTAATTTGCCTGATAATTTCGAGAAAGATTAAATTTCTCTTCAGTGGTGTGAAAAAAATGAGTTGCTGAAACTCATTATAATGCTGAAGGATTGAATTCGTTTTAGCAACTGCCATCTTCTTTCTCGATTCTCGATTTGTTTTCATTTAATTAAACAGGCAAGTTTCCTTTTATTTTTCGACAAGAATCAGTCTCAAGCTTATCCGGGCAAATCTGACTGATCTTCAAAAATTTGATTTTTCACTTAATATTTATCTTTGATTTTTCCTATTTTTAAAAGAAAACATTAGATATTAAATTCATGGCAAATTTAATTTTTCCTGTCGGATTTCATCTCTGCCTGGCGTATTTTTATTTTCTTTCAATTCTCGTCTGGAAAATTTGATTTTGTCCAAGGCATTTTTTAAATTTCCAAGCAGTTGAAAATAAATTATTAAAATATTTAAAATATTTTAATTTATTCCAACCCGTTCGTTTTGGACCCATGGCTATTTCGATTTTCCTTTCATTTTTCTTGGCTAAGAGTGTATGTTCCAATTTTATCCTTAATTTCGTCTAGCCAAGTCAAATGTTAAGCCATTCCGTCGAAAATTTTATTGCTAGATCCTTATTTTTCTTTGCCGAGGCAATATTTTAGTAGCACTAAGCCTACTTTCTTTTGCCAAAGTCAAATTTTCTCTTGCTCAGTTGAATTTTTTTAGGCAAAATCCTTGTTTGGGTGTCTTCGTCGGTCGAATTTCTTTGACGCTGGACAAATTCTCCTTCCTTCTGGCCAAGGGCGATCCTTCCTTTCTCTTTGTCTTGTGCATTTTTCTTTGGCCAAAGTTGTCAATTTCTCAACATTTTCTCTAGATACTCACACTTAGGCAAATTTAATTTCTTTTCCACCTTTGTGTTAGGCACACTTCGTTTTATTTCTTGCCATAGCCCAATCTTCTTTAGCACGTGTCCTTCCAAACTTGGCACTTAACCTCTTGAAAGTGTCATTATGCTTAGTCAAAAATCTTCATTTTTCATCATTTAGCCTCTATACTTAGGCAAATATTCGAATTTTTCCTTGGACTAGGCATCAACACTTTAGCAAAAATCATTGTTTAATCCTCTTCATGTGCCTAGGCGGACTTCTTTGACATCTTGGACAAGTGTGGCGGACTTTAGAACTTTTTTGCACTTCCCCCTTTGATGCATGACGGACTTTAGATGGGTCAAGGATGAGCATGGCGGACTTCTAAGGATCCTAGGATGAGCATGGCGGACTTTAGGTGATCTTAGGATATGCTTCCTTGCTGCTGGGCGGACCTTAGAGGATCCTTGGACATGCAAGGCGGACTTTCAATGTCCTTTACCATTTTCCCTTAGTGCTGGGCGAACTTCACCAGCTTCTAGACCTTTTCCTTCATCCTTCTTCATGGCGAATTTCAGACTTAGCCATTTATTTCATGAATTTCGTCCTTCCTGAGCTGATTTCCCATGATTTCGACCTTCAGATCTGACTGGTTTTGAACTGGTTTACCAGAATTTGAATGTTTTTGGGTCTGATTTTTCATGCTTTTTGACTTGTTTTTCCAGATTTTTCAACAATTTTTCAAATTTTCTCTTTGATTTTCTGAAAGTTCCATCAAGTTTTTCGGACTTCTGAGTGCGTTTTTGGAACTCAGGACCCTTCTAAATATAGAAACTTTCTAAAAATAGAAAAAGCAAACCCTAAAAAATAGGGAACCTTGTTTGGTCCGAAAATGTCAAAAATGAAAAATCGAAAAAACAAAATTTCCTAAAAAGTAGGAAGTCTCAGAATTGGCCGAATTCACAGTCAATCTTCGTTTCCTGGGCCTTCTGAGCGCTTCCATGACGTCTACGCACTGATTCAAGCATGAATTACTGACTTGGCTCGGCAAACTCTTGGCAAATTGACTTGAAACTCTTAGGAAAGTGATCTCATGTAACCGTTGCAAGGAGACAAAACCCTAAAAACTAACAGGCAACTGGGGGGTCCCCATCAGCGATGGGGCGATGTGTGAAAAGGTCACAATAGGATCATATAGTGCCTATCCTAGCAAAACATGAAATTGCATACCATATGTACAAATCTCTTGAGAGTACCTATGAGATCAACAACACCAGTAGGAGTCTTGCATTAAAGAGGCAAATCAACAATGCTCAAATAAACAAAGGAGAGTCCATTAATGCATACTTCATGAGGATCATTGAACTAAGGGATCAACTATCCACAATTGGATATCAAATTGATAGCAAAGAGTTAACTCTAATTGCACTAGGAGGCCTACCAAACTCATGGGAGTCATTTGTTCAAGGAATAAGTGCAAGATCTGAACTCCCTAAGTTTGATAGGCTAAGAACTGACTGTCTCCAAGAAGAAACAAGACTTTCCACAAAAGAGAATAAACAAAAACAGATAGATGAAGACAGTCATGTGCTCAACACATTGTCTAATAAAAGGAATAAGAAAAACTCCTACAAGAAAGGATCTTTTAAAAGAAAGAGAAATTCCAATGGAAAGGGATCTTCTAAGAAGAAAGACATCTCTCAAGTGCAATGCTTTAGATGTGATCAATATGGCCACTATGCAATGAGGTGCCTTGACAGATCAAAGCAACAAGCATCTTTTGCCAAAATAGGAAAGACAAATTCAGATCATGAATCTGAGAACTTTCTGTTCTATTCAGCCTTATCTAGTCAAGTATCTAAGAATATCAACAACTGGGTGATTGATAGTGGTTCTTCGAGGCACATCACAGGGTTTAGAGAACACTTAGACAGTATGACTGAAGAGTCTGATGAAGATGTAACAATTGGGGATGACTCTACACATCAAGTAAAAGGGGTTGGAACTTGTTCCATCACATTGAAATCTGGTCTCTCCCTTCAACTCACTGGAGTCTTATTTGTACCTGGTATAAAGAGGAATCTTATATCCATCTCTGCACTTGAAGACAATGGTTATAGAGTTACCTTTATGGATGGGAAAGTTCTAACATGGCCTAAGAACTCAACAATCAAGAAAGCCCAAATCATAGGTGTGAGACAAGGGTACCTTTACAAACTATGCACTGAAGTCAAACAAGCCCTTACCCTTGACACCTTTGATTCAAATGAGATCTGTCATAGAAGATTAGGACACCTTCATTTCCGTGCCCTACCCTTTGTAGAAAAATTCGTGACAGGCTTACCTAAGTTAAAACCATCTCATGAAGGAACTTGCAAAGGTTGTGCATTAGGAAAGAATACAAAGGGCTCCTTTCCCAATAGTTTGAGCAAAACCCTAAATGTGTTAGAATTGGTTCACTCAGACTTATGTGGACACATGTCTGTACCCTCTAAAGCAGGATTTCTTTACTATGTCATATTTGTAGATGACTTCTCTAGGAAAACCTGGATCTATTTCCTTAAGTGTAAAGAGTCAATAGAAATCCTCAAAAGGTTCAAAGAGTTTAAAGCCCTCTTTGAAAACTTCTCTGGAAAGAAAATAAAAACCTTAAGGACAGACAATAGGAAAGAATACACCTATGAAATTTTTAAAGAATTTTGCATAAGCGTTGGAATTAAGAGGGAGTTCACAGTTGCCTACAACCCTCAACAGAATGGGGTTGCTGAAAGAAAAAATAGAACCATTGTAGAGCTGCTAAAGCAATGTTGATGGACGAAAACATTGAAACCTCTTTTTGGGCAGAAGCCTCTAGGACTGTTGTCTATATTCAGAATAGATGTCCTCATTCACATCTCGATAACAAAACTCCTGAAGAAGCCTTTACCGATTTAAAACCTGACATTAGTCATTTTAGGATTTTTGGCTGTCCTGTCTATATTCATGTGCCCAAAGAGAAGAGATTCAAACTAGAACCTTCTGGAAAGAAGGGAATATTTGTGGGTTATAGTGAAACCTCCAAAGCTTACTATGCTATATCTTAACAAGGCTTTATTAATAATTTGGTTGACGAAACTGAAAATGGGTGAATAAGTATTGATTGGGAAATGGTGTTGGCATCACGAGAAATAGAAGATTGTTTGGTTTCGAGATTGAAGATCTTTGAGAACGAAAACTCTCAGGATTTGGTGGCCATGCTTGATAGAAACCTGGTGTGGCTATTTTGCATAAATTTATGATTGTTTTCTCAGTTGGATTATTCATTTTCAGTAAAATCACACATAAGTAGTTATTTTGGCATATTGAAGGTCAGATTGGTGTATCGACTATATTCATCGATTAGGGCCGGTAATATCTGTTGAGCGATTTGTATTTCACAATACATTTTTATTATCACTGGCTCAGATGTCATTAATTCCGTAGTCGTGTATATGTTTGCGAACATTCACGTTGATTAGCGGGCTTTATAATGATCATTGGAGCCATATATATTGAGCAAGTGTTTTCTATATTCCGATTCCTATAGGAAGTCGACGACAACAAATATTATCACATATTGATGAATGAGGAATCGTAGTCTATGATGGGTCTTCCTTGTTGGCATTTACGGGAGGAATCATATGTTTTGATATCGGGATTGCCATTATCACCGGACTTGTATGCTCATTGGTGCGCATTAATTTACCATTGTGTCCTATGGTTCAGTGAATACTCTTGAAGACGGTTTGTTTCTATATTGCCGATGAATCCATCTATTGTCAATAGCACTATAATATAAATGATAGTGATTCAAGTCAATTTGGAATTAAAGGAAACAGAGTTGGGAATAAAGACAAATATATATGCTGGTTGATAACAATATTCTGAATCATCTTGTGCGGGCATATGCTGAAGCGAATAGTGATTCACATCATTCGTGGTTGTAGATTAATTGATACCAGGCTGAGGATATTTCATTTGATAATTCATCAAGGCTTTTTAGAAGAGATTGACAGATCCTGTGTTGCCTTTATATGTGTGGAGTCTTTATTATCTAAACCAGCGGAAGCCTTTGGTGCTATCAGGAGACTTGTCTCATTCATAGCAAATGATTTGTTCAAGGCGACTCTTCATTTCCTATCGTGAATTGTTTCTCCAGTCAAGGGAAGATAAACTACAAGAGACGAAAAAGACAAAGTTTGTGCATAAAGACAATGTGTGAAGCCACTTCATATCATTAGCAAATATTAGATATTTGAAGAGACCACAACATATGGAAAAAGGTATTGGGTCCTGTGTGCTTGCCATCTGATTTGTAGCCAATAGATTATCCTTCAATCGTCGCCTTCATACAGGCCGTCGGGTATGTTATTTGCTGTAAATTTGTAATAGTTTCAAACATTTAAAGGAATTGAATATTATCTTTTGCATTTATTGGTTGGCCGATGTTGCCACGGAATAAAAAGCATTAGTATTTGTGAATTTCTTGTAGTATATTTCATGTTCCATACAAATGATGGTACGGGCTTGTCCTTGTATTGAGGAGTTGCATGTTTTCTTTTGTTGTTACACCTGGGGAAAGTTTGCATTGAATTTATAATATACTGCTGCCTTAGTTAGCAATGAACTATCTTAACTTAACCATCTTGTGAGAGCTTCCAATGCACTGTATTGGACCAATACACCATACAAGAGTAAACAACGGCTCAAAACCATTTTGAAAACGTTTGGTTCATAAGGGAGTTAAGGTTGATAAGTTTGATAAAGTAATCCCAGGCAGAGATCATTGCAGGGTTTTGAAAACAACTTGAAATCAATTCACAACAGCATTCAATCGAAGTGTTTGACAAAATGCCAATGTGTCAAATGGAAACCCATAAAATATCGCTCAACCCAAGTCGGGGTTATTAAATGAATTCATGCCTCAATTATCTTAGAGAAATGGAGATTTCATCAGTTTTAATGAATATGAAATTAATTAAATTAATATTTAAGAAGGTATATTACATGTATGTATGCAGATACATATATAGTCTTATTCCTTATATTTATGTGTATACATTCATATAAGATCCCACCCACATATGATAAAGAATATAGAAGCATACTTGTTAATCACGGTAAAACTACTCAACTTTCTTATCCCTCCAGGAAAAAGATTAGGTTCTCTTCTTTCATCTTTTTGATCCTTTTTGCTCAAAGAAAAATAATACTTATTGTTTGATAATCCTTGTCATTGATGAAGTTAGTTCTATCATCTTGAATGACTATTAAGAAGAAGATTTGAAGAAAATCTTTTTGACTCTCATACAAATCGTTGTCTTCCATTCAAGTCTTTATGGAGGCAATTTTGGTTAAAACAATGCCATAGATCTAAATCACAAGAAAAATATATTTATAAACAATTAATCCCTGAGCCTACTAAACTCATTCCAAGCCAAGGTGAGAGTCACATTAACCATTCCTAGTACTAATAGCAACTGTTTATAGACTCATAGGTTTTCAAACTCATAAGACTTATTCCATTCTTGAAGTGACTTATTATATTTCCTAGTTTAGTCTAATACCTCTAAGATCTTCGAGAGGAATACTACTCCCTTAAAAGCTTGACTAAGTCATTACTAGAGTCATAATGTGTCAACTTAGCATGTTCAAGTGATCTCCATGCATGTTGTTAATGACATTTGAGGGCAATACAGTAAGAGCACACTCAAGAATACAGTAACGTATATAAGAATCACGAAAAGATAATTAAACACCCCTTAATCTTTCATGCACATTTTGCAACACATGCAACAACAGACTAATACATATATTTCCTTTCTTCTTCCTTCATGGAATGAATCACACATTATTCAAGTAAAGAAAATAAGTTGTTAAGAGAAGGTATATCGCATGCATGTGCATATGCATAAATGGGAAATTTATGCATGTACACATATTTGGCCTTCTATTTAATACTTATGTATGCATAAACGTTCTTTTTAAATTAACAGAAAGAACCATATTTCATGCAAAACATTATATTTCCATTTCCATTTAATGTGCAAAAAGAAAACATTAACTTTTACCAGATTTCCTTTAAAAAAACTTTTGAACCAATTAGACAAGTTGTAACGATTTTTGCAGGTATAACTTTGATTCCAGATCAAGGGTACACGGGGACGCGTCCCCTAGGTAATTGCCCCCCGTCCCCGTCCCGGTGCCGTTTCAGGGACAGGAAACGCGTAGGGGACGGCTGTCAGCCGTCCCCCAGAAGTCACCGAAATTTGGGGACGTCCCCGATTCCCAGAAACGTCCTCGAGTGGACAGGGGACTGCCAGGCCGTCCCCTGGACGGATAGGGAACACCTAGCCGTCCCTCGACTGTCCCGGGGACGGCCGGCCGTCCCCTATCAAACAACAGCTTAAAAGACATAAAAATAAAGTTTTTTTTTTAATTTTTTCTTTTTTAAAACATTGCTTTGTGGGCCCCACGCCTTCCCAACCTAATATGGCCACTTAAAACATTTTTTTACCTTCATTTGATCTCATTTTAACTTGCCAAGATAAAATTGCAGCCAAGAGCAAAAGTGAGAAGAGAAAGAGGAGGGTTTGAAGGAGTTGTTGGAGAAGAAAAACCAGCATTTAGGAGGAAGAAAGGAGAGCATTAAGCAAGCAACCAACAAAAGAAGTGAAAGAGGTAAGTTATTCTTTCATTATCTTTCATTTTTTTTCATTTTTTTCTAAGTTAAAATGATAAAATGTATGATTTTTTGTTTTTTTTTTTAATTTTCAGTTTGCAAAAACCAAAAGAAAACAAAATGAGTAGCAATAGTGAAGATAGTGGGGATGTTGAGAGGGGGGAAGAAAACCAATCAATTCATATGGGGCAGCCTCAAACAAACCCATTTGATATCCCTTCTGAAGACTTGAAAAAATATGCAAAAGGCCCTTTTAATTCTAAAAAACCTCTTCTTCAACTAGCATCACGTATAGACAAAGGCAAAGGGAAAAACACTGGGGGTAGTAGATTGTGGCTATGTCACATTTGCAAAGAAAAATATAATGGGAGCTATACAAGAGTCTATTCTCATCTATTGGGTTTTGGAGGCCATGGGGTCAAGGGTTGTAAAGATATAAAAGATTTTGAGAGGATGGAGTGTTATAGATTGCACTTGGAGGCCGGAGGAAGGCCTATGGATCAGCTTATGCAAACTCAATCCGCACATTCAACCTCACCTATGCCCTCTATGCTTGGTAGTCCTAGTGTTGGTAGTGGTAGTAGTGGTGTGGGTGGTGTTCATATTTCCACAAGAGGGAAGAGGAAGGCTGCTACTTCTAGTGAGCAGCAAAATACAGTTGAAAATATGTTCAATGTGCAAGCACGAGATGTGGCAGATTCTTCCATTGCCAAATTTTTCTATGCCCATGCTATCCCATTCCATGTAGCACGTTCTCCCTACTTCAAACAAATGTTTAGAGATGTGGCAAATGTTGGTACCTCATACATTCCCCCTGGAGAACATAAATTACGTACTACACTCCTTGAAAAAGAATATTCTAAGGTGAGTGTGGTGATGGAGGACATGAGACAGTGTTGGATTAGAACAGGTTGCTCTATTATCATGGATGGGTGGACCGATATTAGACAACGGCCACTTATAAACATCATAGTCACATGTTCAGCTGGTCCATATTTCCTTAGAGCCATTGATTGTTCTGGAAAGCGCAAGGATGCATAATTCCAATTTAATATTTTGAAAGAGGCTATAGAGGAGGTTGGGGCAACCAATGTTGTGCAGGTGGTTACTGATTCAGCACGTGTGTGCAGATTAGCAGGTTTGATGGTTGAGAGTGCTTACAAGCACATCTTTTGGACTCCTTGTTGTGTTCATGCGTTGAACAACGCATTGAAAGACATAGGGAAGATGGATTGGGTGCACCAGGTGGTTGTAGATGCTAGAGACATTCAGATGTTTATTTGCAACCATCACACCTCACTTGCCCTCTTTAGGACATTTTCAAGGAAGGAATTTCTCAAGCCTGTAGCAACAAGGTATGCCAGCTACTTTATTTTTTTAGAGAGGATGCTTGAGGTACAGGAGGCTCTACAGTTGATGATGGTTAATTTAGAGTGGAATAGATGGGCTATGGCAAGCACTGCAGAAGGGAGAAGCACCAAACAAAAAATTCTTGATGATAATTGGTGGTCTAATGTGAGGTAAAAAAATTGTTAATTAATAATTTCAATTTGTCATTGATTTCTGATTTTATAAAAATATATATATATATATATATATATATATGATTTTATTATTAATATTTTTTTATTTTCTAAGATCTAACTTGTCTTTTTTCATATTTTTGTTTGTAGATTTGTTTGCTCCATCATTTCACCTATTGTGGATGTCATTAGATATGCTGATACAGACTCTCCAAGTCTTGGAGAGATTTATGAAACTTTTGACCCCATGCTTGGAGAAATGAAGAAAGCAATTTCTGATAAGGATCCTAATTCGGGATTATATGAGCAAAAAATTAGGCCCATTGTGACAAGGCGGTGGAACACTATGAACACCCCGCTTCATATGGCAGCCTTTGCTCTTAATCCCAAATGGTATGTACCTAGACCTGGTAGGATGCCTCCTTGTGATGATGATGAGGTGAAAGAAGGGTTTATGAGGGCCCTTGCAAAAATATATTCAATTGAGGAGGCCAGTCTAGTTCGTACACAGTTCACTGATTTTGTTAATCTCCGTGGTCCAACATTCGGCAAACCAGAGGCCAGGGTAGATAGAACTACAGTAGCTCAAAGGGATCCTATTGGATGGTGGTCATGGCATGGGAAGGATGCACCACAATTGAGGACGCTTGCTGTTCGCCTCCTTTCACAGGTAATACTTTAGATTAACATAATTTGATTTAGATGAGTGATAGTGTTGAAGTTTGAACATTTATATAATCATAATTTAAATTGAATGTCCTAATTAGTAAATTTAAATTACTAATTTAGTTTTTAAATTTTGTCTCCTCTCACAGGTTGCTAGTTCCTCTGCTGCAGAGAGGAATTGGTCAACATACGGCTTTATTCACTCTATCAAGAGGAATAGGTTGACCTCTAGACGGGCAGAAAAATTAGTGGCTGTGCATAGTGCTTTGCGACTCCAGGATCGTCAGACTCCTGAGTATAGACAGACTCTAGCATTATGATGGGATGTTGATCCAAAGGACGTCACACAAATTGATGAGGAGGAGAGACAGGAGGGATTGGTTGGAGTTCCATTAGATGAGCTAGCCCCTCACAGTGACAGTGACTCAGACTATGAGTCTGATTTTGATGCAGTGTTGGCAGATGCCGAGTAGTGGCAATCATCATACTTTCTATTTCTATGTTTTGCCTTTGGACACTTGTGACTTTGTCATTTTGACATTTGTAGTACAAACTTGTAGCCTTTTGGGCATTTTATTATTTTATATCATATGCACATTGACTATTTGACATGAATTTGAATTATGGTCCATGGATGCAATTAGGTAGCTGTAGTATTAATTTGTTTGATAATTCGATTCTATGATGCATATGTCAATATGATTGGTGATTGTTATGATTATCATTACTCATATGAATATCTTAAATTTGAAATTTCCCTATATTTTTAAAATTTATCTCTCTCTCTCTCTCTCTCTCTCTCTATATATATATACAGCCATCCCCCCCTCTCCTAAAATCCCCTCAAAAATTTGCCGTCCCCGAAACGCATCCCGCCGTCCCGCCATCCCCCCGTCCCGAAAACTTGGTGGAATATAGTTCCAGATATCTCCTTTCAAAATAATCACCATTGTTTACATGGGAAAATAAGGAACGTACTTATAATTTTTTTAAAATGTTTATCCCCTTTTAATTAATTATGAGTATTCATTTTCAGAAATCAAGTCATTTATTTAAAAATAATTTATTTTAAGAATCCATGTGGTTCTAACATACAGACTGGGTTACAATGATTATTTAGAATCTTTCGGTTAGGCCCTAAATTGGGTTGATGAGACATGGAAGTTGGAGAATCATGAGGCATGTTTTATTTTGGAGATTCACTATAGTCGCTTGATAAATGTGGGTGTTCGTTCTAGAACGTCCCACTGACGGTTTATACTGATAAGCACCAAATGGTACAAACAACACTCTTACATGCCTTACACTTTCTCAGAACATTAAGGAAAAGATATAGTAAAATGGGACGAACCCTCAAAGAAACCCTTTGAGTTAACATGCATTTGCATGTCTTATGATGTCTGGTGAAGACTATAATAGATTGAAAGGAGCATGCACATATGTGGGGTCGGTTGACTTCAAATGCAAGGAAGAAATATAAAGACGTTATCCCTTGTCTAAACAAATAAATCTGCTAACACAATATATATTGGAGCCTTCGGATTAGAAGGTAATACTCTCTAAGTCGCTTCCTATTGGGTTCCAAGAACCTTCAGAAAGCTTACCTCAAGTGTAAGGAGGTTACAGTCAAGTAGCATTGGCTAAGATGCCAAGTCAACATGCTGATAGCCTGCAGGAAATAGTTAAACAATAAAAGAAATGTGTATATAAGTCATTAAGCTGACCTCTTTGCTAGTGATAAAATGAGTCAATCGGCAACATAGCAAATGCATTCTCAATGCAGAGATAGAGACAGGACATAGATCCATGCACACCTCATGTAATGTGGTCTCCAACATTGCAGGTTGTACATAGGAAGACACAGCTCAATGATGACCTTATACATATTTCGACTACAAGGATAACGATACCCACGATGGGTTTAAGTTGAAATGAGAAAAGATATTCCTACAATCAGGAGAAAACACGAGTTGCTGACAATATATCAGAGTAGTGAAAGCCAAACCAAAGGATGGAGATGGCTAGTGGCTGCAAGCCAAATCTGCTAAATCGACTTATGCATTAGAATGCATAAAAGATAAGCCTCTTCAAGAAAGTTGATAAGAAGTGATATACAAAGTTTTAAAACCTGCCTTAGCATCGCTAAAATAACAAATAAAGACTCTCAAGGATTGAGCAAAAATAGCATAACGATAATGAGGGTGAACAAGAGAATACAAGCCCATCATATGATCATAGATAACAAGTAAAAGACCTCCAAGAAAGATAGAATGAATTAAAACGATTTCATTTAGAAACAGATGATATTCAAGAGGATAAAGTAGAGATTTCGATGAAGAAAGAAAGCCTTTGACACAATAATGGAAAGATTCTAATTCAACCTTACTTTTGTTTTTCGCCCAAGATCAACCGATGCCTGAGAGGGAATGAAGGAGGAATGGAAACAACGAGATTTCTTCCAAACAAACCGGCTTTTTTTTTCCTTCTCGAAACTCATCCTCCTTTTTGGCTTTTTGGGGCAAAATCTCGCCATGCTGTGGAGATGAAGGATAATAAAATAAACATCTCCCCCTATTACTATCATTACACCATAAAGAGCACAATCATGGAGATGTTTGTGTCGACATGCAGTTTTAAATGCATTTATATAAATGGTTACATGCAAACCAACAATGCATGCATGCAGTTAAATGAATATGATGTGTACATGCACATAAATGCACTCGCCCGGTTACCTTATGCAAAGTAAATGCATTTCATGCAAATAATGTAAATGCATGCAAACTTTACTTTTATTCCAGAATAATACATTTATTTCTAATTTAAAACTTAATCTTATTTATTTAATTTAATATCAAAAATTAAATTTATAATTATTTTTGTGTTCAATCTTTTATATTTGAATTTATTCATATTATAGTACTAACGAGCTAAACTAAGCTCATTAATTTTTATTAGAAAAATGAAAAAGACATTTTATTTATTTATAATTATCTTTCTCGATTCAAAAGTTAAATTATGCAAAGGGTGAGACGTGGCACAAGGAAGGAGTGACGTGGGGCCAAATCTATGTTCTTAGTGCCGTCCACTTACCTCCCGCTGGGCGCCAGGGCGCCACACCTTACTTGATGAATTTCCTGAATAAATAAGGTGCTGTTAATGTTTAAAGGAATTATATGCTCTGCTACAGCTTTGTAAGTGGCCGTTTGAATATCTACATGGAGTTGTCAGCTATTCCTTGCTGCCAATGTATTACCGCCAGTCCACCGTAATTCATATAAGCTCTGTGACATATTAATTGGATGTTATTTTGATGGTAGAAGAGTCGAGCTGTTTGGTGAAAAAATTGGAGTCTTTGAAGAAATTCATATTATTATTTAACAGGTCAGCAAACCATTGTGTATGTAATTCCTGGATTTATTATTTAATAATCGAATTGCTGAGTGTAATATTGCTTGAAATATTCCTGTTACTGTGAGGAGTCTCTGTTATTTCTGCATTGTACCAATCTTGTGTCAAACTCTTGAAATTGTACTGAGGTTAAGCTCAGTACATTGGGAATGGAAACTGTTTGATGTAATGCTGTCCTTCTGAAGTCTCGAAATTTAAAAAAATTGTAAACACAATTGGGCTGGGTCATTATAATTTGACAATTTGCAGTTTAGAAATATTGTTGCCAGTATGGTTATTTTAATTTGTACTTCTGCAATTGAGCAAATATCAGATCTGGAAATTTGGCTGATGTCATATAATGTTGTTGTACACTTCGAACAATTTATTATTAAGTACAATATTCAGATTTGACAAATTTCAGTCATAAGGGCTTTGCATTTTCAGTTCTTTTGAAGTAATTGCTTGAAATAATTAATTTCAATCATCTATAGTAGTTACCATCACTATATTTCTTTTCCAGTTACTATTTTTGGATGTTCATTGCTCAAAAAATTCAGAAAATATAAAAGAAATTCAGAAAAATATAGACTTCATAATTTGGGGACATTACAATTTATATTGACCACCAGCCTGTACAGTACTTGCAAGCTCAAAGTGAATTATAATAAGCAAGACACTATTAATGGATGTGATTTTTGCAACAAATTTTCATATACAAGAAATAGAGTTATGATGTGGTGGCAGACATGCTATTGAGGAAGCTTGCTGAATGTGCTTCCAAATAAAATTTGGGAAATTCACCATTTGGCCTTTGATCTTCCACTTGATAGGAACTGATCAACAAGATCTGAAAGTGTGGAGAGTGTCACAAAAGCTACTTATTGAAACACAATCATTCTTACTAAATCTTGTGATCATCTCTTTGTGTAAAAGGTCCTATGATGCACTATTAGGTCACAGTTGGTTGATAGCAGCTAAAGTCAATCACAATTAGAAGAAGAGTTTACTTTCGATTGAAAACAAAGGTTGGAAGTACATAATAGGTCTTAAGAGTCATGTAGTAAACCAGTTAGACTCTATGGAGGAGTGCTTAGAAGATGAAAACACAAGGGCCTGTATAGTTGAATGATGTTGGGATCCTAGATTTATAATAGTGCTTCAAAGATGTGATGATCTCCCTTAATGGTCTATTACATTAATAGATGGAAAGCTATGAGGTGTTCTTGTTGGACTGTAATAGTCTTGAAGTTATGAAGATCAAATAAAAGGTTTGTATAGGGATGAATGAAAGTAAAAGGTGATTTCTAAGTTTACTTAGACTATTGACCATACAATTTTCTTACCCTAACGAGTGTATACAAAACAAAGACAAGAATGCAATGCTCAACAAAAAGTTGGTCCATGAGTTTGAAATTGTAACTGAAAGGTGTTCAAAGAGTGACTATAGTGATTGACGTTGCAAAGTCAAAGTATAAAATTATCGTAGAAGGTGAAATATGACCTCTGTGATATCCCTCTCGATTCGATGAGACTTATGCTAAACAAACCTCTACACAGCAGATATTAGGGTATAATTAATTGCTAATAAGAAATTGTAGATATGCTAGAAGGACAACTTCCCTACACATGGCGGACAGATCATAATTAATGCAGCAATTTTTCCCCAAGGCAAATCAGTGATGGCAATAAGGGATAATATTAATAACATTAATTATCCCTTAAAGCGATTAAGTAAAACAATGTTGGAGACATGACAATATTAATTAAACTAACAAAGAGACATGTCTCTTAATTGAAGGTATCCCTTGAAGAGGTGAACTCTTAGCTAGCATGGGTATAAGGATAAAGTTCAAATGACAAAGGGCATCGATGGAATCAGAAGAAGTAATTTACTACTGTAGAGCAGATCAAGCGCTCTTAGGAGCCATGGGTCTTCAATCTGGCTGCACATTGATTGGATAATATTCAGACACTCAGCCCTTGTGAAATCACATGAATTAAGAGACTATATCAGGGACAGCGGAGGAGATAGACAACAATTTATTCCATTGTATATGCATGAAATCTGATAGACAAATCTGAAACAGCATCAAGATTAAGTTGCATGTTTTGAAGGAAGTTTAATCAGAAACAGCAATCAACAAAGGGCCACATCAATTGCATGAATTTAAAGAATTGTATCTGAAACAGCAGACCTATATTTCGTTCAAATTTCTAGTCTTGAACCGTTTCTTATTTCAGACTTATTTCAAGGCTAATATTAAGGACATAATCCTTATTATTTATACTTATTAATATGCTTAATTTCTTCAATAATCCAAGTTGGTATAAAACAATTTTAGTACTCTTTAAGTGGATCAAGTATGTCAATTTTATCATTGCTCAAAAATAATACTTATTGTCATCTTGATATCGTATTAAAACTAAGATAAATTTAACGATAAATTCATAAG
The DNA here is from genome assembly GCA_007258455.2 of Sequoia sempervirens. Taxonomy (NCBI): domain Eukaryota; kingdom Viridiplantae; phylum Streptophyta; class Pinopsida; order Cupressales; family Cupressaceae; genus Sequoia; species Sequoia sempervirens. The sequence goes on from VDFB02322083.1 coordinate 977,234, forward strand.
GGGACATTACAGTGGTATTAGAGCTAGTGAACTTGGCAGCCTTTGGGTAGATGCTGAAAAGCTTGATTAATCATGACAATAGAAGATATCAAACCATTGGCAAGAACACTATATGAAGCAGGCAACAATAAAGTATGGAACTTCAATCAAGGGATGATGTCTTGAACACGCTTAAATTGGTGGAAGAATGTTTAATTCATATTGAGCAGTCATCCAAAGTGTTAGATCTAGCTCTAACGCCTACGGTAACCACCTTGAAAGAACACAAATGGTTGAGGCATCATGATGAGGAGATCAAGTTGTTAGTGACTTCTTGTTTAAGTGAGATTATGAGAATCTTGGTACCTCTAGTGCCTTATGACGATGACACTATGAAAGTGGTTGTACACTTGATTATAGAAAGCTTCGAAGATCTAGATGACACCAATAGTATGCATTACTCAAGAAGGGTGACCATATTAAAAAACATTTGTGGAAATTAGAACAAGTATCCTTCTTGTGGATTTAGGGTTGCAGGATCAAGTGCACAACATGTTCCATTATTTCTTCACCACTATCAAGAACACACATAATAAAGATATTTTTTCAGCCATGAAAGATATTGTGATTCTAACTATCTAGGAGAGTGATGTCTTCTTTCAACCCACCATATCTATGAAGACCATACAAAAAATATTGAGAGAGGGGAGGGGGGGGAACGGGGTAATCAGTATTTTAAAACTTTAAAACATGAAACTATATAAATCATCAATCAAAACAATAAGAGCAAACATTAGACAAGATGAACACCAATATCACGTGGAAAGCCCTTTTTGGTAAAAAACCATGGCAGAATAGTTGCTTTCATCAATTTCAAAGGGCACCAACCTAGATTACGAAAGTGAGCACCAACTTCGAACAATTGAAGCACCAACTCCAGTGTGAGCACCAACTAACTGAGATTATTCAGAACCCTACAACTCTATTCTCTTGATTCAAAATACATCCTTTCATATGCACAATCTCTTCAAACTGAGCACAAACATAACCTGGACATTACTTAAATCTGAGCACCACATCAACACACTTGCCACCTGAACTACCTCCCAAAACGTAAGACACCTTCTTGTATTGCAATATCCTCACAAAGCTAAGGATGAAGTTGACCTCCTTTTCTTATTTATTCCCTAAATAACAGTTTGCTCAATTGCTCAAATATACAAATAGCTTGACCAAAATTTCACAAGTCTTCATTCAGCAAACTTCAAAGATCTAAACACTACATACTCAACACGTCTCGATTACAAGGGACATAATTTATGTGATTATTAATCTCCATACACAACTTCTTGAAGATAACGTCTACAACAAAAAATGTTGTGATAGCCTCCTTTGAATCAACTTCTATTAAAAATGACCAGCGTACATTCATCAACACCATGAAATAGTTTAGATAGCTCAAACATGCACCACTTGCACCAAAGCAAATACATCTTAATGCTCATGTCTCCATACAAGATAATCTTACACAGCTACCACATTCTACTACCTGCTACAATTCAAAAATAAAGACTCGCCACATGTGAAATTCACCACATCCTTTAAAATGAATACACACATTAATGAACACGCCTATGGCTCTCACACGCAATGCAACCTAACAATAACATGTAACATATGAAGTCTGATCACATCTGTATTATATCTTCCAGAAAGGTCCGCCATATCTAAAAAGACCACAAAGGCCTCCTATTTACATTTCCGCTAGAAATGATACATGGAAATCTCACCACATATATGCAAATAAGCTCACATGTCTTATGCCTTACACAGTCTACACCATACTTATTATTGAATTGAACACACCTCTAATTCATCACGTCCTAGCAAATCATGCGAAATCCATGTCATACGACATAGAATAAATTGGATGGGATGCCTTCGAATAGCCATGATTGTTAATATTATAGCAGCTTCGGTTGCTCCTTCCAGCTCACTTCTTTCAAGGAAGTTTCAAATTGAATAATAGCCGTTGGCTATTCAGTTTTACTTTTATTGTTTTGTATTTCATGCTTTGGCCGACATGGAAGAATTCGAAACTCATAGAAGACATTTTAATATACTAGGCCGACTTCTTTAAGGAGATATGTAATTTTGTAAGAGGCCGACTTAATTATTTTTGTAAGAGACCGACTGATGTAATTTTGTAAGAGACCGACTGATGTAATTTTGTAAGAGGCCGACTTGTAAGACTTGTCCCCTATACATATACACAAGATTCAGTTCGTTCAAGATACATAGCGAAAATCTGTCTGAGTCTCAAAGTCCGATTACTATTCAAATATAACAGATCCGGGTTATTGTATTGTGCGAACTTGTTTTGATGCTGATCATGGAACTTACCAATGCGAATTTGTCTGAAGGTTATCATTGAATTTACTAGTGCGAACTTGTTCAAAGCTCATCATCGAATTACCAGATCCGTGATGTTGTTAAGGAACAAACTCGTCTGAGATTTAAGATCGAACTTATCAGATTGGTGAAATTCATCAAGAGCGAACTTGCTTGAGATTTAAGTCCGAATACACTAGTCCAAGCAAGGGCGAACATTGCCGAGTGCAAAGTGAACTTTGTCAGATCTGCAATCTGCCATTACCAGGTGTGATCTAGAGGTTGTTATCAGTCATTCTTTATTGTCAGGTTATGCATATCGGTCTTGAGTTAGACCTTATTGTAATTTGTAAAAAAATTGTCATTGTTGCATCGAATATAAAGAAAGATCTTTGTTGCTGGGTTTTTCTCCCTCAAGAGGAGGGTTTTCCCAGGGTATATGCTGTGTTATTTTGTCTGATTTCAATTTAATTCTCTGTGCATTTAATCTGTTCACCGAATCTTAACAATGATTCACGCCTCCTTTAGAAACTCACGTATTCCATAATAATATCAGAAAAGAGTGCAAATACAACTATATCATGGAGGCAATTAGTGATTAATTTCCACAACCACTCCTTAATGAGCATGCACACCAAGTTAATGGGAGCTATCGACTTTTGTGACTACACACATACATCACCAACCTCAAACATCAACTCATAAAATGCCATCAACTACAATGAATACCAATACCACATAGCTCCACACTCACCAAATTGGAAGTAATGGCGTATGAAGTCAAATACGATTTCCACGTGATTCGTTAGAGACAATACATGTAAAAACCGTTGCGACAAATGAAGGAGCCGTCTACTACAAAGAGTCTGCGTAGACCATAAGCTGCCCTCAACACAAGAGATGACAGGTGATATTGAACCCATCTTCATTTGTTGCGTTGCCAACCATTCAAAGCCATCGATATGAAAGAGCAAAGCGCTACTTCCTTGAATTCTGTAAGGAATCAAATCAAATCTATTTTAACGACCTACATACAAGTATGGTCCGCCATAATAAAATTCCCTAAATTCATAAGCCGCCACACAAGAAATTTGCGTCAGCTGGTGACTCAATGCTTACATGGCACAATGTAGAGAATAACATAATCGGTTTGCAATAAGCCGTTGACTTAATTGATTATTGGTGGGTTCTCAATTGAATATCCTCCTTGACTGACTCAAAGTCAAGCTCCATTTGACCATTGTTGTTAAGCCACAGATTATAGACAATAACCTTTATGCCATGTCTAATATCATCAAACTTTGACATCAATGACAAAATATTTCAACAATCTCCCCCTTTGTCATTGATGGCAACACCTTTTGAAACCAAAATCAAATATTGTCCTTGCAACGCCTCTTGAAGCTTGTAATGCTCTGTAATGTCCCACCCTAGGTGGACACTTGCTAACTGGATTTCTGCCTTGTTTGATTTGTTTGTTCTTTCAAGGTTTTCTGATATATTTGCAATGTTTGATACAATGATATAATGCAGCAAAATAGAAAATATTGCAATAATAATTTTCAACTCAAAAAACTAAACATTACATAGGGAATATACAGCTGAAAATTCCAAATTTTTATATCGGCTTAGATACTCAGTATTTTCACAAAACATTGACAACCCATTTTATAAAACGTTCCCTATTATCTAAAACAACAATACCTAGAAAATTTGGGGGTTACAAATCATGAACTCACAGGTAAGATATGCCTTGATACCCTCTGAAATGGATGCTAGGATGAAGTATAAAATTTGCAGTAGTATAACAGTAGCAACAATGATAATAAACTCCAGCAATGATCACTATCACCAATCCCCACACCTAGTGCAAAGCTGCATACAATTAAATTGCCAAAACCCTTGCCTGACAACCACCTGTTTATTGAAGTTCTCTTGTAGTTCTCTTTGCTCTTAAAATAATTAACAATATATTTGCATTATTCTGATATTTCATTCAAACCTTTGAATACTTCTAAAATTCTTCTCCAATGAAGGTCTGATGTGACCTTCGTGTGAAGCCACCAATTAATTGCAACCCTTGGGTGATCTTTCTCACCTATAGGAAGCACAATTGTAGAGAGGCTACGTTCTCCAAGATTGAAATTACAACAAAACCCTAGGTTTCACCTCCAAAGCCAAAGCACAAAGCCAAGTTGAGAGAAAATGATCAATCATAATGAAATGAATTCCAAAAATGCCCTTTAATAATATTCAATTTGCGTTTGACTTCATCTCATTTAATTTACTTTAATTTCATTTTCTTTTCCCTCCTTTTTGGTGCACAACTTTATAATAATAAAGTATACTTTATTTTTCACTCATATCTTCCCTGTAAAATAACACTTTAACACTTTTTATAAAGTATACTTTTTAAAAGCATTTAAATCCCCCCTTCAATAAAGTCCACTTAATTCATTAATGATATGCACTCAATAATTAATTATTATTAAAGTATAACTTTAATAATAATTATAATATTATAACTCCATTAATCATCGTAAATCAATTCTGACTTCACCAAGAGGTAGCCCACTGCATTCACTGCTAACCAGGGTGCCTTACTATAAATAGTAAGGTTTGCCTCTATCAACACACCGACTTACTATAAATAGTAAGTATATAAAAATAACCCAACAATATAAATAGTAAGTAAATAGTAGAATGCCCAACAATATAACCTCTGTATCTGCTGGGTAGAAATCAAACTATGCTCAACATCACTACAGGTAACTACCCCAATGACGAACAATCTACCAATAGTAAGAACAATGCAACATATTCCCGAATCCCAAACCCAGAATGGAAGTCTGTCGTGCATAACATCCTCTGACTTCCGCAACACTATTCTAACATCAACTTCACTGTGTTGAAAATGATGAAGCAACCCATCGGGATCCACCCAAACTGCAGTGCCAACCCTGTCACCACCTGGATCCCAATACAACCGAAACTCACATCCATCAACCATGAGGAGGTAAGAATACCCAAACATGTCTACACCGCAACATCCCCCTTCATCCTCTTCAAAACTCCTATGGATGTGCTGACTATCCAACATAGGTACTGGAAGATATGGAATAGCTCCTCTCAAGTCAAGGAAATGATATAACTCTCCTCCATCATCGCGAAATGATCTAACCAAGTCATCATGCCTATTGACACCGCAACCTCTTTGAAGCCATGTCTCTGATGGAGATTTTTGAGACAAAGAAGTCGCAAACTCTGTCTGGTACACATCAACATGATGGTAATCTGATCTTTGACCCTGCAAGTAATCCTTTGAATATAACTGAGTCAGACACTTGCAATCTCTAGTTCCATCTTCTGTAGATGGCAACTCCTCATCCCACAATGGGTGGTATAAAACTCGAGCCAATCCACACCTACGCATTATCAAATCCTCGAGGTGTGGACTGAAGGAGAAGTGATGAGCACTCCTAACTATGCAGTCAAGATAAAATGCACTTGCCTGTGTCAATGGTTGGACCATTATAGTCATGGGGAATACTCTCCTCATCACTCAAATTAGAAGATGGCTCATGTCTTTGATCCTGAATGGCTTATTGGGAAGATGCTTTGCCAATATTCTTTGGATACCCCATAGCATACTCTCTATCATGAAACAATTGGAGATATTCTGATTTTATTTCCTCCAAAGCATTCCTGATAATCCGCAAGTCACAAATGTGAGTATCAACTGAGACCCCATATCGTCTCTCAAGTTTTGCTGTCCAAAGAAGGTTTTCCACATACTTATGAGTGCAATCAAAACGAGATAAGGTTGAATCAACCTTCTCTCCTGTAACCTTCAGCTGATCTCTCCATCTTTGTGGCTCAATTAGTTGTCAATCAAAATCAGCTGCATGGGATTTTATAATTGATTTGCTTCTAGATGAGGGAAACAAATCAACATGTGAACCAATCTCCCAACTAGATGATACCCTGCATAGGTCTTGAGAAGAAGATGAAGCAACGTAGTTATCTGTCACACAACACTCTGGAGAATCCATTGCTTCACGACAAGAGCTATCAATAATCTGTTTTCCATCACCTGAAATGGGACTATCCTTAGAGACACTTGATGCAACATACGGTTCTCTGCTAAACTCATCCAAAGTACCCAAAGTACCCATCTCATCTTTGTCACCTGCACCTGTAATTGAAATGGATGTAGCCATATCCTCAATGTGCTCCTTACCACTACCCGTGGGTGTATGCTCATCACCAATAACTATCATAGATATCAGAATTGTATCAGTTGGTGATGAAGATTGCGCTAAGCTCAACTCCACAGTAAGTTCATCTATCTGTAACTTTGACTCTTGAAGGGCTGTTTGAGTGTTCTTGAATGAGTCCATGGCGACCTCAAGCTCATAGGTGAGCTCATCAACCTCCTCTTCCTTTCCCTTTAGAGCATCATAATAGATATCATCAAGCATGAGAAGATGATTTCTATCTGATAATAGCTGTAGGTAATTATTCTTCATTACCCCAACAGCATCCCTAAGTGCCTGAAACTTTGCAAGGGAAAGTCCACTATCAAGGTGCTCATATATACCTAGAGTCCAACAACAATGTGCCACCAACTGTTGAACAACATCAAAGTATTCGAAGGCTGAAGCAATCATGCCTTCGTTCACCTTCAATTTCCCTGCCAAATGATGAGATGCTTGTGACAAATTGTCTCCACAAATTTTCTGATTTGTAATCTGCACTATGCTAAGAGGCTGAATCATCATCACTCATTGTTTGATTAGCATCATAATGTGTGCCATCAGCTCTGGACACTTCCTCAACAAAGGTACTGTTGTTATGTACCTCATGGGATGTCTCTAATGACATAATAGAAGTTGCTGATTGGACAATCATTGCACACTTCTTCCTCCAAAGTAGATGCATGTTCATTCAAAGAGCTATCCTGGGACCCAACACCAACAAGTAAATTTTTTGATTTGTTCACATCTTCTAAGGTCTGATTTGCAAAATCAGACTTGCTGTGGCTTGAATCCGCATCACATAATTCATTTTTAACACCCAAATCTTGAGTGTCAACGTTAGGGAACTCTACAAATCCATCTTCCTCACATGGAATGGCTGCTATCTCATGAGTAGGCTCAACATTATGTCTGCTGTCATAAAATAGAAAATCAGAAGCTACATCATACTTATCTGCAGTGTCCTCAAAGAACTCAACCAAAATTTCATCCTCTGCTAGCTGTCCATTGCCAAGTGTTGGTTCAGGAGGTGTCTTTAAAGGAAAATTAAATGTATCATGTGCGATAATTTCCGTCCCATGGCTGCAATGTAAATCTGTATGTGGATAAGTCTCTTTAACCTTTATGACCTCCTTACGGAATCCCCTTTGTCCTTCTAGATGATGTGATTCATGAGCCCCAACATCTTCATACAAAATGTGCATCTTCAAATCTGTTTCCTTCGTGGCTTCTTCTTCAATGCATCCTTGTGTCAAAACGAGATCTTCCTCAAGCTTCTTTACCTCATTATCTGTGCATTGGTGGTTAAGCCCCTGAAAACCTTTGCAAGAAAAGCATAGACCTTGTCTTCCCATTTGGTTCTTGCTCATTATGGGAGTTCTTGTAACCTGATCATTGAGTTTAAATGTAGAACCGTCGTAATTATCTAATTTAGAGGTTCCATCATACCTGCTCACATTGTACCCATTAGTAGGCATTGAACCATGGAGAGTATCATTTTGAAAACTCATCTTGTTGCCTATTGCAACATCTTTCTCATGACTGAATTTTACACCTCTAAATAAAGCTTTTTTCCTTAAACATCCTCCTAATGTGCTTAACCAAATAAATCTTTTCAGGACTCAAGATAACAACAAAGTTTAAGTATTTATTAAAAGAGTACTGAGATTTTAAATCATCTGTCATGTTCTAGTAACCCTCAAAGAGTTGGTTGGCTTCATGTTCATAACTATCCCTGATTCTAATGGCTAGTTGTTCATAACCTTCCTTGGTTTGTTCTTCAAGCCTATAGTAACCCATTAACTCAAATTTGAAATTGGAAAACTATGAACTGAAAATCAATGAGTGGTGGTCACTCAAATGTTGAAAAATGTGAGTTCACTGAATATATAATTTAAACCCCCAACAGGGTGGTAGGAATCCGCTCTGACACCACTGTAATGTCCCACTCCAGGTGGACACTTGCTAATTGGATTTCTGCCTTGTTTGATTTGTTTGTTCTTTCAAGGTTTTCTGATATATTTGCAATGTTTGATACAACCATATAATGCAACAAAATAGAAGATATTGCAATAATAATTTTCAACTTAAAAAACTAAACATTACATAGGGAATATAGAGCTGAAAATTCCAAATTTTTAAATCAGCTTAGATACTCAGTATTTTCATAAAATATTGACAACCCAGTTCATAAAGTATTCCCTATTATCTAAAACAACAATACCTAGAAATTTTTGGGGTTACAAATCATGAACTCACAAGTAAGATATGCCTTGAAACCCTCTGAAATGGATCCCAAAATGAAGTATAAAATTTGCAGTGGTATAACAGCAACAACAATGATAATAAACTCCAACAACGATCACTATCACCAATCCCCATGCCTAGTGCAAAGCTGTATACAATTAAATTGCCAAAACCCTCGTCTGAAAACCACCTATTTATTGAAGTTCTCTTGTAGTTCTCTTTGCTCTTAAAATAATTAACAATATATTTGCATTATTCTAATATTTCATTCAAACCCTTGAATATTTCTAAAATTCTTCTCCAATGAAGCTCATATGTGACCTTCGTGTGAAGCCACCAATTAACTGCAACCCTTGGATGATCTTTCTCACCTATGGGAAGCACAATCGAAGAGAGGCTACATTCTCCAAGATTGAAATTACAACAAAACCCTAGGTTTCACCTTCAAGGCCAAAGCACAAAGCCAAGTTGAGAGAAAATGATCAATCATAATGAAATGAATTCCAAAAATGCCCTTTAATAATATTCAATTTGCATTTTGACTTCATCTCATTTAATTTACTTTAATTTCATTTTCTTTTCCCTCCTTTTTGGTGCACAACTTTATAATAATAAAGTATACTTTATTATTCACTTATATGTCCCCTTTAAAATAACACTTTTAACACTTTTTAAAAGCAGTTAAATCCCCCTTTTAAATAAAGTCCACTTAATTCATTAATGATATGCACTCAATAATTAATTATTATTAAAGTATAACTTTAATAATAATTATAATTTATAACTCCATCATTAATCATCGTAAATCAATTATGACTTCACCAGGAGGTAGCCCGCTGCATTCATTGCTAACCAGGTGCTATACTATAAATAATAAGGTTGGCCTCTATCAACACACTAACTTACTATAAATAGTAAGGATATAAAAACAGAGCCAAAACACCTTGAATATCAAAACCGTTGAACAAGCTAAGGATTTGGAGATAAAAACACTGCCAACTAGCAACTGAGGAGCTAGCTAACTCCCACACTGGGCCCTCTAGTCACCCTGATTAGCCTACGAGGACCCGATGATAGGCTAAACCACCAAACTTTGATGCATGCTTAAAAAGGGGACATTACATGCTCTAAAACCAATACTGCTCCCCATGACTCACTACTCCCCCCTTTAACATCAATGGCAAACTGAACAACTTGCATAACTGAAACGGGGCTGATAAAATATAACAATGAAAGCTACCCCTGAGTGTGGACATCTAGTTAGAAATGGAGTGAAATCACTCCCAACTTCTCTCTTTTGATATCATCAAGAACATTAAGATTTTTAGTAGCTCTACTAGCTTCAGCAATAAGTCTACCATCCTTGCTAATTTCACAAATATCAGAATTGAAAACAAGAGTGTGCCCTTGGTCACACATTTGACTCACACTTAGTAAATTATGTTTCAGGCCTTCAACATACAAAACATTCTCTACCTTTGTTCTTCCGTGATTCAACATAAGAGTGCCTTTACTTGAAATTTTTGCACATGCATTGTCTCCAAACCTTCCTATACCACTATTTGTTTTCTTCAACATGAGAAACTTGCTTTTGTATCTTGTCATATGTTTTGAACAACCATTATCAATGTACCATTGATCACTTTCATTTGGTGCATGCAGGGCTGTTTACACAATCACAGATTTCTCTTTTTCTACCTCTTTCTTCTTCCTCCAAACATTCTTATCAACGTTTTTTTTAGCCATTTGTTGCTCTTTCTTTTTACTGTGCTTTGAAGATTCTGCAAAATTGCTTCTACAAGTCTTTGCAGTATGACCAAAGTTCTTGCATTTGGAATATATAATATTGTAATTCATCAAAGGAACAAAAGAATTCCTATTTGAGTATCTTTGATTTCTATTCACATATTTGAAATCATTTCTTGCATATACTCTACAGTTTGCTGCCTTGTGACCAAAACGATTGCAAGAAAAAAATACCCATAAAAGAAAGAATTGTTAGACTTGGTCATGTGAGGTTGCCTTGAGATAGGAGGTCTTCAAAAGGTGCTATTTCTGATTTTTGATTGCGAACCTTTTGTGCTATCAAAGTTGCTCTTTTTGCTGTTCTTGTTTTGCTGGCTTGGAACTTTGAATTTCTTCAAATCCAACTCTAGCTTTATCAGCAGAAGACTTCTGTGAACTAATTATCTTGTCCAATGACATAGAACTTTTCTGATTTATCACCTCATGATTCAGCTGTAACAATGATTTTTCTAATTTTCTGAGTGAAACTATTTCAGCTTCAAGTCTTTCACAGTTTTCTTCCTTTATCTTAAGCTGATTTCTGATTTCTTCTTGAACTTTTCTGGCTTCTTCAATCTGAAATTTTAGATGAACAATCTTCTTTTTCAGCTTCTTCAAGTGCTTGAGATGCAATAACCTTAGATTCATTGTCTTCTTGCTGCTGTAATTTCAACTTTTGATTTTTCTTCCTCAGTTTTGTGATTTCACTTAGAGCACTACCAAGTTTTGTTTCAAGATCTACTTCTTCTTCGTCATATTGCTTATCTTCTATAGCTTCATCTTCAATATCAAGCATATTTACTACTTTAGCCATAAATAAGATTGCTTCATTAGAAAACTCTTCATTTGATCCCATGTGTGCTATCATGATCTGCCTCCAAGCGATTAAGCTTTCAATTTGAAGGAACCCTTCTTTGATACCAATTGAAGAGCACACAAAAAGATACTGAGAGAGGTGGGGGATGGGGGGTGAATCGGTATTTTAAAACTTTAAAACTTGAAACCATATGAATTAGTAATCAAAACAGTAAAAGCAAACATTAGACAAGATGAACACCGATATCATGTGGACAACCCTTTTGGGTAAAAAGACCACGGAAGAATAGTTGCTTTCATTAACTTCAAAGGGCACCAACCCAGATTACAAAAGTGAACACCAACTAACTTGAAGCACCAACTTCGAACAACTGAAGCATCGACTCCAGCGTGAGCACCAACTCACTCAGATTACTCACAACCTTGCAGCTCTATTCTCTTGATTGAAAATACATCCTTTTATATGCACAATCTCTTCAAACTGAGCACAAACATAACTTGAACATTACTTAAATCTAAGCACTACATCAACACACTTGCCCATGAATCTTCTCTTCAGGGAAACATATTTATTATTATACATCCAAAAACAATTTAGAAAGGCACAAATTAATTAGAAAAGCATAAAAAAAAATGTTGGTGCATTGACGTTTCTATGAAATTTTGGGGGGCTTGGATTGTTAGGACAAACCCATAGCCTAAATCATGACTCCTAGATGCAGCCCCATATGCATTAGATGAGGATCTATAATGAGCCTAGCCCAAGCTGACTCAAAACTTATTAATTTTCTGCCCTTGTAATTTGACAAACAGTTTGAAAGCGAATGTTGTACTTGCTGCCTTAACGTTTTTCAATTTGTTTTGCTTGTTTGGAGTCGTCTCAATGATTAAAGTGCTTGTAACTTGTAACCATTGAGTCTATCAATGACCTAAAATGAAGATGCAATTCTTCCTTTTCCTTTGAAATGTATAAATGCAGATTTAATACTAAAAATGTGCACCTTCAGCCAACTGTAATTATGACAAACATTTGGTATGCATACTACTGTGCTATTCAAGCTTCTTCAATACATAATATTTAACATTGCAAAATAAATTCAAATGCTGCAATATAGAACTTCATCACATCAGCATACATTATATGTTTTTCCAATAACTTCTCATGCCCAAATGATTACATAGAAATATCTCAAAATCTGGAATTTTAACAACAATTTAAATGAACCTGTAGCTGAATCGATCTGCTGCTGGAGGTTGATTTTCTCATGCCACGTCCACAGCCCTGCACTTTATCATTTCAAATGCCCTTGTATGCACCGATCTAGGCACTCTTATTATGGCGTTCTGTCCAGAGATGAACACGTCCAGCTTAAACACATAGAACGGTTGGCTGTAGTTATAGTCTATGGCCTTTAATATGCAAAGATATCACCCAGCTGGTTGGTGTAGTTGACAAATGCACACAGCATCATGGACTTTCAGAATATTAACCTTTAAATCCTTCAAATCTGCTCCGACTTTAAGAGCAGATGATATACTTAATATTCTTCAATAAAACCCTTGTAAAAATGAAGTAAACCTCCCCAAAATGCCTCTGGAACTGTAGCATTCACTGTAGTGTTTACTATTCACGCCACTGTAGCAACCAGCAATAAATATATTCCACAATGAATCTTCAATGCCTTTATAATCTTCATAACCCTCGTAGAAAACTTCACCAATTTGCACAAATGAAAGGATAAAATTATCCTCTCCTCAATTGCAACCCTTCAAGAGATCTTTCACTCCCTCAGTTATGCTATCAATAGGAAGTTTTCGTCTCCTATGATTAAAAAAGAAAAACTACGAAAGCCCTAAGCTCCACAATAAAAATCAATCAAAATAATATTCATCAATTGGATGCTGAGAATGAGCTCTTAAGTCTCTTTTTATTCATTTCTTATGAGAGCTCAAACACCTTCCTGGCCAATGTGGGATAAACGATATATTCCCACATTAAATTATTCACTTAATGCACTTTATAGTAATAAAGTGACTTTATTATTATAAAGTTACTTTATAACTTTATAATAATAGTAAAATATTAAATAAATCACTTAAGTCACTTAAACTTTAATATCTCTTGATAGTCTTGTCTGATTGCCATGCTGTTTGAGCCAGGAGTCGACTCTCCTTGTTCTCCATGTGATCGGATGCCTGTCTAAAAATAGAAACCATGAACAGTGACTTACTATAAATAGCAAGTATGTGAAACTGAGTCAAATAACTTGTGCCAAGGCCAAAACATGAATCCAGCTGAGGAGTAATGTCTCTAATTACCGGGTAACTGCCACAAAGAACCCTCTATCCAGACATATTAGCCTACAAGGGTCAGGAATAGGCTAAATCCACCAAACTTTGATGCTCGCAAAATGGGGACATTACATTTGACTCTGGAACAGATCATACCCGGGTTGAGAGGGCAGCTGGTACAAACCAGTAACATATTGTCAGCAATAATGGAAAAGACAAATTAAGCCCGGTAAATTTAAAGTAATATATAAGATGTGAAATTTAGGGAAATGGAGCAGTATGGCTGGAAAATTGGGATGGAACACGTTGTAGTTATATTGACTCTACCGATTACAAATGGAGGTCATAAGGGTGGATGATGTCATCTTTCATGTTAAGTATGGCTAATAGCATATAATAAAAGAATGCTTTTGTATCCAATTTTGTTATACTGTTGATTACATGTTGTCTTACATAGTGTCTGTCAAATGGTTGTTATGAACAGTTATACCAATAGTTGTGTCTAAACCAAACACATTTTATCCTACAAATAGCACAACTAATGTTGGGGTAGGGGTGCTTATTTGTGACAGGTCTTCCTTGTACTAGCAAAATATTGTACTGAACACTAACTATGCAATGGAAAAATATTATTCTCTGTATTCTCTGTTGTTTATAGTTTATTATATGTGGTTTCATTTATAATTCGGTACTGTAATTAGTACTGTAGAATTTATAGCAAACAAATATGAAGAGAAGTTCAAGTGTCATGCTGTGAGCTTTCGTACAGGGTATAAAGTCAACGTATCCTATATTTGGAAATAGTTTAGAACGTAACTTACCGGTTTTTAATTTCAGACTTTTATCATGCTTGATTATCTGCATGTTTATCGATGCCATGAATATCCATTGCAAACTGGAGTTAAACAATGCTGCTATGAGTTTATTTGTTATGTCTCTGGGAATATTTGATACTGATTTATTTGAGCTTCTTAGGGATACATTTTACTATGATAAAGGTGAAGTTAGTCTAAAAATATATTTCCTTTAATTTTTCTCATTTAAAAAAAATGTGACTCTTGGCATTGTATTATTCTTTTTTTGTTGATATGTGATAATAATTATTGAATAACTTGTATCGTAAGGCTATTTGTTATGACCAAGTATCATTTTTAGATTGACGTTTTATTTTTGTAATTGCAGTCTATCAAAATGTTCGAGAGAAATACAGAAGAAAGTACAATTATAGACATATTCAATTGCTTTTCTAATGTAGCAAATGTAAGGACCATCGGCAAAAGAATGGACGAAGATGTTATTCAGTTGCTCTTAGTGCATGGGTTTCAGGTCTGTGTGTTCTTCGTTTCTATTATTTTCCTTATCTATATGCATTTAGATCTACATTTCTTGAAGTTTAATTTCAAGAAAATATAACTATACATAATGAGTTGTTTTCAAGAAAATTTAACTAGAGTACATAATGAGAATATATTTTTTTTGTTTGTGTGAAGAAATGCATCCTTTAGTATTCCAGAGAACAATGGTTTTACATCAATTAATCATTATGATTAGAAGGAAAAGCTTTTCATTATAAATTTTCTTATATTATTTTAGTAGAAAACAATCTTGGATGATTACAGGCATATGAATTATCCTGAGATGTAATTCATTTTCCTATCCTCCACAATTTTTGGTATCTATATGAACATTTGCATCATTCTAAAGCAGCTTAAGTTGTTCTCAGACAATCTGTTTAGCACTTGGACTTGATTATCAGTTTAAGTTATAGAGATTATTGTTTGGTTCAGTGGTGATTGTTTTTTGTGCATTTCCAGGCTTATTTGTCACTACGACAAGGCACCTATTCTTTATCTGATGTCAAAGATAATGCAGAAGAAGATACATTACTCAAGGAAACCTGCAAATTGTTCATAACTTCTTTCAGAAATCTTAAAAGCGTATATAAGTGAGTATGTTATTACTGTTCTTGAAGAAAAACACATTAGGAGTAGATTCTGATGATGCTTTGTAATGTGAAAATAACAGAAGTTTATATTCTCATTGCAATTGAAAGTGATAATAGAATACTTACCTAAGATTACAATTATTCTATTCCACATTATGTTCCTTTGATATTCCTTATAAATGTATAAAATTGGTTTGTGCAGTAAGAGAGCTAATTTTTTTGTTAAATTGTAAATGTTCAGTTTTTAAATTTTTTTGGAAATGTTCATCTGCACTTGGTCATTTCTATGTTAATGGAAACTGTAAATGTAAATTATATGAAACCATCAAAAGATTTTTATGGGTGATTAAATGATTTTCATTAAAGATGTCTTCAATACCAATTACATACTTGCCATTATTGAAAACAAATTTGATGGGTGTAAGCAGCTGATCCTGAGAACAAAGTGCTTGGTGTGCATCTTTTCATGTCATATGCTCCTATTCTCATATGATCAATGCTTTTTGTATAACTCAATGATGTGCGTGCATGCTTGCTTGCTAGCTAGCTAGACCCCATAGACCTAGGTTATGGTGATTTGTGCCTATGTCAGTTTGCTGGATTTTACCTTAGAAATTTGAAATCTGTTGAGCATTTAATTTTTTTTACAACATATTAGTTTTATAGGGTTTTCTATAAGGAAAAACTATGTTGTAGGGTTTGGCAACCCCCCTCATGCCCATATGGGATTGGTCCAAGGCTAGGTTTGGAGTTAGGTTGGCCTGGATTTTGAAATATGCTAACCAATTTTTTGTTGAAATTTTCACAACACAATCAACACTACGCCAATTGAATTAGCGTTAGCATTAAAATTGAAATCCAAGTTTGAATGATCTCAACGCCAAGAATGCACACTCAATCCCAAGGAAGGAGAGGTGTTGTCATATGACGGAGAAACTAAAAACAATAACTTGAAATGAAACAAACTCAACGTCAAGAATGTGCACTCAAAATCCCACTGAGGGCAAGGTGCTAACATATGACGGAGTTATTAATTGAAACTGAAACAATAGGCGGATAACCAGCCATGAAGGTACATCTATCTATAATTCATCCGCTGCGGCGGGCATCCACTTAAGAGTGGGGATTCACCACTTGAAGGTGGGTACAAAGAGAGCTACAATGTTCATTCTCCACACTGGCGGTAAACCATCCAGGGGTAATTAAAATGGCATTTAACAAGTAATTGCAGAAACTAAAAATGGTTGGATTAGTACTACTATATCCCAACCTTACAATCATGAAATCTGCAAATTACAAATTACAATAATAGAGAACAATGCTAAGAAGAGGAGAATGAATTCTTTCAATGTTTTTTAACTCTTCAATGATGTAAAAGGCCAAAACTGAAATCTAATAAAATCTGATATAAAATTGAGATTCTGGAAATTCTGATCAGCAACTGTGAAATTCAAAGAATTGAACATAAGTCATTCAATATACCTCCAAATGAAGTGAAATCAAATGCAATAGTCTCATGGAAGATAGGCGCCCATGCCTTGATGAGAAAACAACTTCAAAAGATAAGAATTAATTTCCTTTGCACATTTCCCAATGTCCAGAATGGTACGGCCTTGAGCAAGGGCGATTTGGCAAGTAAAAATCCAAAGCTTCTAATTAAAATCTGCAAATTGGTAGAAAGGGTCGCCCTAGGCAGAGAATCAGGATTCTGAAATACCCAAAACAGAATAAAATTTATTCAAAGAGCTGCTAGCAAAATTCACTTTCAGCTGTAGGTGCATCAACAACTTCAAAATTGACAAAACTCCAAAATTCTTCAACATTCGAACTCAATCTGCTAGTCTGGATGAGAAGCAGTCCCAAAACCAACTAGGTGTTATCTTTCAAACACGAAATTGGATAAATGCTAAGAGGTAAGCATTCCTCGAAGCTAAATTCATGAAGTCATTTCGACAGCATAACAATATGATAAGCATAATGGATACCAAAGCTGGAACAAAACATTCATTTTATAGAAGAGTAGAAGACTCCTCAATTTCTCAAGAAGGAACGCCAAGAGTCACAAAGAGACTCTTCAAATTTCCAAAATTCAAATAATTCTTCAAGAAGGCGTCCCTTTTGCAAGAATACAATTTCACTTTATTTTTAAAAATAACTCCTCAATAGGGTGGCGTCCTTTTTCCCAAGGCATTTAAACGTAAATAATATTTAATCCATATGAAGGCGTCCCCCTTCAAGACCACCTTTTAACACAACTTGAAGTTATTCTCTTAGGCCAAGGGTTCAATTGCAATTTATAACATTAATGCCTTTATTTATGAAATTCACCAAATAAAGCTTTTAGAAGTCAGAACTTGAATTCAAATAATTGCTCCAACTGGAAATGAAGTCCTGAAAGCTGACAAACTTCATACTGCCAAAAATAGTAAATTCCCAGAAATGCCATAGAACCTCCAAGACATGGAAACCCTAATTTTACCTCAATGAGCCTACGGGCCTCCGGAATAGGCTGATGAGCGTCTGAACATATCACTGATGAGAAGGGGACATTACAGATTTCACCTAGGGTCTGCCTTGGGCATCTTAGGTTCCTTGGGTGGATTTGGGTGAACCTAGGTGAGACTGTAATGTCCCTTTTAAGCCACTGTCAGAGTTTGCTGGATTAGCCTATCGTTGGGTCCTCGTAGGCTAATGTTGGCGTTTAGAGGACCTTTGGTGGGAGTTTATGGGTTCTTCACATGGCAATTTACAGTGTTCTCTTCTCCAGTGTTTAGCAATATTTAGAGACAACCTTCTTAAGGTGTTTCGAGCTTTGTTTACACACATTTACTATTTAGTAAGTCCCTTGGATGTTTGAGTCCAACCTTACTATTTATAGTAAGCCAATCTGGTGAGCAGAGGAAGTAGTGAGTTACCCCTTGGTGTTGGTGGATTCGGTATTATGTTGATATTTGTGGAGTTATGGGTTATTGATTATTATTAAAGTGATAACTTTAATAATAATAAAATATATTAAAGAGAATATTATTATTAGTGAATAATGACTTTTATAATATATGGTTACTTTTAATCATAAAGTCATTTAATGGGGACACCACACTTGAGTTTTAAATATTATTTTATTATGGTGCAACAAAAGCAAATGATCATTTATTACTATGTTGTACCCAAACCAAATTTTTTGCTTCACTAAGGCATTTTGCTAAATATAGTCTTAACCTAGTCAAAGTGATGTCGGAAGATGGTTTTTGGGCTTTTTGAATATGGAACTTATGTCAGTTTCATGTTAGTCTGATACTAAGGAGTTTTGAGAAAAGTGAAAATCATCAAATTTTTCTTACTCTGGACAGGGGAGCACCTTTCCAAAAAGGCGCCCTATCTTTTAGGGGCCCAGATCCTGTTTTTAGGGTTTGTCACCTCCAGCAAACATTTGTCCGCCCTCACGTCAACTTCGCAACGAGCTATCAAGCTTGTCAAACGGACGTGTTTAGCTCAAGTTACGAGAGATACAACGGAAAATGAGAACAAACTGGAGGGAAAAGAGCAGCTTTTGAGAAAGGCACCCATCTTTTTAAGGGGTCAAATGAAGGTTTTTGATCAAATGCCACCTAGGATGTTTGTCTCACATCTGCCCAGGCTTCACAATGCATTCGTCAGTAGGTGAATCTGAGTTGCTGAATTGCTTGAGCCAGAGGTCAAACGTAGGGTTAAATCTTGGTCAAAATATCAAGGAAAAAGCAAAAAGAGCACATTTTCAAAAGGACACTTGAGCTTTTGGAGCCTTTAATGCCTTCTTTTTGGTGATCTTAGGTTTTCATCCCGTCCGTGTTGCATTCATCTCTCCGTTGCCTGTCTCCGTCAGGTCAGAAGTTGACTTGTCAACCTGCAGTCGGAGGTTTACTGATATTTTGGCTAGTTGAGAAAATGGCTATCTCTGAAGCAAAAAGAGCACCTTTTCAAAAAGGCGCCCTTGTTTTTCAACCCTCAGATGTTGGAATTTGAAGAAGTGTACCTTTGCAGTTGTTTTGCGGAACAAATTCAACTCCGCGTTGATCCAGCTATCCAGTCCTGAAACTTTGTCAGACAGAAGGTATGGAGGATTCAGTTTTCCCTTCGTACGAGATGAAGATGGAGAAAGTTTGGCTAAGTCTGAGTAAAAGCGTAGCTTTTGCAAAGGGCGCTTGGATTTTTGAGCCCTCAGATCTTAGTTTTATGGTCTGCAGTCTCAAGGAGTCTTTTGATTAGTTTTTGTCCTGCTCTGCAATGCAACTGTCAGCTAGTCAATTGGTGAGGTTAGTTAGCCAGTGTCAGGGATTGAACAGAGGCTCCGGAGAGGTTCAAAATCCAGTTTTCATGAAAAATGGTTCAAGTTTGGAGAAAAACGCCAAAAGTCAAAGTTGATTTTTCAAATTCAAAATCATATGTGCGCCTAAAAGAGGAATTTTAAATATTATTTGAATATTTGAATTTCGACTTTCAGTTGAAGAGAATGATTTCTGGGTTGTCATCTCTAGTTAACATCTTTGCATGTCAAGTGATTTTTCAGTTTCGCATGTTGAGTTAACTGATTTGCATGTCCAGTTAACTAGCTTTGCATGTTGAGTTATTATTTTGCATGTCCACTTAACTGAAGTGCATGTCAATAATTAACTGAAGCATTAATGCATGGCTGTAATGTCCCCATTTTGTCCATAAGCTCTTCATTTGGATTCAACCTATTTCTGGGAATCTGTAGGCTACTCAGATGTGCAAATTAGGGTTTCCTCTTTCAGATACTGCTCAGTTGGCGTTCAGAGGTTGTTGTGCAGACTTACTATTTATGCAGTTCGCTATTTTTAGCAAGTCTATCTTTTTGCAGTATCTGTTTTAGCAACATTTCAATCCCTTGCAGTTCGGTCGTTCAGTTTGGCTTTCTGATGGTTTTGAAGCGAACTTACTATTTTTGGCATTGGCTATTTATAGTAAGTCTAAATTTGGCAGTAGCATCATCAACAATTCAGCTCAAGTCATTTTGCTATCCTTCAGTTTCAGTTTGGCTTTGGTTATCTCAATGGACTAAGTTTATACTTAGTCAATTTTATGTTACTCAGTTGTACCCCACGCCTAGGAGTGATAACTTCATGTTGTTTTTAAAGAGGGGACATTATGGGGTCAATTGTGCATTTAATAATTTATTAAATGCTTTATTATTGCATTATTAAGTTGGACGCCTAAAGGGAGGTTGAATAAAGTTTTATTATTTCAAAAAGTAAAATGCTTAAAGGTGGCGTCCCTCTTGGAAGTTGAAGTGATTCAACTTCTTGGAATTTGAAGTGATTTAGTTACCAATTGAAGCTTATATATTGAGGCTTTGAGAAGAGTTATTTATTTTTGGAAAATATTGTAAAGTTATGCTGCTGATTTGAAATCCAGAATCCGGCTAAGGGAAAGCTTAGCAAGTTTACTCCATTCTTCGGGCCTGAAACTATGGTTCTCAAGATGGTCTATTGGGAGTGTGCTTCATCCAAAAGTACATATTGAGCATTATTGTGGATTTTGGTAAGATATTTCTAGTTTTCATGTTGCTGATTATTATTTGGTTGAAGGAGATTTTTATATACAGATTTTTGTGTGATTTAGTTTTGATTCTGGGTGTTGGTCCTATCAATTCCTTGACTATTGGCAACCCCCTTTTGGAGAGTTTCAAATTTTTTAATGAAGTGCAGATTTTTATCTAAAGAAATCGCCCCCTTTGGAGGCCGTACTACTTGTAGAGGGCTTTGGAGTTGGAACAAAAATTATCTAATGAGTTTTGATGCAGATTTTGTATGGTGAATTGGGCGCCTACCTTCTAGAGAGCCACTGCATTTCGTTTCAATCAATTCAGAGGTATATTGATAAAGTTGTGAGCATTTGTTTGTTTTTTCTAATTGTTGGTAGACATTTCCAGATTGCAGATTTATATATTAGATTGTTATAGTTTCTGATTTTTGGCTTCTAGCATCATTATTTGAGAGGTTTTTCATTGAAGAAACCATCCTTTAATTGTATATTGTAATGATGGTAAAAACACTTGAAAATTGCAGTTATTTTTCACTGTAAAACTGAAAACAGTAGTACTGTTTCAATGCTTTAATTTGCTGCATTTTCTTCTAATTAATTCACATCATTGTAACCCCTGGATGGTTTACCGCCAGTGTGGATAAAAAACATTCTAGAAGCCTATCTCTCTTATTTGCAGCTATTTCTATTCATTGTAAAGCTAGTTAGTAGTACTAACGGCTGTTTCATTTTATTGTTGCAATTTATACTTGATTACACTCCCACAATTGAGTGGTTGTGTGGACTGTTTTCCCCCCACGAAATAAGTGGAAGAGAGGATTTAATGGCTGACTTGCCGCCTTAATAATGTAATAATCTCACCCACTAAATAAGTGGAGTATTCCCACTGCTTGTGGATGCCTGGGTCAGCAGATGAATTGTACTTTCAGTTCAGTTTATACCTAGTAATCCTCTGACCATATGCTATCACCTCGCCCACATTGGGATCTTGGTGAACATTCTTGGTTAGAGTTACTTTCCATGCTGATTTGCATTTGGAGCTAACGCTAATCTGTGGTTTGATGTTGGTATGTGTGTCTAATTTTGGGGAAAAAAGTAAGGGGAATATTCAATGGCGCATGTCAAGGTTTAACAAAAGTTTCTAAAGATGGCGTTTTAGTTTGGATTTTCAACTGTAGTTCTCAAGATGGCGCCCTAGTTAGGATTTTTCAACTAGAGTTCTCAAATTTCAACTGAAGTCTCAAAGCATGGTGCCCTAGTTAAGGATTTTTAACTGAAGTCTTGAATCATGGCGTTTTGTTTAGGGCATTTTAGTCTTCAGTTAACTGTTTTAAGAGCCAATCATAGGCTAGGTGTAGATTTTTGAGGTTCAATCACAAGCCAAGCGCCATTTTTAGGTTTGCATGCATTTATCACAATTTTGGTGATGAAAGTCTATTTATTTAGACTTAGGCATCCATTATTCTTCATCCCAAGCAAAGAGAAAAACGTTTTTCTTGAGCAAACAATGATTTGAAGGTGCTACAGGTGTCAGATTTTAGTGTTCTTCATAGCAACGGATTCAGTTTGTTCAGAAAGAAGAATATTCCAGACTTTGTTTTCAATTTGCATGCAGGTTACATCAAATTCAAGTCAGAGATAGGCGAATTCTACAGAAGCAGAACAAATAAAACCTTCTTTCTTCTGTCTTATTTCTTCTATTTCTCATCTTAGGTACTTTCTACGCATGTCAAAGAAAGTTAGCAAATTTTCAGAGTTTGATCATCTGGGTTCACATACTTCAGCATCAGCATTAAAACCCATGTCTTAGATTTTTTCGAGAAAATTGCCTTGTAGCTTTTTATTCTAAAGCTCTATGCTTTTTTTCGAGAATCTCTTTGCATGTGGGTCTGAAACACATCGTTTTGAAAATTGAGCTGTCTGGGATGCCTTAGATTTCCATTCTACATAAAACCCATGTTCTAGATTTTTCTTGAGAAAAAATGCCCCAAGCGAGTTCTAGAACTAGTGCTTTTCTCGACTGAAAAACCTCCGCATGCCTTGCTAAAACTCAATTTTTTCGAATTTTTATTGATCTGGGTTGTCTTAGAATTTGATTCTTCACAAAACCCATGTTTCAGAAAAATTCCAATTTTTTTCCTGCCATAAGCTATTTTTAGCATTGTCCAGAGATTTTCAGCCTTTTCGAAAAGTTGTTTGAATATATTCAACTTCACAGTCAAAAGTCTTCATTTTCAAAATGCAGTTCAATCTTATAGATTATAAAACCAAATCAGTCCTTATACATGATTTTGTTAAAACTTCAGACACCGACTTAAGTCATGTCTATCCAGTGGTTAACTTGAGCAGTTTGGAGGGTGTTAGCAGCAATTCATTGAAGAATCTTGAATGTTCCGGGTTGCTTGCAGCAACATCTATTCCTGTCACCACTTTTGATCTTGAGTTTGTTTTTGTTTGCATCAAGCATTATGACTCGTCTTCACGACAAATCGGATCAGCTGATGGGAGAGTCATCTGCAGTCTTAAGCCAAAGGATGTAGAGAAATGCTTTGCTATTCCTTCTCGTTCAGATAATTTCACTGTGGTTATTGAGGCCTGTGAGAAGATATGGGATGGAGATCAAGAACGTTCACAAAGAAAGGTTGCTCAGAGATGGTTGAAGGTTCAGAAGACTAACATGCCTAAAAAGGTTGGTCGTGGTGAATTCAAGGACGAGGTTGCTGTTTTGATAACTCTACTCAATCGAGTTACAGGTCAAGAGGATGCTAGTACTTTCCGACTATGGATGTTTTACATCATTTCTAGGATCCTTGATGGCACAAAACGTTTTGACTGGGCTATATTGATCAGCGATTGCCTACATTAGTAGATTACTGGTTTTCTCAAGTTTCATGAGTTTCACATGGTGTCTTACTTGGTTTATTTAGTTGCATCTCAAGGCAGCTATAGACACCTAAAAACTAACAGACTCTTGGTGTTCAGCGTGTTCAGGAGTACTACTGTCAGTTGGAATTTTCTAAAGCTTAATAGGATTTCCGAGCAGTGAATGATCACTTTTCCATGAAGACAGTCAGAGATCTTGACAATGAAATGCACATTCGGATTTTTGCGGAGGCAAAATCAGGAATGGAGACTTGGGCAGATTGGTTTATCCAATTCCCTACTTTTACATAGATTCGGGTTTATGGATACGTTGGAGAGCTTCTAATGTTACCAAGGTACACTTCATACAGGATCCTTTTCATGGAATTTCTCAGACAAGTTCAACACGTTCACTCCTTTCTTCGCAGTCGTCATAAGTCTGCAGTTTCCTTTCCGTTTGGATTGGGTATTTTCACATGCAGAACTACGGCAGATGCCAGGTATATGTCAACTGAGATGGAGAAATTCAAACTCAAGTATCATACTGAGAGGCATTCCTATGATCCTTTAGGTCAGTATGCAGCCAGGTTGGAGTGAGGGATTGCACATAAGCCAACACTTGAAGACTTCTGGGCTAATTGTGAGGATGAATTTGAGGTTCATCGTCGTCATTATTGTAGACTCACTATTACTCAACTCTTTGATTACCTATGAGAGGATGTTGATGGTCTATCAGATGATGATGGAGAGGTTCTGCTCAATTCATATGTCAAGGATCAAGTTGCTCGGCAGCCACTTCGCTCACCAGATTGGTATGCTAAGGAGAATACTTCTATTGAGGACGTGTCTAGATTAGTTATCAAGACCAGCACGTAGTTCTTGGAGAGCAAACAAAGGCGAAAGTCAGTTCCTGTTACAGAGCTACCAGTGGGTTTTTCTTCATTGCCTTTTACTTCGAGATCAAGGCCTCGGGTCAAGGCTGTCCTGATGCCACCTCAAGGGGTTAGACTCAGTGGAAACACGAGAGGAAGGACTACTGGTAAAAGGAAGCAGAAGCAAGTAGAGAATGTGCCTGAGAACCCAGTGGAGGCAATCATTCAGGCTGAGCCATGCGTTTCACCTCCTAGTTCTCCACGTGTGCATCTTATTGATATAGATTCAGAACCTGAGATTCCAGTTCGAGTAGAATCAGAGACAACTGACCCACCACAGGTTGATACATCAAGGACACTTTCTCCTCAAATTGATAATATTGATCAGTCTTGTTGGCTCGAGAGAACTTTGGGGAGATAGAGGCGAGAACCTTCATATAACCTTGATTTATCTGAGTTCGGTGAACCTTATCAGAAGAGGTCGAACAAGAAAATCAAGAAGCAGGTGCATATCGAGAAGACTCTAGAGTCAGAGATTGTTATAGAGGTTGCTACTCCTCCAGAGGGTAAGAGCTTAGACGAGGTTGAAGTCGGTGACTTTACTTTCACCAAGGAAAATCTTGGTAGAACCACTCGAGAGACAAATGCGAGCCTTGTTAAGATTGTCACCAATAATCTTGAAGAATGCATCACGAAGGACAGAGAAGATAAAGCATTGCTTAAAGCTGAGAACAGTCAACTTCGACAATATATCTCTGATCTTGTCCATGGAAATCCGAGTAGAGTGCCTATTCTTCCACAGAATACACCTGCAGAACAATGAAAGTTGGATCGGTTAGTCAGTCATGGTAGACTTCTGGACAATTGGATTGAAAGCTTCATTGTTATAGGTCGGCATCTTCTTATGGATTTATATCAATTGAGGAGTGATGTACATAAACTTCGTCAAGGCATCCAGCTACTCGAGATTTCAGTTGCAGAGAATATAGCCAAGGATCAAATTCTTATATCTCAGTTGTTTGTTGCATATGATGCTTTGGAGATTGATGAAGATAGAGAGAAGGTTTTCACTTGGAAAGAGCAACACCTTTTCAAAATGGAGATATGTGAAAAGATCTCTACCAAGTTATTTTCACTAAAGGATAACGTTGTCGGAGCTCTTGCACTCGTTAGTGGCTTTGTTGTTCAGATCCCATGTCATTACCTTCTTGAGGATGGCACGTATATTGGACTGAATGTAGTGCAAGCTGAGTTTGAAAAGCTAATTCGTGATAATCTTGAAGGAGATCTTGTGGCGTCTAAACTGGAGAACATTTTAGTGATTTGAGCTGGTTTCAAGAAGGCGGCTGAGGATGTCAGAGAATGCATGCATACGATCAAGGAGAGTGACAAGGAATTGAAGAAGCAGATTATTGTTTTGAACAGTGTTAAAGTGCTAGAGGACAGAGTGATTGATGAATTCTTGGTCGAGGTGTTGGACCCAGATGACTTGGAGTGATCTGCCAGTTGGGATCTACAGTTAGTTTCGAGGATAGGGTCAGGAGCAACAGTTAACTCGACTTTCAGTCTTGAGTTCACTTGCTGATTTCATACATGCATATCTCTTCCTTGGAATCATCTTCGCTGGATTTAGGATTAGGGTTTTCAGTTAACTAAGGGTAGTGTTCCAATTAACTTTGCTTTCAATAAGGATGTGCATGCTTGCACATTGTCCATTTAGATTAGATGTACTGGTTAACTGATGGTAACTTTTCAGTTAACTGTATAGTTTGCTTTGTTAGGGTTTAGTAATAAAATCTTGCATGCATTGCAAGACTGTAGTTGACTCAAGGTGATTTTAGGGTTCCCTACACCTTTTGATGTCTATAAATAAGAGCTTTTGCTCATTTGTACATAACTGTTGCACGAGAGAGAAATATATGCTGTGCCTACCTTGCCTTCAATATTGCTCATTCTGTATCTGTTCATGAGTATTTACTGTTATGATGAATTGTTATGCCACTTGGGTTTCATGCAATTATGATGGTGAATTCTTTCCCTAGTTAGATTGATCATGTTTTGTGTTCAATAAGCTTGTTTAGATTGAGTTGATAGATGTGCCACCTTGCCTTCAAGTTGAGAATCTGTTCTTGTTTATCGTGTGATGTGTGTGAATAATAAACTGGTTTAGATTGAGCTGATAGATGTGCCACCTTGCCTTCAAGTTGAGAATCTATTCTTGTTTGTCGTCAAATAATCATTCCCGCTCCATTTCCTCATGCTTTGTTTTCTTGAGGAACCTGGATAGATTTAAAGTAGTTAGCTTAGTTGTAGTTAATGATCTGTGAAACCAGAAAATACTTAGTTGCAACGTATAGAGTTTTCATGAAAGCCTTGTACCTCTTACAGCTGAGACAAGAAGACAGGATATAGTTTAGTTTATTTCCCTTTTCAAGCACTTTTGTCTGGCACAACGAGGGAGCTTCCCCTCCTAATTTGAAGAGCACTCATTGCATAGTGTGCATAGCTGTCTGTACCAACTTACACTCCAGAGGTGTTAGTTGTTACGCCAACATACTAAATGAATTAGAAAAAGCTAAGGAGGTCGTGGGGTTTGAAGGGGGGTATAAAAGGCATTCAAAAAGCATTTGCAAATCATTCATTCATCTATTCAATACTTCGCAAATTGAAGATTTTTTGTTGTGGAAAGAAAACAAGGGTTTTCAGCTGCAAATTGATCTTGGAGAATGCAGCTCTCTCAAATTGTGCATTCTACAGGTGTGAAATACCAACTAAGGTTTGCATTTTCAGGTGGCTTTATTTAGAGGTCACAATTGTGCACATTGGAGTTGATTTTCAGAGATAATTTACTAGATTGGTTGAGTAGATTAGGGGCATACATCAGACGATAATAGCTGATAGTTTTGATTGCTGTTTGCACACCTTTTGGTAGCCACATGGGAGTCTTTGATCAGGCCGTACAGTATTTGCTGGGCTGTACAAGATCAAGGTTGTGGCATGAGACTTCTAGGCTGAAACGCCTAGGTTATGAGCATCATTTGACCTTCATTTGGGGTGGCTAGTCCATGGCAATCAATCTGCTGCAATTTTAAGGTGGAGAAACTTAATCTCTAAGCTAGGCATCCAAGCAAGGGTTTTCCTAGTTGCTGACCAGATTATATCAGATCTCCAGAATATGTACTTTGGCTTCCGGGTATGATTTATATTGTATATGCAAGAGAAATAATAAATCTGATTTGAAAGTTATTGTATTTACCTTCAGTATTTCTCTTTTGCACTTGCTTTGCATTTTTATGGCATTTCTTGGCAAACTTTATTAAAACTTCAAAATCACAAAAAATTATAAACCAAGAAAGCAATCGAACAAGTAGTTTTTCTGAAATTAAATATCCTACCAGGGGTGGGATATTTCAGAGACCCAAGGGCCACCCAAAAGATAAAACAAA
The DNA here is from genome assembly GCA_007258455.2 of Sequoia sempervirens. Classification (NCBI taxonomy): domain Eukaryota; kingdom Viridiplantae; phylum Streptophyta; class Pinopsida; order Cupressales; family Cupressaceae; genus Sequoia; species Sequoia sempervirens. Next base: position 1,005,666 of record VDFB02322083.1, read on the forward strand.
AAAATCATTTTTGCAAAAAATTTCTATAAACAAAAATGTGCCAAATACCTAATTTCATCATTAAGTGATAAAATTGTAAAAATGGTGCTGTTCGTTGATCTTGCTAGGGGTGTTGCTCCTCAACCCTATTGGGGTCTCCATTCCCAAACCCTTGCTAGTTGCCATCCCCAAATCTAGGCCCTTGCTTAGTTAAGTGCAACCACTTGAGTGCAAAAGAAGTTGAGGATTTGGTCTTTGTGCATTTCAACTTGCATCTCATCTCACATAAGAAACTTGATTACAATATGGGGTTGATGATGAATTGGGATCTAACTCTAAGTGTGTTGAGTTAGATGTTATTGTTGCACAACTTGTGAAAATCTCTTTATATGAGGCAACTTCTACATATGACATGGTTAATGCAAGTTGCATTGAAACTAATTGTATTTCAAATGAAATTGAACCAAATGTTACTTTGATGCTCTCAATGAAGTGAAATATTAAGATTATTGAATATTGATTGTAATTTCATTGTGTATTGGCATTTGACAAATCACTAAATGATGAATTTATGAATAGTTTCATTTTTGCAAATTATGAGGCATTTAAATATTTTGTTTATTGGCAATTATTACTGTCACTATTTTTATAATTTTAATATATATATATATATACACACACACACACAAAAACTTGTATTCATACACAAACTAGTATTATATATACACACACACAAGTTTGTGTATGAATACAAATTTGTGTGTGTATATATACAATATATTATATATATATATATATATATATATATATATATATATATATATACCCAAATAAACTTGTGTGTATATACACACACACACACAAACTTGTATTCATTACCTATGGAAAAAATCCTATACCAAGATTGGTAACTTAGAGGATAAAAAGAAAAAAGAAAAAGAAAAGTTGGTTGCGATTGATGTAGCCTTAGCAGGGTTGATGTTGGCATTAGAAGGCTGATGCCAAATTTGCAACAACATTCCCAGAACCTACAATGCTGGCCAAACCATTCTTTTTTTTTTTTTCATTTGTTAGCATTTTAATTTCCACCTTTCAATATGACACAAAACTGAATGTGTTTAGTAAAACTATTCTTCAAATTATGCGGGGAGTCTTTTTGCAGTGGGTGGGATAAAACGCAAGCAGGAACATGTTCATATGCACAGGGAGAAAAATCTTAGACGGATCACAAATTTTTTAAAGAAAAAATTTACAAAAACTTCTGCGATTTTGCATAGCAAAACCCCTTGAAATTGCCCAAAAAACTAAGTCGTGATTTTAACCAGCAGAGACCCACGATTTTTTATTAAAAAATTGAACAAAAAACTTCTAAAAATTTCTCCAAAATTTTTAGGTAGAAAAGGCCACAATTTGTTTTCAAAAATTTGCCAAAAAAAATCCTCTGCTTTGATACCATGAAATGGTAATTGATTATCATATATTACAAAGGAGAGGAACACTCCTTAAATAATAGACTACAAACGATGTTTCTAAAAAGAAACAATTGACAACTAAGGAAATAAAAGAAGTTGCTAAAAACTAACTGAAAGCAAACAAAACTTAACTAAGATGACCATTACGCTAAATATAACACTATTATTTTAATAATTTTTGCATCCTTTCATATGATCATGGAACATGGTTCCCTAGTAACAATGTGCTCTTAGGATTTTGAAAGTTGTAACTCTTGATGAAATATGGCCTTCACAAACTTTATCATGAAAGCCTTTCAACAATCTATGCTATTGTTCTTTACCCACACACCTTAAGAATGCCCAATTAATTCCTAGTTTGTATAATTTCTTTCCATAGAAAAAACTTGAGTGCTTTCAACTTTAGTGTCCTCTTTTGCTGCTTATCCATATGGCTTTGACAATCTCCATATGTCGGGTATTGGCTATATCAATATACCATTCGTTTGTAGAACCAACATACAACACCAATGTCTGCTCATCTTTTTGTCATATCAATAGCCTTTCCTTTATCCCTGTCTTTGTCTTCCATTATGAGTTGACATAACCGTCCTATACAGATCAACTTAGTAGGTCAAATTTCAATATCATATTCTTGAATTTTTGCAATCCAATTGCCTCTTTTAGAACCATCTCTGGTTGGGTAATAATGGTTTTTATTGATGGATCTAGTACTGTAATGAACACCGCTGATATTTTTTTTTCTTTTTTTGGGTTGTTTCATAGAATAAGACAAAGATGCATAATGTGTTTGTTTCGAGTTTCAATCATCATGTTTGCTGCATACATTGAATAACATTGCATAGAAAGAGAATAAACATTTATTTGCATCAAATCATATTGAACACCATTACAAATCAGATTTGCATTAAACTAACAAACTGAAATCAGACTTGCAGAAATTATTGCAGACCTGATTACAAAGCAAAAATGTGTATTTTCAGACCTTCAGATGATCAACAAACTTCTCCAAACTTCTCCATATAACTTAGAGCCAAAAACCAATCAGTACAGAATTAATAAATAGGAAAACCCACACCCAAAAAGTGCAGATTTGTGTGACCAGCAAAACCCACGTGTCCAAAGAAGAATGGCACCTGCCTTGAGAGTGATTTGCCTTAGAAAATTCAGTCCTTCATCAAACCGACATGCAATGGCTCAAAAGATGGCACCCAACAAAGAGGAATGCAATGAATTAATACCCAAAATGATACTTGGCAGTCCCACTGAATTATGGACAAACTTTGTTTTTCCAGTATCACAGAAAAAACACACCAGCACCCTAAAAAATCATCTAATCACTACCAAACTTGAATAGCACTCCAAGGAAGCTCACATCACACCAAAACTAAACACCTATATCAGAAAACTTCCTAAATCTTCATCTTCATCAAACCAAATCACTAAATCAAGCCAAAATTGCTGTCAATAGCAAACCAAGAGCACCAACCAGCTAGGTTGGATGTTTCACCACCAAAACCAACAACCAAGACATGAAATAACATTGGCCCCTTTTTAGAAACAACGTTACTTGACTAGACCAAGGGGGCCTCTTATGACCCACACCCTCCTCATTTAAGTTAAAATAGCAACATTATAAACTTAAGTGGCAAAATAACAAATATTAATTTTGACCACCAAGAGAACTCACCACTGCGAGAAATAGAAATTTTGCATTGAGCTGTTGGATGAATGGAGCCAAGACCAGATACTAAAAGTAGCACTTACAAAAAATAGTGAGTCAAAACACCAAACTAGTCCAAATGAAGGTCGAATAGAACTTACTAAAAATGGTAAGTTACTAAAGATAGTAAATTACTAAAAATGGTAAGTTACTAAAGATAGTAAATTACTAAAAATAGTAAGTTACTAAAAATAGTCGTCACCACTGTAAAAAAACCGATAAAGTTAGCACCAACATTAAAACAAGGGATTCCGAAAAAAGGGACATTACAGTCCTCCCTTCCCAAAGATTGCTTGTCCTCAAACAATGCCAATACAACCCCACAATAAACAGACTGAACCAAACTAAAACCAAGAATGATGCCAAGGTGCCAAGTCAATCTCAGGAAAGAACCACCATGTTGACGCTACGCCACTCTGATCATAACTGTCTTACCATTGTGCCTAGACTACATTATCCTCTCTTGGAACTCCGAAAAGTAATCCTCATCAAACCCATGTTGACATTTCTTGCCAAGGCATCTCAGTGAGGGTCACATCAACAAATTCACTGCTAATCACTATCCTGGGCAAGATAAAAGACACCTTGCTCAACCATAAAATATAAACCCCAGCATCACACCTCATGATGCCCCAAATATTAAGCAAGTCAATCATTGCCACATCTTTGAAATTCGCCAAGCAAGAAATGTCTGTTGTTGCCAACTGTAGTCATAACATTGACACTTAACCTCCAAGTGTCAAATGAAAGGTTCCAAACGCACCAACACACCCAAACCATTGCAATCATTAAGACATCATCTGAAATTATGCCTATTATCTCCATGAAGTAACTGCAGTGACCATCACTTACCAGAGTGGAAGCACTGAATGGATGAACTGTGTCTAGAAAAACACTCACAATCAGCTGCCCAAAAGCCTGCCAATGCTCAACAACAATCTGCTCATGAAAATATATCTCCATAATCAACCAAAAAATGTAAGGGCAATGATAACCAAACTGAAATCCTATTGAAAACATAGGAGAGATGAGTATGGAAGTAGCAATAGAATCATCTCCTATGATCAAATCACATCTACCTTCTAGCCTCAACCATGAACTACTCAATTGCTGGATTGAAGAAATCATCCAACTATTCTACTGGTCAAAATTTGAAGTCAAGTAGAAGCTGATTGGAAAGTGGGCAGGCGTACTAACACTGGAAGTTGACCCACTACACCAATCCTGAGACATCTCATGGCTAGAGACTACACTTGGTTCCCAAATCTTGTAATCAGATCCACTTTCATCATTGGAATCGGTTTGGTCTCCGTCATTCAACTCAAAAAGTGGATTATTATGAGTCAAATCAACATCCAACTCAAATAAAGGATTATCAACAAAGTGAAGATTATCCTCAGCTCCAAAATCAAACCAATCCTCTTGCTGATCCAAACTCTTATTATTTAAATTTTTAGGACAATGAGAAAGATCATACTCCTGAATACAATCAAGCTCCTCCATTACCTGTTCAATCTCCTTGGCCCTTTCTTTGTTCTCTCTCCCTGAACTATTGAGCCTCATAGAGTTGATCATTTGCTTCAAGAAGTGCCTCTTGGACACTTCCCAAAGAAAGCTTCATGGAATTAAATTCAATGATGAGCTCACTAACCTTTCCCCTAATTGCTTAGTCATGGACAAAATCTCAGCAGCCAACTTGGTGGCTATGCCTCTATCATGCATCAAGTGTAAGAAAGTTGTTTCAACTTCTTCCATAGAGCTCTTCATTGTTTGCAAATTAGAAAGTGAGATACTAAGCTCATTTTTTCCTCTTGATGCATTTTGAATTATGTTTTCCTTGTGCATATGTTTGCTGTCCAAACTGGATAAAATTTGCACCTCATTCTCAGTGGATACCAAGAATTGTCTTTTCCAATCTCGATCAAACAAAGGTGATGAACTGCTGTTATGTTGCATGTTAAAATCAAAATTAGACTCATACCTATCATGAAAGTCTCCAAGGCTGTCCCAGATCACTTGTGTCTCACCCTTATCCCCCCCAATAGTGGATTGTGAATCCAAATCAACCAGGCCACAAGGTCTCTGCTCAAGATCAGTTACTTGCAATGTGAAATCAAATTTTTTTTCAAGATCAATAACATCACCATCAATGCCATCCTCTATGCATGGCTCCCGAGATGAAGTGAGGACATCATTACAATCAAAAGGAAATTCATCCCAATGTGGATCCTTCTCATACTTAGGTGCCAACACACTTGGATCCCATGTGTAGAAGGGTTGATCGCTTTGTTCAGAGAATAAGTGTTCAATGTGCTCCTCATGAGTAGTTGCCTTTCTGAATAAGTCACTCTCCAAGTCACTAGAACTGAATCATCATAAGAATCTCTCTCCATAGGCTTGGTTTGGAAGTCAAACCCAAAGCCACTTGAGATATCATAAATGAAATGAGATGAGTGATCATCAAAAGCTAATTTGAAGACATCATCATTTTTGCTTTCTCCAGGCCCATCATCTGAAGGTGCATTAGTGAACCCATCATCAATATCTTCTCCATTAGAAGCATCAAGGTAGTCATTAGACTTAGAGTCATCATCGGATGAATCCGAACTAGGGTCCAAGGTTGTCGTTTTATCCTCTCCTTCATGCACAACCTTATCCATAGTAGTTGCATGCATGACCAAAGAGTCATCTTGAGGCTCCGTCTCACATTCATCATGTTTCAAGGCAATCATTGCATGAGATTTTTCCGCTATGAACTTCTCTTCAACCACCTATTCTTCATTGAACAAGTAAGGTTTCAACTTTGCCAACTCCTTAAAATGAAGTTCTGGATCCTTCTTATCAAACCTCTCTACGAGTCTCTCAGTAAACTTTGCATAAGATGTAATTTGAGCATGCCCTAGTATAATCATCCCATGATGCCACCACTTATATGCAACTCCATCAAGGTGCATAGCAACACATTTTATGGATTCTTCTTCAGGCATGGGGTTTAGATTGAAGAATGTGTCCACCTTTTGAACCCATGCTCTTGTTGAAGTCTCACTGGATTCGTCAAAATAAGAAAGGCTAAGTTTTCCAACTTTCCTCCGCAAGTCATTATGATGCTCTCTATTGCCTTTGTTGGGTGTATGCCTCATCCTGAGATCCATATAATCATATAGAGAGATGTCATGCTGAAATCTAGGGCCTACATCAATCCAATCCTGCTTAAACTGATCTTGCATCTCAATTAGTGTGAGCTCTTGATGGAGTTGTGGTTCCACTCTCGGTGGGAAATGAGAGGTCTAGCCATGGCTGCCCTATGGTGCTGATTGGCTGCCCATGCTGACCCATATCATTTCCCTGCCCATTATTGCCTCTATTGCCAACATTGTTGACTCCCATTCGATTCAACCCCTCAACCAACTATGCTAGCCGCTGATTGGTTTTCTGGTGTCCCCTAACCACAACATTGTCATGTCCCCTTCTAGTTGACATCTCTCAGAGCATATGATTAGCCTATTATGCGACCCTCGTAGGCTGATAGGATGGATAGAGGGTCTTGATGGAGCTTGGCTTGGCTTCAGTTGTCAGATTGTTATTAGTTGGCTTTCGTTCGGGCTCGTTCGGACACCATTTGCTCGGATTGCTATTTTTAGCAGCTTTTGGCACTCAACGGAGCACCCCTGCTATTTTTAGCAGTATGGTTTGGTCATGTGCAGAATCACTTCCTTATTCGTCAGCTTCAGACGGTTCGTGCATCGGGCATATATTGAGAGAGATATTAATATTTAATTGATTTAATTAAATATTAATTATTGGAGCTTATATTATAAAGTTATAATATTTTAAATATTATAACTTAAGTGGTTTTTGCTGAAGGGGTCGACCAACATCAGAGGGGCCATTTTTAATTATATTTTATAATTAAAAATTTGTTCAGAAACTATTGAAATATTAAAAAGAAGTTCAAATTATTTTAATGAAGAAACCTAATTTGTGAAAATCGAGCTTTTGAAGAATAAAGGGTTTTCTCATTGGAAATCGAGGAGAATGATTGATGAAAAGAATTTTTGAGTTTCTCTCAACCAGAGCACGGAAGCCAAGGGTTTCAGTCTCAGAGCATTGGGGAACGAGCCATCTCCAGTGAAAGCAATTCAGAGGTTGTGAAATATCATCCGATTTATTGCCAGGCAAAGAGATTTCTTCATACAGGAGAGATCACAGAACTTCATAGCTGATTTACTTTCAGAGTTTTGGTTATTGAATTCATCCAGAGGAGATTTCTTCATCAAGGAGCATATCTCATTGAAGTCTGGAGATTCAAAAGGGGGCCGTACTTTTCTTTTATTGTTGTTGCTGCTGCCAGCCATACCTTTATACAGCAGGCCGTACCATCATCAAAGCCGTACTTCTTCTTCAAAGAGAAACGCCTTCTCTTTTTGCTCTGAAACATCATCACATAAGGCACAGGCACTTTAGGATTCACTTGCCATCATCTGTCAGGAGGAGAAAGCAATTATATTGGGAGTCGTGCCTTTTTCTTCATCATTCTGGTGACTGCAATCTGCAAAACCAGGTTTTTAAATATTGTTGTTTTCCTTAGTTGCATGTTATCAGATCTCCCTTGTAAGGTATCCAGATGATCAATAAATGATTAGCCAGCATTAGATCTCGCATTTCTATCAATATTGATATTATAGCATTTAATTTGAATTTATTATTAAATTCTTGCAAAAATCGCATTCTTCCTATTTCATGCAAAAATCACAAAAAAACCAAAAACTTCAAAGACAAACAAAAAAACAGTCAGATTCAGAAAACAGGGGAAACAAGGGTTTCTACAGTGGTATTAGAGCTAAATCCTGCCATCCTGAGGGTTTAGCAGTCTTATGCAGCCACAACAGATTGGGTCTCACAGGTATTACACACGCAGGCGAGTCTTGATTGACAGGCAACAGGGTTTGATCCGGCAGCCAGAAAACATGGGTGATAGAACAGATACTCCTAGAACAGAGATTCCTCATAACCCTAGAGATCAGGACGATGCAGAGGTGTTAGACACTCTCAGAGACTTACGAGCAGGTCAACGACAGTCTAACGATGTGCTACAGCAGTTGACAGTGGCAATCCAGAGGTTAGGTACACAGAGGAGACCGTCACCACAGCGTGACGATGATAGGAGTGATGCAGGATCTCGGAGAGCACCTAGGACTGTTTCACGGACAGCAGATAGACCCACTAGGCCTACTTTTGCGAGACAGGAGCCCGATGAGGCTATCGCAGGTGAAGAGCATGAGGAGTTGTTCGCAGACACACTTATGGCAGTGAACGAGGAGTGGGAGTTAGTACCACCAAATGTCAGAGAGAGGATTACCTTTGACAGATTTATTACACAGAGGAGAGAGCACCACAGAGGTCGACAGGATTGAAGACCTAGATACCAGAATAATGATCTGAAGCATGCTACAAACAGGCTCAATCTAGCGATGTTCGATGGTAGTGGTAAGGTCACAGCTCAGGCCTGGATTAGTAAGCTAGATACATTCCTCACATTGCGTCCGATGGTTGAGAGAGATGCTATCAGGTATGTGACATTACATCTGGAGGGAGTAGCTTACGACTGGTGGCACCACGGGATGGTGACACTCCAGCATGACCGGATCACATCATATCAGGAGTTTGTTGATCGGTTGGTGGAGCGGTTTGACAGGAAGGATCCAGAATCCTATTTTAGAGACTTGGCTCAGTTGAGACAGAGTGGTAGTTTGGAGTCGTATATTGGTGACTTTCAGAAGTTATCAGTTATGGTTCCGAATATTTCAAAGAGGCGACTGGTAGTGCTTTTCATGGAGGGTTTGACAGAGCCATTGAGAGGTTGGATCAAAGCCTTTGATCCTCCTTCGTTACAGGAAGCGATGAAGAAAGCTCGCAGTATGGAGTTGGCAGCACCATTCAGTAGATTCAACTCCAGAAACAATTCTTCTTTCAGGGATAATAAGGGCTTTAACAAAAACAGAGAGAAGTCTGATTTTAACAAAGAAAAATCAGATTTTAAGAATGATTCAAAGGGTAGATCAGCAGCACCACCTTTGGATCGAGAGGCTCTTAATGATCTACGCAGGAAGAAGCTTTGCTTCTATTGCAAAGGTCCCTATGACGCCAATCACGATTGTCCTTTGAGGCCTAAGGGCAAGGCAAATCGAGTGATGTGGGCTTACTATGAGGATTCGGAATCTGAAAATTCTGAACAGCAAGAGAGTTCTGAGGAGTCAGAGTCAAAGGCTTCAGAGCCTAAGGCAGAGGCAGAGTCAGAGCTTCAGATACAGGAGGCACGCCTATCTAGCATTCAGCAGGAGGGCTCATTCAGGATTCGTGGGGTGTTGGTAGGACAGAGGGTCATTACCCTTCTTGATACAGGAGCTACCCACAATTTCATTGATGGTAGATTTGTTGAGAAACGCGGACTCATCACTGAGGAGTTTGAAGGCATTAGGGTTAAGGTGGTAGACGGTTACACTTTCAGGTGTGAACGCATGATTAAGGATCTCCCCTTACGCTTGAACAATTATGAGTTCAAGGCTGATTATTACGTAGTTAACATGGGGGATATTGATTTAGTCTTGGGTATGAAGTGGCTTCGTTCACTTGAGGAAGTCACCCTTCGTCTTAAGGACATGGAGATCCGTTTTGATGTGGATGGGAAGATGCATATTCTGAAGGCAATACGGGACAGCAACATCAAAACTATTTCCTTTCGTCGGATGGAGAGACTCATGCGACACGACATGGTAGAGTGGGCTGCCGAGTGCACATTAGCACCTATACAAGAGGGACAGCAGAAGACTGAGTATCATCCTGACATACAGCAGTTGAGAGTCAAGCACGAGAAGGTATTCAGTGATATTCCGCAAGGGAGACCTCCAGACAGGGGCATTGAGCATATTATTGAGCTTGAGGAGGGCGCTAAGCCCGTTATGATTACTCCTTATAGACATCCCAAGCGGTTGAAAGATGAGATTGAGAAAACGATCAAGGAGTTTCTTGCTATGGGTCACATTCGACCAAGCAAATCACCATTCGCTTCTTCGGTTGTTTTGGTGAAGAAGAAGGATGGCACCTTACGCATGTGCATAGACTATAGAGTCCTGAATAAGAGGACGATCAAAAATAGGTATCCAATACCTCGTATAGACGAGCTTATTGATGAGCTCCATGGTGCATGCTACTTCACGAAAATAGACTTAAGGTCAGGGTATCATCTAATCAGGGTTCGTGAGCAGGACATTGAGAAGACTGCATTCCGTTGTCATTGTGGACACTTCGAGTTTGTGGTGATGCCATTTGGGCTCACTAATGCGCCAACTACTTTTCAGTCCACCATGAACAGGGTTTTTCATTCACTGCTGAGGAGATTTGTATTGGTCTTCTTCGATGATATTCTTATTTACAGCAGAACTTGGCAGGAGCATTTGGCTCATTTGGAGACCGTGCTCAATATTCTGGAGAGGGAGTCCTTGTACGCCAAGGAATCCAAATGTGATTTGGGGATGACCGAATTGTTATACTTAGGTCATATCATCAGTGCTGAGGGAGTGCGGATGGACCCTGAGAAGATCCGCGCTATTATAGACTGACCGACTCCGACAAACCTTACACAGCTGCGAGGATTTCTAGGTTTGTGTGGGTTCTATCGCAGATTCGTGAATGGTTATTCACGTCATGCAGCCCCTATGACAGATTTATTGAAAAAGGGTGCATTTTGTTGGACTCCTGAGGCACAAGAGTGTTTTGTGAGATTTAAGGAGTTAATGACTACGTGCCCAGTGTTGGCACTACCTGACTTTTCGAAGCCTTTCGAGCTTCAGTGCGATGCATCAGGTGAGGGCATTGGAGCGGTGCTTATGCAGGACAAGCACCCTATTGTGTATGAGAGCCGTAAACTCAGAGAGCCAGAGAGACTCTACAACATTTACGATAAGGAGATGCTCGCTATAATGCATGCCTTGGCAAAATTTAGGCAATATCTTGTTGGCAGCAAATTTTGCATCAAAACTGACCACAACAGTTTGAGACACTTCCTAGGGCAGTGAGATCTCAATGATCGTCAGCAGAAGTGGGTGAGCAAATTGCAGGCATACAACTTTGATATCTCTTATATCAAAGGTACCCAAAATGTAGTAGCTGATGCTCTTTCACGCAGGCCATATCTGAGCTCTATGGTTCACATTACAGAGGATTGGAGGCATATGATTGTGGCAGAGTATGCCAAGGACACTTGGGCCTCCAGCATTGTTGAGGGATCGACGATTGATACCATATATACGCTTGTGAATGACTTGATCATTTACAAGAACAGGGTTTATTTGATCCCATGATCAGAGGTGAAGAACATTATCATGCGAGCCTTCCATGACGTACCTACAGCAGGACATCCCGGGTATTTCAAAACCTATAGACAGATTCGGGAGAGATTCACATGGAAAGGACTTAAGGTAGATGTTCTTCAGTATGTGCGTGAGTGCCCTGTTTGTCAGCAGAACAAGCAGGAGAACACGTACCCGGCAGGATTATTGCAGCTACTTCCGATTCCTGACAGGAAGTGGGAATGCCTGTCGATGGATCTCATTACGGGCTTGCCTAAAGCCCAAGGACGAGATTGCATATATGTAGTTGTGGATCGGCTAACGAAGTATGCCCACTTCTTTCCGATTACCACCACTTACACAGCTACACAGGTAGCAGAGGTCTTCTTTCGTGAGGTATTCAGATTACATGGGTTGCCTCGGAGCATAGTGAGCGACAGGGATAGTCGGTTCTTGAGTCACTTCGGCAGGAGGTGTTCAGACTCTGTGGGACTGAGCTTACACCGAGCACCAGTTACCACCAGCAGACAGATGGGCAGACGGAGATAGTGAATAAATGGGTGGAGGGTTACCTCAGGAATTATATTGCAAGGCAGCAGAAGGCATGGTCAAGTGGATTCATTTGTGCGAGTATTGCTACAACACGACATTCCACATGACCATTCAAATGTCCCCTTTTATGGCGTTGTACGGGTATGAGGCGCCGAGTTTTCTGGATTTGCTACTGAGTGACAGTAGAGTGCCGAGTGCTGGAGATTTGTTGCAGGAGAGTCAGGATACTATGAAGGCTCTCAAGGAGAATATTGCCAAGGCACAGAATCAGCAGAAGCAGTACGCAGATCAGAAGAGGACAAAGAGGTCTTTTGATGTGGGTGACATGGTTTATCTTATGCTGTAGCCCTACCGTCAGTCTACTCTGAGGAAGAGTGGGTCAGAAAAGCTTAAGCCACAATATTACGGTCCTTTCAGGATCCGAGTGTTGGAGAGGTGGCTTATGAGCTAGAGAGTAGGGTACACAATGTTTTTCATGTGTCACGTCTCAAGAAGGCGTTGGGACACCGTGTGGTACCTTTGCAGTTCTACCTCCCTTAGATGATGAGGGAAAGTTGATTTTAGTACCTGAGTCTATCCTGGAGTACAGAGAGAGACATTGCGTAGGAGGACTATCAGGGAATATTTAGTGAAATGGAGAGATTTTCCAGTGGAGGATGCTACATGGGAGAGCGAGGATATTCTGCAGCATCCGGAGTTGAGATTGCTTGAGGACAAGCAATTTTAGGAGGGGCGGACTGTCATGTCCCCTTCTAGTTGACATCTCTCAGAGCATATGATTAGCCTATTATGCGACCCTCGTAGGCTGATAGGATGGATAGAGGGTCTTGATGGAGCTTGGCTTGGCTTCAGTTGTCAGATTGTTATCAGTTGGCTTTCGTTCGGGCTCGTTTGGACACCATTTGCTCGGATTGCTATTTTTAGCAGCTTTTGGCACTTAGCGGAGCACCCCTGCTATTTTTAGCAGTATGGTTTGGTCACGTGCAGAATCACTTCCTTATTCGTCAGCTTCAGACGGTTCGTGCATCGGGCATATATTGAGAGAGATATTAATATTTAATTGATTTAATTAAATATTAATTATTGGAGCTTATATTATAAAGTTATAATATTTTAAATATTATAACTTAAGTGGTTTTTGCTGAAGGGGTCGACCAACATCAGAGGGGCCATTTTTAATTATATTTTATAATTAAAAATTTGTTCGGAAACTATTGAAATATTAAAAAGAAGTTCGAATTATTTTAATGAAGAAACCTAATTTGTGAAAATCGAGCTTTTGAAGAATAAAGGGTTTTCTCATTGGAAATCGAGGAGAATGATTGATGAAAAGAATTTTTGAGTTTCTCTCAACCAGAGCACGGAAGCCAAGGGTTTCAGTCTCAGAGCATTGGGGAACGAGCCATCTCCAGTGAAAGCAATTCAGAGGTTGTGAAATATCATCCGATTTATTGCCAGGCAAAGAGATTTCTTCATACAGGAGAGATCACAGAACTTCACAGTTGATTTACTTTTAGAGTTTTGGTTATTGAATTCATCTAGAGGAGATTTCTTCATCAAGGAGCATATCTCATTGAAGTCTGGAGATTCAAAAGGGGGCCGTACTTTTCTTTTATTGCTGTTGCTGCTGCCAGCCATACCTTTATACAGCAGGCCGTACCATCATCAAAGCCGTACTTCTTCTTCAAAGAGAAATGCCTTCTCTTTTTGCTTTGAAACATCATCACATAAGGCGCAGGCACTTCAGGATTCACTTGCCATCATCTGTCAGGAGGAGAAAGCAATTATATTGGGAGTCGTGCCTTTTTCTTCATCATTCTGGTGACTGCAATCTGCAAAACCAGGTTTTTAAATATTGTTGTTTTCCTTAGTTGCATGTTATCAGATCTCCCTTGTAAGGTATCCAGATGATCAATAAATGATTAGCCAGCATTAGATCTCGCATTTCTATCAATATTGATATTATAGCATTTAATTTGAATTTATTATTAAATTCTTGCAAAAATCTCATTCTTCCTATTTCATGCAAAAATCACAAAAAAACCAAAAACTTCAAAGACAAACAAAAAAACAGTCAGATTCAGAAAACAGGGGAAACAAGGGTTTCTACAAACATCCAAGAGAAGCATCATTCAATCTGGTTCAACATTTTCTCTTTCAGCCCTTTCAGCCCTTTCACCCATATTTTCTGAACTTGCTGATCCTATTGAGTGTGCTTCGGAGTGTTGTTCTTCCCTCTCTGAAGGCCAATGCTCCAACAAATCCTCTTCATGTTTTCTTAACCTTTCAAGGTATCTTTTTCTCTATCGCTGATGCTCATAGAAATTCATTACCTATTGGCATGCAGGAATGTTTTGTGCTCTGATACCACTGTAATGAACACCCCTATTTTTAAATTTTTTTTTGGGTTGTTTCATAGAATAGACAAAGATGCAAAATGTGTTTGTTTCAAGTTTCAATCATCATGTTTGTTGCATACATTGAATAACATTGCATAGGAAGAGAATAAACATTTATTTGCATCAAATCATATTGAACACCATTACAAATCAGATTTGCATTAAACTAACAAACTGAGATCAGACTTGCAGAAATTATTGCAGACCTGATTACAAAGTCACAATGTGTATTTTCAGATCTTCAAATGATCAACAAACTTCTCCAAACTCCTCCAAATAACTTAGAGCCAACAACCAATCAGTACAGATTAAATAAATAGCAATGTTCCACGGGGACGCGTCCCCCCTGGAAAACCACCCGTTTCCGAGACGGGGAGACGCCTAGGAAACGTCCCTCCGCTGTCCCCCCGTTTCCCCGCCGCCCCCCTATCCCCCCGAAGTCCCCTTCTGGGAGACTTCAGGGAAACTTCTGGGAGACTCTAGGGAAACTTTTGGGAGACTTCCAGAAGTCTCCTCCACCCAAGGAAACTTTTGGGAGACTCAAGGGAAACTTCTAGGAGACTCCAAGCAAAATCTGGGAGACTCGAAGGAAACTTCTAGGAGACTTCCAGAGGCATGAGGCCATTAGCCTGGAGCCATTTACTATTAGCATTTACTATTTTGTACTCTGTTTTTGAAGTTTTGAAGTTTGAACATTGATGATACAGGGATAGTTGATTGTAATTATGATTCATGAATCATGATTATGAAACATCTAGTTCTTGTTGCATTTTTCAATGTCTATATTTTCATTTTGATTTTCAATGTTCAATGGTTCACTAGTTCAATGAAATGATATATCATTGCAATGTGTTATTGTGTTTAAACTTTAAACTTTTTAAGTTTTAAGTTTTGTTTTTATGTGTTAACTTTACTTATTCCTTAGGCTTCTACAGTTATATAATTATATTGTTATACATCTTTTTATAACTAATTTTTTAAGTACTATATGTATTTCAGCGCCACTCCCCCACCACCCCCCCGCCGCCGTCCCCCCGCCGTCCCCCTATCGTCCCCAAACTTAGGCCCCCCGTCTCCCATCTCGGAAACGCGTCCCCCGCCTTCCCCCCGTCCCCGTCCCCGAAACTCCGTGGAACACTGATAAATAGGAAAAGGCACACCCAAAAAGTGCAGATTTGTGTGACCAGCAAAACCCACGTGTCCAAAGAAGAATGGCACCTGCCTTGAGGGCGATTTGCCTTAGAAAATTCAGTCCTTCATCAAATCCACATGCAATGGCTCAAAAGATGGCGCCCAGCAAAGAGGAATACAATGAATACAAATACTTAAGAAGGTGCATTTTTAATATTTCAGCATGTGGTTCATTGTTTCACATTCCAGATTGAAGTAAAGTGAAGAGGAGGCATTAGAGTTTGTTCTTGTAGCTCTAGGGCTTCCTAACATTAAAAGGTTTCCACTGAAAATAAAGGCACACTGCAGCAGCTTTTCCATTGCGTTTGACTGTTCTGCCATCATTTTCAGCAGGCTTTCATTAAGTTTTCAAAAGTGCCATCAGGATCTAAGGGAATTTTGCCAATTTCTGATTATTGTTTGAAAACGTTAAGAGTTCAAATGCATGTTTTATGATTCTTTAGAGTTTTTGTGAAGTTTTCCATCCCAGGGTTTGCTAATTTTGCAAACTAATGAGAAGATTTTTACATAGCTATCATTTCGGTGGCCTAGGGTCTGAAGGAATTTGATGCAAATTTGTTGGTGAGACCCTAGGGTTTCCAAAGGATAGATTTCAGCCATTTAAAGGAGGCAAAAGAGCAACTTTGGTGAAGTCTCAATTCTCAAAGTTCAAGAAGTGCCTTTGAAGTTTTTTACAAGTTATTCACTGGTTGATCACCATCTCAAAAGAGAACGGAAATTTGCAGTTAGGGTTTCAAAGTGATATGCTCAATAGACTTTAATTGATTTTTACTGCTGATTGAGATACCATTTTTGTGGGGTTTTGAGGTTGTGTTCATCAAGTTGCAGATTCAAGGGTTTGTCGTATCTCTTTTTTTTAGACTGCAGGAATCAAAATCGAGTAGCCGCCCCCCTATAAACTGCAATGCGCCTGGTAAACTTTTGTCATGCGACTGGTGACGCTGGCGCGACACGCCCTCCGGTACCACGAGGACGGTGGGGAGACTAGACCTTGTGACCTCTTGCCTGCAACATGATGCTTTAGCCAATTGAGCTAGGCCCACCGCCCCAGGGTTTGTCATATCTTTATTTTAAGGTTTCATCTTTATTTTATAATGTTGACAAAACCCTATAAATTATTTCTCAGCTTGTGGATGGATACATGGTGGTTAAGGTTTCAAAATTTGTCCAAAGGATTCATTAGTTTTAGTTCAAAAAGTGTTTTAGAATCATGGAGGTTGTTTATGTGCAAAATTGCTATTTTTAGTAGTGTCTAATTTCTATAGTGGCTCTTTATGATGTTCTGTTCTGGGCGGTCAACAAGGGTTTATTTTTAGGCCACATTAGTTTTATTTTATTAGTTGTTTTAGGATAAATTCACTTCAAGTTGCTTTCTTTTTAGTTTTTTTTTGCAGATTTAGGAGAGGTTCACTTTAAAACTTTGTTTTTTTGGGATATTTAATTATCGTTCTCAAATTGCTAAAAGCTGTTCATTGTAACTTGTAGATAAGTGCCTTGGGCACAAGACATTTAGAGTGATAGTTAAAGTTGAACTTATGCTGCAAAGATTATCATTTGCATATTTGATCTAAGTTTTATGTGTTTGTGTAGGATCTTATTAAGTGGATATTAGTGAAGAATTGTGTCAAGCTTTGTATTAACACTATATTTCATCTAGTTATGTTGTGTGCTTCAGAGGATTTTCTTGTATTAAATTTTGCAGTGTGGTTTTATTGGATAAATTATTTTTTGCTAAATCCTCTTATGTATGTTGATCTATGGAGATGTTCGGCCATCCCAACAAGGCAAGATTTATAATGTTCAAAAAGAAAATTCATTCATGACATTAGAAAAGGCTGTTAAATATATTATATACTTAAAATTATGGTTCCTCAAACCTGTCCTTTCACAAATTCCTGCGCTCTCACAATTTATATTATTAACGTTGCTTCTTATCTGATGGAATCAGCCTCTTCTGGCAATGCACACCTTCTCTAGATGCTTTGTGTTTCGTTATAATTTATAGGTTAATTTTATATACAATTATACTATTACAAGCACATTTTTAGTTGAATTTAGATATTTCACTACATATATGGATGAGTGAATGATTGGATGTTTGGAATTCTGGATATTGTTTGAAATAGAGGATTTGATATGGATTTTTCAATTTCGATGTTCAACATTGCTCTAAGTATTGTTTTCTAGCAAAAATTTTCTGTGCCTTGAAGGGATGAGTACTGCATGTCAAAAGTGAAGTAGATCGGATTTTCTAACAAATATTTTTGCATGTGAAGGGAACTAGAACTTGTTGCAGGAGGAAGAGAGGCCTTATTTACTGCAGCAACCATTATGTCATGAGTAACATATTAATTTCCTTTTTAGATGCCAGTAAGTGAAACCTTATTCACATAATTTGAGGAAGTCCTTCCCGAATTTGTATATAGCGTATAATGTTAAAGAATTTGCAAGATGGTGTCTCACGTACAATATATGTTTATTTTGATTCAATGAAGTCGAATTTTCATTCTGGCAAACTAAAAGTCTTTCAACGAGGCGCAAATGTGATTTTTGTTTAAAATTGAGGAAATAACAAGATTAAAGCAATTGTTTTATCTTTTCCATTTGTAATTCATTGATTGCAAGAAAAACAATTTTATTGGTTTTTTTTAGTTGTTAGTTAAACTATGCAGGATGGAAATGACTGAATTTGAATTTGTGCACATTCAAGTGACTTCAGCATTTAGGATCTGTCATCCCACAATACATGAATTTGCATATTAAGGCCATTTATGGCCATGGTTATTGCATTTTAGCATTTGCTTTGATTCAAAAGTAATATGCACTTTAATGTTTTGAATTATGAATACCATTTATTCATGAGTAGAAATATTTTAGTTAAAAAAAGAAAGGGCAATTCCTTTTTTTCTTAAATGGTGAACGCTCTATTATTCAGGAGCTTTGTACCTGCAGTTTTTTCATATTTTTCCCCCTATTTTACCTAGGGAGGGAGACAAATCCCTTGTTACCATTTTTAACCATTTTCCATTTCACATTGTAATCAATTGCTTCCTCCTATTTTCACATAATCTAAGTGTGAGGAGGTATCCATAGGATTTGAACTGGGGACCTCTCTAGCACTAGCATATTAGCAATGAACCCCGAGTTTGAACCCCAAACAAGAACAATTCTTCATATTATTTGTTCTACACAATTAAGAGCAAAAACCAATGTGGTTGATATTTCACCTTTGAATACAAAGTGTAAGTGGCAAGTTAAAAGGATGACCTCTTGGGAAGTCCTAATGTGTCACCCTATGAGTATCACCTAGATGCAATGAGTGATAAGTGGACCATTCATTCTCATGAGAAATGGGTTCATGTGGATCACTACTCATGAAATATGGGTTAATGAGATTGACTCAAACTACACAATTGAATCTTGATGTAAAATATTATACTGACACATTGTGGAAAATACCTTCTACTTATCAATTAATGAGTTAAAGGGGCTCTATAATGAATGACTCATAAGTTATAACACTTGGTGGAGGTTAAAAAAAAATCACTTGGTGGGGGTTTTGCAAATGGGGTAGCAAGCCAAGTGGGCTTGATCTTGGGGAAAACTTCATGGTTATGTATGCTTGATTCAAAGTAGTATTGGGATGGATGACCTTCCAAAAAGTCTTGATGCTTCACCCCTATGAGCATAACCTAGATGTAATAGGTGCTAAGTAGACCATTCATCTTTGTGAGAGATGGGTTAATGTGAACCACTAACGAAATATGGGTCAATGAGTTTGACTAGAAAACTATGCAATTGAATCTTGGTTTGAAATCTCATGAGTTAAATAGGTTACTAAGAACAATAGGTGCCATATATAGATACAAAAATGCTAGTATAATAGATGTCAAAAGTTTCATTTAGATTAGAGTTGTATCAAATATTCATTGGGATCAAAACTAATCTAGAAGCTCCATTGGATGAGATTTGTGCCAAAAAATCTTTGATGGGAGTTAGTATAAAAATCTCCATTGAATTGAGACTTTATAGGGTACTCTTTGAACACAAAGTTTGTAATGTCCCCAATTGATTTTCTTTTAATCACCAAGAGCTTGATATGGGCAAGATAAGTGCATACAATGGTTTGAGATACTAACTTTCTGGCATCAAGATTCATAGATGTAGAGTATATGCAATTATTGAAATGAAAATTGATAAGTAATGTCTTGACAACATAGCTATCCATACTATAGAAAATATTCTAAATTGGAAGGTAACCATCTAGTTTATTACATTTAAGAAAATGACATTAATACTGGAATTTCATTGTTAATTTAGATTACTACAACAATAAACTCCTCTAAAAAATCAATTCACTAACCATTGAATGATAACTTAAATCCTATACCAAATATATGATTAGTAATAATAGTAATAACGAATTGCATACCCAAATTTGGATCACCAATAGAGAGAGATATTTAGCATTGTGGAGTAGTGAATAATCATTGAAGATCTTAAATTAACTTGCTATACGTGTAAGAGAGGTACATTTGATGCAAACATGCAAGCCACCTTTATGAGATGGTATGACAGATCTTGTGAGAGGTACAACTTGAATCTAAGGTTGAAATACCACTAAACAAAGTTTAAATGAACAACTATTGAATTTGAAAATATATGACCATGTATGAATGAGACAACCACTTCAAATGGTATGACCAACAAGAAAAATCCACATTGCTTGAGTGATGTAATGCCTCAAGCCTTACATCAAGGACATTAGCTAAACAAACCATTTTTTTAATAGCAACATAATAACAACTTTTAACAACTAAGAAATAACATTGACATGTCAAACCACACACCAATGTGCAAACAAGGTGTCATGTCAAGCATGGTGACATACAAGGCATAATAGGGTTGTTGTGATGACTCCATGTCATGCACAATGAATGGCTTTGATAACCCTTACATGACGTCACCATTGCTCCAAGCAAGACTTATCAACCATGGAATGAGATGACAACAATTAACTTACAAGAGTGGATTGACACAATAATGACAATCAAGTTCTATGCCCATGATCACATTCTCTCGCAAACTCAACCCAAAGGTAGGATGAGGGAATCATCTACTTCAAATCCATGCCCTATACACACTTGACATCACTTTCAACTTCAACCTAAACAATTGGTGGGATAGTTAGTATATATAATGTCTCGATTAGATCAATGACCAACTTTTTTGTTGATGCAAGACACATTTACCAAAACCAAGGCGAGATTTCTCCCAACCAAGTATATCCAACACAAGCAACAAAACTTCACAAGAGGTGGTCCCACTAAGAGGTACAAACTCTCCATTGACTAGAACGATAATTGGTTGCTTTTGTGCAATCGAATGCTTCCTAATGCTAAAGATGGCATAATTCTCAAATAACAACACTTTTCAAAAAGTGACATGGAAATAATCACACGACCAAGGAGAACAACGTTTGTGTACAAAGTTTTCTCGAAAAATACCTCGAAGTTCTTGCTCAACAAAACAAATGACTACACACAAGGACCTTAGCATGCCCTTGCTCAAGTGTCCACTTTTTGTGTTGAAGTACAAAAATTTTGCACTAGAGTCCAAAATCTATGTTGTAGTTTTGCTTCTACACTATAATCCTAAAATGAATGATTGATTCTAGGTCTTGTACCCAAGACATACAAAACAAGATTAGAACCCACATACACTCTAAAACGATTACAAACAATTGAGAGGCCACAAGAGAAATTCACACCCAATCTTTGGAACACAACCAAATGAACAAGGTACTTTCAAAGAATTGGAAGGTCAACAAGTGGTTCTAAGACAAGTCCAAGAACACGAGGGGCAAAGGGAAATGTGCTCCACACTCCCCACTTGTCCTCTTACCATGAGGGGAACCAAATGAACACCACCTAATGGTTGGTTCTAACACACAACCCAACACTAGGATGATGAAACTAACACATATACCAATGATATGATTGTTCTCATTTTTGAAACCTTTTGAAACTTTCCATTATTGTCAATCAATGTTTATCATCAACTCAATTCCTTATTTGTCACAATAGTCTTTTCAGCCCTATGCAAAATGCCTCTACTACCTTAGCTTCACCTAATGGAGAATACCAATATCATCATCATCAAGTTTGATTAGAAAATATTCTCAATTGTTTCATGACATCAAGATGTTTTGAAAGTCAATGATTGTGATTATAGTCGCAAGTAGTCAAGCTCAATTCCCCTCAAAGTGTATAAATGTTGGGTTTGTTATATTCTTTATTAAAGAGTATGTTAAGTTAGCTATAGAGAAGCTAAATGGGTATTCTTTAAATATACATCTAAAAATGTTATAAGTGTTCTTTCTTAGTCATGAATGTCACAACTAGTGTCAGTTTGATGTTGGCTACTCAACACGTGGTGAAGTGGTGATAATGAAGAAAAATAATATGAAAATTCATTGTATATCTTACTTCTACTAATTTGATGCCATTCATGAGCGTTGTTATTGCAATACAAACTGTATTAGCTTCAACCTTTCTTCGTGATAGGGAAAAATTTTGTGAAGCAAATTTTCCTCAGAAGTCAAATATGAATAGGTTTGTAGGCATTAAGTATCTAGACTATAAAGAAGGAAATGGCATGGTTATAAATTGCAATGAACAAAAGTGACGAGTCCAAACGTATCAAAGTACAACCATCAATGACATTGATTAAGACACTTGCATTTAACAAGGAGTAATTCAAGAGCAATGTGCCAATTTTTTGATACATTAGAGTCTCAAAATGTAGAGTATAATATGAAGGTTACATGCTTAGAGTAATATAATGAAGAAATAATAGATTTGCATAAATTCAAAAAGTCAATTGTTTTGATGGAAGATTGGCAAGGGTGGAGTGTTCATAAGGGTGGAAGAAATTGTTTGAGTGCAAATGAGATATATAGTCTATTAGAAAGAGGATCTTCAAAGAAATTAATTGTGGAAACTTTATTAATAAAAGAAAGCAGTTTTCATTGCATATTTTTCATCATAATTCATATCAATGAAGTAATTGTAGAGGGTGAAGAACTTATTAAACACAAAACTTAATCTTGTTGATTTGATCGATGTTGAAAACATTTCACATTTTGGTGCATGAGAGGTCCATGTTGTAAGGTAAGGATTAATATATATTTGCCACACAAACATTTCCCATAAGGGCTATGCAACTTTTACATAAAAAATCAAAAAGGTAAGATTTTTTGTCTTTTAAATGCTTGTTGGCACTTTGCTATGGTTCACTAACCCCTCTAAAGCTCCAAAATTGACTTTGTTGGCCAATTAACATGGTTCTTATAACTTTAAACCATTGCCAAACACAAAAGGCAATCTTTTTCCTTTTTTGCATAAGAATAGGTTTTAAAACTTCCATCGAGAGTTGAAGGAATTGTGAAAACCACTTAAATGCCTAGCCATAATACATATTCTTTTCCAAAAGCCTTGTTATCTTCTTGGGTAAAAAAATGTGAGCTTTGGAACAGGTTAAACTTCGTTGAAGTGTCAAAAACAAAGGGATTTTTATCACACGTAGTTGCAAGTGCCTTGATTGGCATATATGCAAGTTCTTAAAATATAGAAAAAGTTGTGGCCATTTTCAATGTGTAAGAAAACACATTCTCTAGCAACTACATGCAATGTAATGATAGCAAGATCAATGCAAAATCGATTTTTTAACAAAGGTGTTGGATATTCCCAAACAAATGCAATCGACAAGTGTAAAGAAAAACTCCTCAAACTTTACTAGAATCCTTGCTCCGCATGATCTGGGTAAATTTAGGAGCTTTGGAACATATAGAACTTCATCAAAGCATAATGGGAGAGAGATGTTTGCCAAATATAGTAGTTTCAAGTGTTGTATCCACAAATGCCCAAGTAGGTATGCATGTAAAGTGTGAAAGCTTAACTGAGGGTCATAGTTTGCAGAGTTTCTTCATACCTCGAGCAAAATTATCGAACATTTCTACACCCTCCTTGAATGCAAATGAGAATTTTGGAACAAGTTTGTATCCAATCGAAGCACTAAAAGATAAAGGATATTTATCAAATGTTATAGTTGCAGAGGGCGCACCTAAAATGCTTGATGTAGCAAAATACAAAATGAGGCTTTACTTAGGATGTCAAGCATCTCTAGACACTAAACCATTGTAGAAATTGAAATACCTAGATTTAGGCTAGGGTCCACAAGAAATGGATATATTGGAAAGGCATAAGATACTTTTGCAAATGGCTTGTGTAAAGCCAAATTCGTGAACTTTGTCAACATTTTCCACACTAATGAAAGATGAATTTTTGTTAGATATTGTGGTTGTAAATAATATTGTAGACATGATCTTCACAAAATGAATTTGTTGATTAGGCTTCATAAAGTCTTGTTGTGACCTTTTCACACATCGCCCCATTGCAAATGGGGACCCCCTAATTTTTGCTTCGTTTCAGACTTTTGGCTTGATTTTAGTTAGTTTTCCTGTTGTCTCTGTCTCTTTTCTGTCTGCCTGTCCGGGGATGTGCCCGTCTTTGAACTTAAACTTGAGATTTTGGCCAAGCCTGAGAATTAGGGTTTGCTTTCTTTCGACCAGTTTGAAGTCAAATGGAGTGAGTGAATTGAAATCTGAGCTTGGCATTGCAGTCAGTAAAGCTTCCAGTAGGTTCCCAGCTAAATTTCATCAAATTCTGACAACATACTATTTTTAGTAAGTGTTCAATTCAGGGCGTTCTCTCAGCACTACTGAAGTTCTCTCAATCACACTGCATCTAGAACATGCTAAGCTACTTGCCTGCAAATTTTGAGCTGAAACAAACAACTTTCTATTTTTAGCAAGTTCACCTTCAGGAGCATATTTTGGGGTTTATATGCAAATTTTTCAATGCATGTCTGGAGATTCTTTCTGGGTTTTCTGAAACCTATACAATGATATACCATGTAAAATGAGACGATGACTTTCAGAACTCAACCTTCGAAGGCTATTTTTAGGGTTTGCATGTTCAAATTTTCTTCGCATGTCTGAACATTCCTTGTGGGTTTTTCGAGAGCTTCGCAATGGTATAACATGCAAACTAGGATCAAGACTTTTTCAGGAGCCGTCTTTAGAGGCTATTTTTAGGGTTTGCATGCAGGGCTTTTCAACGCATGTCGAGTTATTCTTTATGGGTTTTTCTAGAGCTACACAATGATGTGACATGCAAGGCAAGATGATCACTTTTCAAAGATTTACTATTTTTAGCAGGTCCATTTTGACAGCTGCCCAACACCTCAGTATCACAAATAGAGAAAAGTTGAACAAAAACGAGATCAAACGAAGGTCATTTGATCGACATGCAAGTCAAATTAGGGTTTCCAGCTTTGGGACCCAAAATGAGGGGTAAAATGCCAGAATTTTTGAAAACAGGTGTATCCCACTGTGATCAGTATCTTTCAAGCTATCCACTGGTAAAATTTGAAGGCAATCGGAGCACTTACTATTTATAGTAAGCCACTTCTGAAACAGCGTATAAATAGAAGTCAGCACCAGGCGCCAGTGTGAACAGGCAAGTCTACCGATGAGGGTCACGACATTCAAATTTCAAGTCAAACAGAGTAGTGGAGGTCATGAAATCAAGCAGTTGCTATAAATAGTAAAGCACCTTCAGAAACATGCCATAAGTAGCAAGTCAGCTCAGGACGATAGTGTGAACAGATCAATTAGGTCATGAAGATCCTGTGGTGCGAATTCCAAATTAATCCGAGCTTCAGAAGTGTGAAAATCAAAGGACTTACTATATATAGTAAGGCATGAGCTGGTTGATGAAGATGAGAAAAACGCCTAAGTTTGAAGAACATCCAGTAGGACCCCCAAAATGCGCCCAAGGTAAAAGTGGGTGGAGTAAAAGTTGTTAAGTGGAGTTAAATCCTCCTAGGCATGTCAAATGCCCCCATCTCTAGAGGTGTTAAGAAAAAGTTGCTAAGGCGTTGGGTTATTCCTACTAGACAAGCAAAATGTGCCCAAGGAGAGAGAGAGAGGGTGAGAAAATTTTCTAAGGCAAAGTGTTTATTCCTCCTCCACCCCCAAAATGCGCCCATCTCAAGGAGGTAGCTTCAAAATCTTCTAAGTATTGGTAAGTGGCAAGAGGCCCATGAAAATGGAAAAGTTTCGAAGTATGAAAAAATGGAAGCTCTACTAGTAAAATGCGCCCAACTTGCATGATGGCATCAAAAATTTTCTAAGGCATAGAAAATTGGAAGCTCCAAGGTCAAAATGCGCCCAAAGTAAAGAGGGACACTTGAAAATATTCTAAGTGTGGAAAGTTGAAAGCTCACTATGCTAAATGTGCCCTAGCAAGGAAGGAGGGTAAAAATTTACTAAGTGTTGAAAATTTGAAGCTCCTACCCTCATATGCGCCTTGGCTAATTGAGTTTGATGGAAAATTTTACTAAGTGCTTGAAATTGGAAGTAGACATGGTGAAATGTGCCTAAACTTGGGTGAGAGAGTTAGAAAAGTTTCCAAGGCATTTAAACTTGAAGCTTGACCTCCTAAATGCGCCCAACCTTGAAGAGAAGAATGTTGAAAATTTCTAAGGCAAATAAACTCAAAGCTTGAAGGGTCATATGCGCCTAAGACTTGAGGAGGAAGTTTGATATTTTCTAAGTGTTTAGAGCTTGAAGTAGTTACCTCTATATGTGCCTTGACTTGTGGATGGAGTTGGAAAATGTTTTAAGTATTGGAAATTGAAAGTGGAAGCCCCTATATGCGCCCACGCTGGTGATAATATTTAAAATTTTTCTAAGGCATAAAATTCCACCTTACCTAGGGGAATACGCCTAAGCTTGAGAGGAGTTGCTAAAATTCACTAAAGCATGGATGAATTGGCAGTTCAGGGGTCAGAATACTCCAGCTTCATGAGATTGAAGAGGATTTTCAAGGCGAAGCAAGAAAATGTGCCCAAAGATGAGGAATGAAGAATAAATTTGATGGAAAAATATTTTTCTAAGGTTAAAATTCAAAAATTAAATCTACCCCTTCGTTTGTAGACACATGAATTTGGCACTTTCTGAAGGGAATTTTCTTCTGGGTATTGGATATTTTCAACAAGGATGTGATTTTAAGGTTTTCCACACCTTGCCGAAGATTTTAAGATGAAGATTTTTGATGGGCGCTTAGTTGATAAAATTTTCTAAGACAGAACAAAATAAAAATTTTCTGAGGCAAGAAGAGAAATAAGGTGCCTTGGCTAAAAGTTGGAGTTGGATACTTAGGTGATTTTTGATGAAATTGTTGGAGGAAATATTCTTCCAAGCCAGAGTGAAGATATGAAAATTTTCTAAGGCAGGTGATAAAGCAAAAGTCTTCTAAAATGCGCCCTCAGAAAGGAGAAATTTGTCTAAGGCATGAAGAATGTAAAGCTAAAGTGAAACTCAAATATCAGGATGAAGGCGTCAAGATGGCATGCAGATGTTGAAAAGGGCTACGAAGAAAGCAAGGTTTGATAGAAAAAAAATGTTCCATAGATCACTCAGACCTTGGAAGTCAAAGCATGAAAATCAGGTAAGTGAGGTGAATTTATATTATGAAGTGTTCTGATGCTCTTCTCCTTGCTTGTTTTGTAGGATGAACATCGAGGCCAAGGCATGATGACTTGGGGAGATGAAGCGAGTACTTGGAAGAAATGGCTAAGTGTTGAGACCTAGTATGTGCGCAACTCAAGTGACAAAGAAGAAATGTTTTCAAAGCTTAGGATGGAGGGAAAGATGGAAACCCAAGTGTTAATGGTCACCATCAAGTACTTCAAAGTTGAAGAACAACATCAAAGAAGAAAATCATCATCAAGCAAAAGAATGAGGTTGTAGTCTTGGAATTTCAAAATGAGAACGTGCCTGCCATGCTAGAAGTTGAAGCAGTGGCGACCAAACTTATCCAATTTTCAGTCAAGAAGAGGAACAAGAACAATGCGAACGTGTCTATGGACAAGAATCTTCTAGAGGATGGTGGACATTAATTGTTCATTTATTACTACACTCCTCTTTTTAGGGTTAGGGCTGAGGTGGCACAATTTGGGCCATCTATCTGATTGTAATATGAGCCGTCTGGTGGACTTGGCCAGCTATAAAAGGGGCATCCCCCCTCATTTGTATCTAGTTAGAATAGCAGAGAAGGAATAGAGAGAGATTGATAGAATAGTGGGTAGCATAGGTTGATAGTCTAGCTTTAGATTGAAAAGGAAGGAAAGTCGTCCATTTGAATACTTTGTAAGAAGTTGTTGTGAACACTTTCATAATAAAAGAGTTTTCATTGATGATGATCTCTTCTTTGTTATGAGTAGCTAGCGAGGCTTCTTCACCCTTCCAATTCATGTAGAATTTTGAAGTAACTTAAAGTAAAGTAGATTTCACTTCATGCAAGTTCTTAGTAATTGTGGAATGTGGTGCTCGATTTGAACAAAACTTCGCTTATCCATACCACTAGCAGGCTCGCTGACAGTGGGTTCGCCTTGCGTGGTCAACTAGAACATCATGAAACTTAACTTTGATTATGATTTATATGTTGGCATGCATCATTGTGATGGTGTCTTCATACTAGATCGTGATTTGAATACCTTTGATTACTCCCTTGAAGATTGCACCGGTTTTGTGGAAGCTGTCCGAAGCGAGGAAAAGCAAAGCTCGGTTGAAGTCTGCGAGAATTGATCGCCATGTCCCATGCCTTAGAGTAGATTAGAACCTTCTTATCCTTACACTCATTTAAATTCAGTTCATTTCTGGTTAGTGTTAGGAAACTTGCGCTTACTTGCCGAATCATTCGAACCACGTGAAACCCTTAATCTGCTGTCTGCTGTTAGCTGTCGAACAATTGCGTAAGTCCCCTTGGAATACCAGCAACTTTATTTTGTGTTGGTGCGGTCACGAAAATAAAATCAACAAGTCTCAAAACAAAACATAGACGTCCACCAAAACATAATGGATAGAGAAATTTTATTTGATCTTGTAGATTACAATACTTTGGCAGATGGGTTGTCATGGGAACAACTTTTCCTGATAGTAGTTTGTTAGTTACTTAGTCAACAATTTGTATTAAAGCTAGTTTACCCAAGGAGGTTGAATGAATGGAGCAATGCAAGGGTCAAGTGATTTCTTTACAAGATGAGCATCATGTGTGTAGTGTGTGGTTACCAAATGAAAACTCTCCTAGTCTTGCAACGACTTGAGCTTTTGTTAACTTTTCACCTAAAAGAATTTGGTGCCATTGTTATTCTTAAAGTAACATTTAGGCACCTAATGAAAAGAGATCTATTTATGGTGCTCACAACAAAGGGTGGTTGTGTATTGACATTGATGCAATATGCTATGAAATTCCATATGCTTTGTGATGCTTAATGTGGGAAAATATTTTGTGCCTTATAAGGTATTCAATGTTGGACCTCTATCATTTTTGTGCAAGAGGATACTCATTGCTCTAAATAAAACTATCTCAATAAATGTCAGAACTATGGAGATAGGAGTTTCAAATGCAACAAGTGTAGTTTATTCTTGATGGAAATACTAGTTGTGATGTTTTCATTGAGATAATGAACCCTATCATATCATTAATAACAACCTAACATTTGTTACACTAAATTAAGCTACTGGGGTAACATTATGGATATGTTTGGATATTGAATTATGATTATTACATCCATTCCTACCCTTTGTTATTGAAGAGTTGTGGCAACATCTACCTCAAAGGCTAGGAAATGCTTCAAGAAGAGCCAATCATGATTTATAATTATCCTGCATCAATGGAGTAGACAAATGATGATATTATAAGGTCAATAAGGTCAATAAGGCTCTTTATATGACTTGACTATTAAAACCAAAGAAAATCCCAAAGGCTTGCCTTTTGTGCAAAATTGATTATATGACTTTTATAGAGATTTACATGCTTGCAACCTTAGCATAAATGAAGGTGGTAATAGTAGTTTTTTGAATTCTATATTTTTTTCTCTAAGATACGAATTGTTTTACTAATGTAGATGAAAGAGGGTTAAGAGTAATTCTTGCATGCTATTGGGATCTATTCATGGTCTTTGGTTAGTAATATATGTCACATCCTCAAGATAAGTGCATAGGGATTGATAGTCATGATTGATGTGATTGAAAAAAACATTTTTGGATGAAAATGGATACAAAGGCCAAGCATGAATTAAAGGCTATATAAGACAAACATATATGCATAAGGTTCAATATCTTACACCTACTAACATTCTCCTTGGTCTAGTGGAAAATCCAAGGGTAGTTCAAGCATCTTTATATTGTGTTTTGAGTGATCTTTTTGAATGTTTTGATGAATGATATACTATTGAACCTCTTTGCATCACTTCTCCCTTTTTATAAGTCACATTCTATTTTCTTTTTATACTTTAAAAAGAATCTACTTATGTCACCTTTATGAATTATAAGTGAATTTGTGAATTAGAAAATGAGAATTTCAAGTACTTAGGGGTTAGTTACAAGAGAAGAAGTTATACATGCAATTATTTCCAAAGTAATAAGAATTCTTGGTTGAGGGAAACATTTGGGATTCTCACATTGCATTGGAAAGAGTCTTTGGGATTTCCACTTTGGGAAATGAATAAAGAATGATATGGGTGGTTTATGAGCCAAGATATTTATCTCTTTTTACTATAGATTCTTCTTATGTGAAGGTTGCAATCATTTCCTTAAATATTTTGTCATGTGATGAATGCAAATGTTTTCTTCTTAATATGTGTGTTTACCTTATTTAAATGGATGATAGTATAGGTTGCTATATGAATCTATGAGTCATGAAACCCTATGTGTGTGCATTTTTCTAATGTTAAACCGCATTCGATTTATAAATCCCTAGTTGCATTCTTTCCATCTTAATAATCCTTTAGGGGGAATGAATCTATATGTTTATTACTATTATTTTTTGCATTTTATGTTATTCTTTCCTTTTTCAATTTTAGTTTCTTTGCCTTTCTTTCTTTCTAATAAAAAATATACCACCCAAACCCCAAGGTTCATTATATAGGAAGCCACCCCTCTTAAACAAAGGAATATCCTTAATCCAATAGTGATCACTCCAACTATTGGAATGTTAGCTTTTTCTTGTTGGGCGAGTCTAAGTTGTTTGCAACAAAATAACACAATGAAAAATTTGTTAGCAATAGATTTTTGATGACTCTATTGGGGAGAAAATTGTTGGTGTGTTTTGTTCTTCAAATATCTAAGAGTACCTCCCCCAGAATGGAGGTTGACAACTTTGCTAAAGTGAGATATCCACTATTGTTGTTTTTAGAATTAGTTCATTTCATTGATTTCATCTTAGCCATGGGGAAGCCACTTTGGTCCTTTAACCTTGGCCTAATACACAACTTTACCTACAGGATCACAAAAGAACTTCCCAATGTTTACCAGAGAAAATTCACCAAATTCTAAAGAAAAAATGAGAATTAGTAAGGGAGTTTGTGGAACAATTCAACAAACCTTTAAAGCGTGTTCCTGAAGTAGATTGACCAAATGAAAACAATCAACTGTGTATCTTCATTATTATGCTACATATTGAATTAAGATTCCTCTTGAATTGAAATAAGGTATGTAAGCTTGAAACTACACAAAAATATGTTATTATAATAGAAGATGACTTAATTTGATCTAAACTATCAGAATAAAATGCATTCAAAGATGTATGTTGAATATTTCAAGCAATGAGCCAATAAAGAGATCTATAAAAAATAGGAATTATCAACTTGAAAACAATGGTTAAGCATAACATAATCTTAATACAAAAAGAGAAAAATTGATGCCTCTGCATATGATTGTCTAAATCTCACGATTCTTGATAAAGACTATTTGTATAGGGAAGATTTAGTAGATTCAACAATTAAACCTTATGCTACACACGATTTTGAAATGTATCATTACATGTTGAATATAGAGATGATGATTCAAAATGTTTCTTAAAGATCAATAGGATAAGACTCCATTCGTCTCTTGGGAAAATGTACGTTGTTGCAACATTCAAGTAGAAAATGTAGCAGCTTGTTCCACTTCAATAACAACCACTGAATAATCTTTGACCATCATGGCCATCAAAGATGAAAAGAAATAATGATTGTTCACTCACATTATTTTGTCCAAAAATGGGACTATTTATTTTATTAAATAATGAAAAACATCCAACAAATTATATAGTTGAAAAAGAAGTTAAAGATCAACTTGGGGTAGAAGAAGATGAATCATCAAGCATTCACATTTTTAACAACATTTAGGTTGAATATGAAATATTCAAGTTTCTTGAAGATCATGAAGAGGAAATGTTGAAGATATTATTGTGTAAACTCTAGTAGTTCCATTTCAACTTTTTATTCCTCATTGTGCTTATTCACTTTTTAAAATACAAATTAATAATGGTTAACAGATTGAAAATAGTGAAGGTTTGCAATCTCAAGTATTACACATTCCAAATTGGTTCTTTGAGGGATTCGATGAAGATGTCTTCCTTACTCTGGTAAATCATAGATGAAAGCACTTCCATGAATGAATCCCAACATACACACTTATTATTCTCTACTCATGTTTCATAATCCCTAGATAAATAATTCTCTAAGGTGATTGTGACAAAAGATATGGATATGTTATAATAAGAAATGACCCAATGCTCATGGAAACCGATGTTCAAAAACTAGATTTATCATCTAAACTTTCAAGGGTTTTTTCATTGTGCAGTTTGCATGAGTGATATTCAATTCATGGTTTGATTTCTTCTTTTCTCAATAATCAAATGTATATTTAGATAGAGGACATTGGTATGCTTGGTACATCCAAGAAGACTTAACACATATTATTCAAGGTAATACCATCTTGATTTCAGAGGTTCTAGAAGTTTATGATGAGGACTATTTGTTTGGGTGCACCACATCATTTAGAGAGTTTTTGTGTGCTAGTATTTTTAGATCTCTCATTAACTCTTAAAGTGGAAACTAAGATTGTAGGTGCTTCATGTGTAAACTTCTCTTTTCCACACAAGAATCTATTTTTCTTGTCCTCTCAATGGGTTTGCATGATCATTTTGGGGCAGTTTGAGGTAGAGGTCTTGCTACCATGCACATAAGTTAATTAAGAGCTTTTGGTTACATGTTTTCCTTTTAGTTTTTGTGTCTTTTGTTGTTCATTTCATTTTTTCTTGGCTCACGTCTCCTTTCCCTATTATGTTGTGCTAGTTTTTTTACTCTATGCCCAATGGTTAAGGCACACGTCTCTTTACTTGAGACTTAGTCCATACTTTGTCCAATGTAGTCCTTGTCCCTAGCTAGATCTATTTGTTGTCCTCATTTTTAAAACTCAATGTTATTTTTTTTTTCATGTTTGTTAATCAATGTTTGTTATCAACTCAATTCCTTATTTGTCATGGTAATCTTTTGATTCATGTGCAAAGTGCCTCCATTATCACAACTCAACCCAATGGAGAATGCCAATATCATCATCATCAAGTTTCATTCGAAAATGTTCCCACTTGTTTCAAGACATCAAGGTGATTTCAAAGTCATTGGTTATGATTATACTTGTAGGTAGTCAAGTTGGATTCCCCTCAAAGTGTGTAAATTTTGGGTTCATTATATTCTTCATTAAAGAGCATGTTATGTATATACAACATCTAAAAAAATTATGGTGTTCTTTTTTGGTCATGGTTGTCACAACGAGTGTCAATTTGATGTTGGTCACTCAACAGATGGTGAAATGGTGAAAATGAAGAAAAAGAGTTTGAAAATTCATTTGTCTTACTTGTAATAATATGATGTTATTCATGAGCACAATTGTTTCCAAGCAAAATGTATTAGCTTAGACCTCACTTGGTAACAAAGAAAAATCCCATAAAGGAGTTCTTTGAAAATCAAATATTAATGGGTTTATGGGCATCAAGTATTTGGAGTATAAAGAAGGAATGACAAGGTTATAAACTATAATGAGTGAAAGCAAGTAGTCACAATGCATCAAAGCACAACCAACAATGATATTGATGAAGATACTTTTGACAAAGAGTAATTCAAGAGCAATCCATCAATTTTTTGACACATTAGAGGCTCAAATTGTAGAGTAAAGTATGAAAGTTACATGCTTAGAAATATATAATGAATAAATAACAAATTTGCATAAGTTCAATTTTTTTTTTTGATGGTGTTGTACCCAAAATTAAATTTTTGCTTCAATAAGGCATTTTGATTAAAATTTGATTAAAATGGTCTAAATCTTGTAAAATTCTCGTCAAAAGTCAGTTTTAGGTCAAATGAAGCATGGGATTTTTGTGGGTTTATTGTACAAAAGATACTAGAAAATTTTGAAAATTAGGGTTTTTGAACTTCTATTTTTAGGAAAAACCCTAAAAAATAGGATCTTTCCATAATTGATTGAAAATAATTTTGATTGGCTTATTTTACCTCATGGTCACATTGGTGAAGTTAGAATTAAGGAAAAATCAGTTTAGCTCTAGTAGGTCTACTTCACTTTTTCAAGAGAAAAGTTAGGATCTCCCAGGTCGTTAATGGCAGATGGCTAGTACCAGGTGTCGAAATCTAAGCCTCAAATGCATCAGTGAAGATTCTATGGCAAAAGATGCTTCACAACAGAGGGGATTTTCGAAGAGGTGAAAATCATTAGAAATTTTCTTACTCTGGAGCATAAAAGCGCCATTGTTTGGCCAGGAGTGTCCGTCCAAGGTTTCAAAGGATCAGATCTACTTTTTCGTGGTTTGTCACTTCCAAGAAGTCTTCCAGCTTTGCGATGAACCTACCAACCAGTCCATTGGACTTGTCTAATGCCTGAATTTGAAGATCAAAAGAAAGAACATAGGGAAATGAAGTTAGTCAAAATTTGACTAACTTTGATGGAGATAAAGGAGCCCCTGCTAGCCAAGGGCGCCCAAAATTTTGAGGCACCAAATGAAGCTTTTTGAGTAGATGACATCTAAGATGTTTTTCTTAGTCTTGATTAGGCTTCACAACGAGTCAGACAACAAATTAATTAGAGTTGCCAAACTACCAGAATCAAGAGTCAAACAAAAGGATTTTTCATAGTCAAATTGTAAGTTCAGAGCATAAAGGAGCACCTGCTGGCTAGGGGTACCTAGGGTTTTGAGCCCTCAAATGTAGTTGCTAGGGTTTTCTTAGATATTCATCTTGTTTAGAATTCTTCAAGCTTTTCGTTGCATATCTTAGCCTGATCAGAGGAATTGTCAGTAGCAGACAATTGTAGATTGAACGAAGAACATGCCAAGTTGTAAAATGGATAAGTCTAGCAATAAAAGCGCCCTTGCTAGCCAGGGGTGCCCAAGAATTTGACATGCCAGATGCAATTTTTAGGGTTTATGCCATCTAGAAGATCATGTTCAAAATTCTTCCAGCTTCGCAGTGGACCTATTAGTTAGCTAAGGAGATTTGTCAAGTACTGGGAAGTGCAGGTTGAAGGGAGATGCAAATCAAGTTTAAGATGATGAAAATCCTAGAAATTTTTCTAAGTTTGATGAGTGGAAGCACCCCTGTTGGCTAGGGGTGCCTAGAGTTTTTGTAACGCCCCGCCGTGCGAACCCCAAAGGACAACTATAGAACTTACAGTAAAAGCACAATAATTTTTTTTGAAAGTAGAACAATACATATGATGAACATGAACAACCAACACATAATTTGTAGTTAAACATATACATCATAAACCACGACCTCTGGGGTACACGTGACAACATTACCAACATAAACCCATACCAAGACGATGTTTAACTATCTATAAGTACTCCACTTAACCATTATTTAGAATTACTAGACGAAATACAAACATCCACATCATAGCATACATAAAACCATATGGGCGTAATTATACATATTTCCACAGATACAACACCATTAAGAATTGCACACTGTGAAATGAAAACTCATAATAGTACCAAGCATCAATATATATTTAAGCATGATAAGCTTCCATCAAAGATCATAAATTAAGGTCAAATATTACATTCATTACACTGATACTAAAAGTTACATCGTACAAGAGTGATAGTGATACATAAGTGTTCCCCAACAAGAATGGGAACAATACAATAAGATAGAATGATACAACTGGAAAGGTGAATACAAATAACAAGTCTAGGTCAGACTTGGGTACAATTATGGAGATGCTGCAAGTGGTACAATCTGCATATCTCGATCCTTGGCTGGGGACCCAATGGGGTGCATAGCACGTTCCACCCGACCACGTGGACCCGAAAGTCCACCCCTCGTGCTAGGAGTTGACAAGAAAGATCTCCATTCCTCAACCAAAATAGTCAAATGAACCAAAAACAAACCAACCTCCACAACAAGGATAACGACATAAGGTAACAACCCAAAACACTGCCATCACATAGCCACAACAACATAATGAAAAGTACAATAAAAAACTAAATGCCAATATTGTAGTTCAACATTAAGTAACCATAAGAGGTGCCAACAACAATAGGATCCAAAGCCTTCGAATGAAAATGCAATATCAACCAACAGTAAATAACAAGGGCACCTTTCATTAACATCAATCAAGTCGCCATGAGGCATATGTGCAACACTAAAAGATAGAACTTGGAGGCTTCAACAACAACAAACAACAAGAACCAATTGCCTCAACAACATCAACAAGTCAATCAACACTCCCAGAGGCAACCAAACAAGAGAAAATAAATGAGTACTATAGGAGAGTGTCATCGCATGGCCTTACATGGATTTGCTAAGCAACCTATCACAAGGTACCACCTCTATCTATGGTTATCCAGGCTGCCTATCTCAAGGCGATCGCTCCATAGGGTGACTCATGCAGAACCACTTACCTTTTGTGAGGACAAGGCATTGATCTTACCAACCAGGTCTTCTCATCCCATCCTTAGCTTGTGAAAGCACTAACGGTATGGGTGAGGCTCATAATTAATCTTGTTTAGGTTTATCTACCCAACCTACTAGTTAATTAGTTACATTATCACTTGCTTAAGAAACTCTTCCATGGGTTATCCAAACAACCCCTTTGTGCGTCGGACCCCATGAAGAGCCACTCTCCCTACAGGTACCAAATCAAAACATGCAAGGGGTGTACCTCATCTCACATAAAAATCAAGTACATATCACACAACATGCGAGGCAAGAACCATCTCGCAAACCCATTCCATATCACTAAAATCAAGAACAAGGAGGTACCACCCACCACATCAAAAGTCAACACCATAGTACAAAGTACTACCCATGAGCTCAAAATCTAAAATAAGAGCAATAAATCACAACGGAACAACCGTGGAAAAATCAACATAAGTCAAGTTCCTCCATTGCCTCTGGAAGCCAAAAACATCATAAATCCACAACATTCTATTGAAGGTAATTCAAGTATATCAAGTTCCCTACCATCTCAAATATGACCACAAGAAAGACAATGCAACAAAGTCTCCTCAATTAGAATTAACACAATAAGGAAGACTATCATCAAGGACCCCACCAAAAGACTATATAAGTTTCATAATCATAAATCGAAAGGAGTAGAATAAAAGTGGCCTCATCATAAAGAGATCATCAGATTCAACCAAAGCAAACATAATCAATTTCGACACAAATTCAACTGGGTGTCCAAGGGAGACCTCTATTTCTCCTCTCAAGCTACCCTTGCAGTATGGCAACTAATCACCCTTAACAAAGACAACAATTATGACAATGACAACAATCAACGATACACAATCTCAATTCGAAGATCAATCCAATCAATCATGATAACCATTAAAATTCACATTTAAATATATATGAAAACATTCATAACCATAAAGACTAATAGACGCTCAATTTACATTTTATTCATTTATTCACTACAAAGACATTTTAACTTACAATAATAAATCATAAGAAAGTTTCAATTAATCAAATTCAAGACTAAATCCTTATCCTCTCTTACTATGCACATGTGGATCATCAAGGTTATTATATCCATCAAAGGAAACTATTTGTTAGCAAGATAAAACATATTTTATCCAAAACCTATAACCCAATGAGAACTATATCATTTGATAAAGAGGTTCTAAACATTCTATTCTAGTACAATTTTTAAGAAAACACATTTCCTTCTACAAGTTCCTTGCCTAACCTTAAACTTATTTTAATGATTAGACATAACAAACTTTTGAGAATCAATGCAAAAAGGTTCATTCATTTCACTGGTACTTTTAATATAAATAAGTCATTTCCCTCTAAAACAAGCAATCGTATTGGACAATCAAACCAAATAACTCTTTCTAATCTAAAACCAAATAATTTGCATATAACTAAACAAGTTAAAATATACTAATCATTTCAATAATCAATCTTTAATTATACATTGCATCTATTCGTTTATGTTTGATTATACTCTAATGATTATTATATTCTTATTAATTAGCACACCCGGTTATTTATCTACACCATCAACTAACCATCACCCTAAATTACCTAATTAAGAGATGATTAATTCCCTTATCTTCACCTACTACTCACCTATCTAGTCAGAACTTTATTAATAATAACATTTGGTTCTTTTCTTTTCTATATACTTCAAAACAACTGAAGAACATGCATGGCTTCAATAACTAATTTGTAAATATAAGAAAAAAAATGACAAAGAAAAGGGTTCTATACTTTTAATTGATCAAATCACTTGAAAATCTACATGCAGTATCTATGAACTTATTTCATAATAATTTACTCATATCCACTAACATTAGCACTATCTAATTTACCCATATTTTAGTCATACACTACCAAGTAATAGGTCTGAATAACACAAAAGAATCAGAGGTGCACATCATAATGTGATGGTGATATATCTATTTTAAATAAAAGGACAGGTTTCTAAATTGCAGAATTAATAAAAAACAAACATAACTATTTAATATTAATAACATACATATAACTATTTAATATTAATAACATACACTTTTAACGATACAAATTTACATATATAATTATAGATACATATTCAAATACATATACGCCCTCCTAAGTATATTTCATCAAATGACATATTATTGAGTACACTAAGATTATCTCTATACAACAGATTATATAATGTAGAAAGTAGAAAGAAAAACTGAGCAAAACTACATATACATTGAATGACCTGCACAATTTTCATCGAATAGACATGAATTAAAAGTGCATTATAATATATGGTAAAGGGAGTATATCACGTAAATTACTAATTTCAAGCCTATGCTTCACCCAACGACTAAACCACACTTTCCCAATATCGTTGCAAGAGAAAATTACTCTGAGATATGTGCACCATTTCCATCATTTAAAGCATCGACAATGTTCTGAGGAAAGAATTGGTGAAGCGAAATGAAACAAACTGAAAGGTAGGCTTGCACTGTAACAAGCGCCCAGGTAGACTTGCATGCAAAATGCGTAAGCATAGGCAAGGCACGTGAATTGTATAACAGATTACCTCAAAAGAAAATTGTGGTCTCAGAGAATGCAATGATTGCAGGGGACGCCAAAAGATTAGGCAAGTTATTTAAACTTTTAAACTTCCTATTAAGTTCATGCGCTACAGCTGAGACAGGTCGACAAGGGAATCAGAGAGAATATTTAAACCTCTACAATATTCTATTTTCAAGCACTGCAGGATGTGATAGGCTGCCAACGGATTCAGGAAGGTTATTTAACTTATAAACTCTCTAACGTCTAAAAACTTCAGCTGTGATAGGTTGAAGAATCGTATTAGAGGAATTATTTAAATTAATACACCCTCCAAAGTCTCAACACTGTGGCAGTGATGGACTGCCAAGAGAATCAGGGAGGATTTTTAAACTCTTACACTCTTCTATATTCAAGTGCTGCAATTACGATAGATTGTCAAATCAATCAAGCAAGTCATTTATACCTTTAAACTTCCTATCATGTTCCAGTGCCACAGCTGGGACAGGTTGATAATGGAGTCAGAGAGATTATTTAAACCTCTACGCATTCTACTTTCAGGTACTACATATGTGACAGGTTGCCAACAGAAACATGAAGGCTATTTTTACCTCTGCAGACTTCTATGTTCAAGTGTTGCTGCTGTGACAGGTTGCAAATGGTGTCAGGGACATTATTTAAATTTATACACCCTCCATTGTCTAATCACTGCAGCAGTGGTAGGTTGCCCATGGGATGAAAGCGACCATTGCAGAATATGCTTAAAATGGATTTTACAAGGAAGGTCTCAAAATCTTCTAACTAATGAAGCGCTCTGAAACCCATCCTAACATTGGAAGCCTTGCTTGAGTTCAGGGTGAACGCAAACATGCAGGTTTAGCAGATGAGGGCTGTACACACTTACACATACGCAACCCTTAATGCAGTACGTATACAGCTGATCACTAGGGATGCATGGTTGGCCTTCATGCCCGTAACATGGGCAAGGCAAGCGTTGTTTGACATAGTACCTCAAGAAATGTGAGTTGAGAGTCCACAAGGATTACAGGATGTGCGCAAAAATAGGCTTGCTGAAAGGACGAACACTAAAGATGCATCGGGAAAATTTGCAGACCCTAATACCAGGAACTGTGATGTGCATATTATACCGGGCAGATACAAGACTCTGCAACAAAGATGATCATAACAAACATAACGGAGGTCCATGCAACTAAGGAGGATATGCTGAATGATTGAGAGTGCAGACGGTCATAAAAAGTTCAATGTAAATAAGGAGAGTATACTGTACCTGGTGGTGGATATTGGCGATGCTAAACGAAACAAAACCTCCACCAAGAGACAGACCTGTACTCTAATAACACACTTTGTTCTTTTACTCCCTCCGTAAGCGCTGAAAAACCCCCTGAATATCACCGCTACCAGGAAGATATGCATGAAGAATGTGGACGCACAGAGAAGGCACGTGTATTGCTCAACAGAATCCTCCAGAAGACAGAGAAGGCACGTGTACTGCTCAATAGAAGACGTAGCCTCCTGAATGTGTTGACTGCCAGATATCCCTCATGCAAAGCAGGACACGTAAACCTATACAAGGTACCTAAACTGGTTTTGATGTTTCTTATTTTATCATGGTTGCATACCAAAGGTAATTATATTTTGCTATACCCCGTAATCAATTACATTCTCACTTCCACTTCCAAAACAATTTCATTAAAATAATTAATTCTATAGACATTCAATTACCCATAATCTATTTATCTTTAATTGTAACCATATATATATATATATACACACACTTACATATATATAAATTATATTATTTAAGGATACTAAGAAGAGAATCATCTCAATACTTATCAAATCAATAAGAAGAGAACAATAATTTCTACATGAAATAATAGTTAAACACTAATGTTTTAAACAAAATGGTCTCTAAGACTAAATTGATAACATGATCCTTATGATGATAATTCGATATGGCAAATAATAAAATACAACCGAGTCAAGCTCTTTGAGCCTTTTCGAATGCTTTTTAAATAAGATGAGATTGATCTAATTCATTATTTATATGTTTCCTTGCCCTAGTTTTGGTCAAGAAAAGGATAGGAAAACAAATTACCTCTTGGGCACATAGACCATTTGTTTGTATCATTAAATTGAGCCATATTATTTACTTCCAATTTAATTTAGGTTACCATATAAATCAAATTTACTTTAATTCAACATGACACAAATTAACTAAACAACTTACCCAAATGTCATGAAGGCCAAATGCAGAAAGGCACTACAGTTTTGATGGCTTAGAAGTCAAAATTAGGGTTTGCAACCTCAAGAAGTTCCTTTTCAGTTTTGATCCTACTCTTCAACAAAATTGTCAACTAGTCTACTGGATCCATCAGTAACTCAGAAACAGTGATCAAACATAGGCTTCAGTGACGTTTGCAAAGGCTAAAAATGAAAAATTTCAGAAAGTTTCTAAGTCTGGGAAAGTTGGCACCTAAAGTCAAATTGTCACTTGAAGAATTTTTGAAGTGAAGTGCATGCCTTGGTCGGCCTAAAATTTAGGGAATTTTCAACTAAACTTGAATTGAAGATAAAACTTAAGTTTCACCTCCAAAGTGACTGTGAATTGCTCTATTTTTCTTGCATGTGGTGTCCCCCCTCTTTTGCATACTGATTGGCACATATTTTAGGGTTTAGTCTTCATTTATTTGACTAATTGGAGGTCCAATGAGATCTTTTCACCCTAAATTTAGGATTTAACTTGTATATGACACCTCTATTCATGAAAATTATTTATTAAAGCACTTGGACGTCCATTTTCTTCGTCACAGGTTGAAGGCGAGCTCATATTTTCTCATGCAAATAGGATTTGGAGGTGCTACAAGAGGAATTTTTTAGTGCTCTTCATAGTTCTAGGTCTAGATTTCTTAGAGGGATAATTTTCCAAACTTCATCTTTTCAGCACATGCTTGTCAGACTTCATCAAATTGGATTCAAGGCATAGGCATCATTTTATAGAGGAAAAATATAACTTCTATCTTCTCCCCCTCATATTTCTTTTATCCTTGTCTTAGATTTTCTCTCACATGTCTAAGTAAATGACAATTTTTCACAAATTTGGTCATTTGGGTTCGTTCAACACAACGTTGGCAACGAAACCCAAGTTCCATAATTTCTCAAAAAAATTGCCCCATTGCTTCCCACTTTTTTATGCTTCGCTTTTTTCTGAAGTTTCTTTTGCATGGCGGCGAAAAATTCAACATTTCAAAAAACGAAGAAACTGGGTCTAATAAGCACATTGGTGGCTACAAAACCCATATGCCAGTTTTTTTTTGAGAAAATTGCCCTTTCAGCCCCTACAACCCTTGTAGCTTATTTTTATGAAAACTCATTGCATGCCTAAGGAAAGGTCATTTTTTTGAATTTTTGATGATTTGGGTTGGCTCAAAAATACATTCTTAACAAAACTCACTTCTCAAGAATTTTCCTAAAAATTACCCCTCGATTGTCTATTTTTAGCCTCATTAGAAGCTATTTTTAGCCTTTTCGGAAGTTCGTCCGAACATATCCAAGTTTATAGTCAAAAGTCTAGTTTTTCAAAATGCAATTCAATCCAACTGAATACAAGACCAAATCGGTCTTGATTCATGACTACTTGAAAATTTTTGACATTGACTTGTGCCATGTTCATCCAATGATTAAAATGAGCACTTTGGAAGGCGTATATAGTACTACAATCAAGCATCTTGATTGCTGCAGATTGTTGGCAACAACTTCTATTCCCATTACAGTGTCTAATCTCAAGTTTTTCATTGTAGGCATCAAGAATTACAACCCTTCTACACGAAAAATTTGATTAGCAGATGGGAAAATTGTTTGTAGGCTAAAGCCGAGTTGTCAAGACCAATATGCTTTTCTTGGACAACAAGAGGATGCAGAAGGTAGTCCTAGTTTCAGAGCTACCAATTGTACATCCTTCACTACCTTCCTCTTCCAAAGGAAAATTTAGAGTCAAGACCATAAGCAATTCGCTCGAAGGTGTTAGGGTTAGCGGAAAGATGAAGAATTTGAAAGGAAACACAAGTCAACGATAACAACCAACAAAAATGGCTGAAATTAAACAAGATGTTGCCGGTGCTATCAAGATCATAAGTGGATTCATCACACAAATACCATACCATTATCTTCATGACGATGTTACCTACATCGATCTTGGTTTCGTACAAGCAGAATTCTAGATTTTGGTCTGTGATGGCTTTGATGGTGATCATGTGGTGCCCAAGTTGAATCATTTTTCCGTGATGTCAACAAATTTTAACAAAGTGACTAAGGAGGTCAAAGAATGTCTAAGATTGATCACAAATTAAGGGAAGATGTTGAGAAAACAATCCATTATTTTGGATAGTATCAAATTGCCTAAAGAAGATGCAGTTAATAATTTCTTGGAGGATATGATTGCTCAAAATGGCTTGGAGTAGACAACTAGTTAGATCCCACAGTTTTTCCAAGGATAGAGTCAAAGGAAGTAGTCAACTCAACATCATTCTTGATTTCAGATTGTTGATTTCATGCATGTTTATCTCTTCCTTGGGAATATCTTTTGGTGGAGGTGAAACTTTCAGTTAGGTTTTAGTTAATTGGTGTTGGTTATCAGTTGACTCTCATATCAATAAGACTTGCATGTTTGCAAGTCCAATTAAGTTTAGCTTAGAATTAGTTAACTGAGGTTGTTTTTCCAGTTAACTGTTAAGTTGCATACATTTAGATATAAGAATATATCTTGCATGTTGGCAAGACTAAATGTTAACTCATGAAGATTTTAGGGTTCCATACTCCTTTGAGCTTCTATAAATAAGAGCACCTTGCTCATTGTATTTTAAGTTTTGCTTGTGACAACAAATTGTTGTGCCACCTTTCCTGCAATATTGCTATTCTGTATGGGTTCACTTTGTGTAAGAATAAGATTGATGCTTACTTTGTGGCTACAAATCCTTGTTCAGTTTATTGTTTAAATGTTATGTTATAAAGTTGGTTTGATCGTCTATTGTGTGATTGTTTCATCAATGCAATTTGTTGTCCCAGATGCACTATTATTGTTTCTGTAATGTTTCTTTCAATCTACACCTTAGATAGAGTGTTTCACCTCATTCAGAATTTAGAGATAAGGATTATCATTTAATGTTGTTTCTAGTAATCTTCTTTTCAACCTACACCTCGGATAGAGTGTTCCACCTCCTTGGGAATCTTGAGAACTAGCTTGCCATTTCATGTTTGTTTCCAATAACCTTTATTTCAGCCTATGCCTCGAATAGAGTGTTTCACCTCCTTGGGAATCTTGAGATAGAGTTTATTGTCAACTATTCCCAATTGCTCCTAACTCCTTTTGCTCTGATTTTACTTGAGGAGATAGGATAGTCATAGCTTTATCCTAGTTGTAGTTAAGATCTGTAGAAACCAGAGAAAACCTTAGCTATAATGTAT
The DNA here is from genome assembly GCA_007258455.2 of Sequoia sempervirens. NCBI lineage: Eukaryota > Viridiplantae > Streptophyta > Pinopsida > Cupressales > Cupressaceae > Sequoia > Sequoia sempervirens. The sequence goes on from VDFB02322083.1 coordinate 1,050,283, forward strand.
TTGGTTTTCTAACCTTGTGCCTCTACTATTGGCTTTCTCTTTGTGGTATATTGTCCTTGATGAAAAATCTACAAAACTAATTAGTGCTTTGAATACTTGGTGCTCTTTGTGTTCAGTTTGGAAAACTTGGCATTCTCAGTGTTTTGGTGATCATGCTTTGGGTTGATGTATTTGGGTGCATTTTTTCATCACTTAATGTGGTACTGATCATGTTAAGCTTTATGTGCAGATAAAAGTTATTCAGATGGTCTGATTGTTTTAGATTTGGTTTCTCAGGATCTTTATGCTTTGAACTGTTACATATTTGATGGCTCTTGATGATGTCTGTTTTAGATTTCAGATTGATTTGTTTCAAGATGATTACAGTTGAGATCTTGATTTAATTGGATTGACAGTGTGATAAGGTTTGATTCAGGTTATTCAAATGGTATTCATGGAGACAGGGCCTTCTTTAGCTTCAAATTTATGACATTGTCACCTTCACATGTTTAGGTATATTGATTCATGGCATATATAGATGAAGGTAATGCTTATGGCAATATGGTGTCAGTTGGTATGACTTATTGTTGATAAATTTGGTACATACTGTTGGTTTGTCGCTTATTTATATTGCCTCATCAAGTAATTACTCCATCTCAGGCAGTTTGGTTATTGATTCAATTGCTCCATGAAACTTGGTTTAGTAAAAATATCATTTTCTCACATTTTATCTAGTGGCATAGTATACACTTTGGTTCTGGTATTTCATTTGTTTGATAGTGTTTATTGGCTCAAATGACATATAATTTTCTATCATTTTTACTTGGTGATTTCTATGCCCAAGCCTTGACTTTGAAGTCAACATCCAAAGGAAAATACTCATATTGACTATTCGAAGCCTTTTACATATGATATTAATTTATCATTGGTATGTTAATGTTGTGTGGGGTTGACATCTTCATGGAATAAACCCTATCAGGTTTCCCAGAGTATTTTTCAACGGTGATATTGTGTTCGAAGGTTACTTGGTTATATCACTTGGCAACCATCATTTTTCATACGGTTAAGTCGGCATTATGAGAATCTTTGACTCAGAATATAGTTTATTATGTGTCGACAGTTTGCAAGCAAAATTTGGAGGTGATCATGTGGTCGGGTCCTTGGTAAATGATTAGTCAAGCAGACTCATAAGCATTTTTAATCAGTTGATTATTATTGTGTCTTTTTGACTTCAGACTCCAAATCTTTATTAACTTTGGAAAAATCATCGATTGACTTGAGAGAAGACTTGTTTAGGGAAAAATGATATTGCATTTTCATTGAATAGTTTGGAACCCTAGCACCGCCATGCTGGAACTTCAGTTGCATAGTGTGCAAGGTTGCTATGGTATTTTGGTTTCATTTTTAGTTATGTTGATCTTTGGTGGTTGGGAAGAATGTTGGTGGTTTTTGTTTGAGCTGGAAGCGGTAGTTTGGGTAGTTTTCATGAAGAACTTTAGGGATTTTAATTGTAGGTTAATTCCACCATAACAGAGGTAATATCTATGCATTATTTTTGATATTTCAATGGTAAACCTGGTAAATGAAGAGGAAAATAATATTTTTTTTTTAGTTTCATATAATTTTCTTAACTAAATTGAGACTACCTTGAACCCGAGCGTAAAATAAAAGGTTTCATCTCTCAGTGGCATTTTATCTTCATATCATGGATTTTTGATTGGATTTAGATTATACATTATGTTCATAAACTCTGGTTATTGAAATCAGGGTTTTCTTGAAAAAGTTGTAGAACCATTTCACAAACATTGTATGTATATGTATCTCTGAAAAAAAAAAAAAGTGAGAGAGGAAAAAGTGTGTGTGATGTGAAGAAAGGAAATTGTCTAGATAGAGTATTGTTCATTGTAAAATAATTTTGTAAAAAGAGAAGAGTGGGCTCATCTTGTTTTTCTCTGATTGTATCACAAAGATTATGTTTTGAGTTGAGCATTATTGCAAAATCATTTTGTATCCTATTGTAATTTTATGACTGCAAGAATGATTGCAGTTATAAGGTTCTGATGGGTTGCAATATTTTGAATGTTTGATGAAGTTGGTGCTTTAGAAAGATTATGGGAGTTGGTGCTCCACATTGTTACAAAGTTGGTGCTCTTTGATTAATAAAAGGGAAATTTTAGCGAGTGGTTTTTTATACCCCAAGAGGGTTTTTCCACTTAGAAAATCTTTGTGTTATGTGATATTATTTGTCTCTCATTCTGTTTCATGTTAATGTGCTCATTCAACCAATGCTCTGATACATTTAGTATGATCAAAAGTTTCTTATTTCAAAAGGTTGTCATGCAAAGTTAAAAAGTCTTTTATTGAGCAAAGTTGTTTTGTTACAAAAGCACGTACAAGATTGTTCACACTCGAATTGAACAATATCATGTGATGCTTTTAACATGAGTTATAAATGTTACTCAAGTTTCATGCCAATCTGATTTTAAATGTTGATGTACACTTGCATAAACAAGTTGCCACATTGAGTTAAAAATAGTAAAAAGTCTCGTTGTACCTTTCAGAGTAAAAAATTTAAAAATTACTTCACTCTGATTCACCCCCCCTCTCAGAGTGAATCCACTTGCAACATCTACCAGCTGAGTAAAAAGATGGGAATTTAGATTACTTTACTTTTTACGCAAAACAACAAAAGAGGGAGCTTCCCCTCCTAATTTGAAGAGCAGTTAATACTGTGGATAACTGTCTGTTTCCAATACACACTCCAGAGGTGTGAATTGAAATGCCAACAATTTTCTTGCACCAACCGTGGGGCACGAGGCATAAAAATTCAAGAAAATCTAACGCTTTTAGGACATGAGAATGACCCTCTAGCATCCTATTGCATGATCCATACATAAGCAATGGATGATAATAATGATAATGCTGGAAATGTTGATAGAAATCAACAACGTCCACCCCCATTACCTTGGGGTAGTAACATTGGACCTTTGTCATTTTAGGTAAATCATGAGTTACCTAGAGGGTCAAGGAAGCACTTTCCCTAGTTTCACGGTGATGGAAGTCAACACCCAGAGGAATATTTTTCTGCATTCACAACGGCTTGTGCCATCTTGCACGTAGCACGCGAAGAAATCACAGTGCATCTCTTTGTCGAGACTCTTATGGGAAATGCTTCCAACTGGTTCAATCACCTGGTGCCAGGAAGTATCACAAGCTGGGAAACTATGAGCAATTTTTTTTTGGCGAGATTCAAGCTCGTTGAAGACAGTCACCTGTTGTTTTCCCAACTTACAAATTCAAAGACGGAGCACAATGAGCACATGAGGGATTTTGTAGCAAAATTTAATCATCTTGTTACAAGACTTTCTTCCACACTTGATCCATCACTGGAGATTTTGGTAAGTTGTTTCATAAATGTTCTTCCATCATAAATGGCCTTCTTCCTCAAGACGATAAAAGAAACAAAGTTGAAGAGTGCGTAAGAACATGCCATCAAGTTGGAGGATGATATGATTACTTCCGACATGATGAAAATAAATGCTATCAGATCTCCCGTTCAACAACTTTACCAGCCAAAGAGAGACAATCTTCAACCACGACTGCCAACATCTCCATCAAGACCAATGATTGAAGCTGCACACAATGCAATATTTTTTCCTTTCCATGAGACTGATGTACATATTGGATCTACATGTCCTGAGAATCTGAGAATGAACCAAATCATAGGATACACTGAAGCTACTCCCAGTTCTAGTTTTGTACCAACACCAAGTTCAAACATTGTCTTACCACAAATGGACAACTTCGATGGCGACTTTGCTGCAGGATACTTTGATAAGGAACTTGTCAATCAAGAACAAGAAGAAGAATACTGTTAGTACGCTCTTGCGGTGAATCATGAAAATGTTTCAACGCTTGTGTTCACATGTGCTCAACACTTCAAAGCATAGAAAGAAGAAGAAAAACAAAAATAAAACAAAAAGGGTAAAGAAGTGCCTTCCACTTCTAAACCCAAACCTTCACGTGAGAACACTATGCCAGTTGCTCAAGATCTGTCTTCAATTTTTTTTGAAGCATGATGTGCTCAAGTCATTTGTTCCAGTTGAACAAAAGCCTGAAATGGGTCCTAGTAATTATGTGACTCTGTCAGAGATAGAAATTGAAGACCAGAATATTGCTTGTTTTGAAAAGAGACCGACAAAGGATACAGAGTTATGGACAATACAATTCAATGGAGGTTTTTCCAATGCAAGTTTAGAAGCAGGGGAAATGATCATCTCCCCTAAAGGATAGTTACACCCATTTGTACAATTGAAATTCATTGAAGATGAGAAGGAGGTACTTTTGTTAGGCCTCAAAAATGCTAAAGACATGGGAATCAAACTCCTATGTGTTAAAGGTGATATAGAGCTGATCAATGAGCCAACCAAAGGATACTTTTAGGTCAGAAAAGATCACCTACAACATTATGGAAATTGAGTTTGGAACTTGATTGATTGGTTTGAAGAGTTCAACACCCCAAGGATGGACGATAGCAAAACTTATGCCTCAAGGGTATCAACTTTCCCATTTGCATTATATTTTGAATTTTTTCAGAGTACCTTTGCTTGGATATATGAATACCTAATTATCTTCATTCCAGAAGGATTGCCTCCTGCAATGCCCATCAAAAGAGAAGTAAAGCCTTTCAGGTAGAAGCGACATCGATGGAAGGTTGTTCCCGCTGCCATGCAGCGGGCAATATCCAAAGCACTTCATCCTTTCGAGGGTGGGGTAAATATTTGTAAATAATTTATTTTCAATACTTTTTGTTATGCTATTATGTTTTTCCCTGTTCTGTAAAGTTTCGTCATGTTTTTAAGTGATTTAGGTAGTCTTGTTTTAGGTGATTTTAGGAAGTTTCCAACTTCTTAGGAAAGATCCTGACTCCAATACCCAACTGATATCACACTAGTCTATATTTTTTTCCAAGAGATTCTAGGTTCTCTTATGCCATAAGTATTCGACATGGTCACCAGACATAACCTAATGTTGTACCCAAAATTAAATTTTTGCTTCAATAAGGAATTTTGATTAAAATGGTCTAAATTGTGTAAAATTGTCATCAAAAGTTAGTTTTAGGTCAAACAAAGCATGGGATTTTTGTGGGTTTACTGTACAGAAGATATTGGAAAATTTTGAAATTTTTGAAAATTAGGGTTTTCGGACCCCTAATTTTAGGAAAGACCTTAAAAATAGGATATTTCTAGAATTGACTAAAAATAATTTTGATTGGATTATTTTACCTCATGATCACTTTGATGAAATCAAAATCAAGAAAAAATCAATTTAGCTATGGTGGGTCTACTTCACTTTTTCAGGAGAAAAGTTAGGACCTCTGAGGTCATCAATGTTAGATGGTCAGTACCAGGTGTCAAAATCTAAGCCTCAAATGCATCAATGAAATTTCTATGGCGAAAGATGCTTGAAAAAATGCTTCACGACGAATGGGATTTTCGAAAAGGTGAAAATCATCAAAAATTTTCTAACTTTGGAACATAAAAGTGCCACTGTTGGCCAAGCGCACCCAAGGTTTCAAAGGCTCAGATCAACTTTTTGTGGTTTGTCACTTCCAAGACGTCTTCTCCAAAGTTCTTCCAACTTCACGATGAACCTACCAGCCATTCCATTGGACCTGTCTAATGCCCGAATTTGAAGATCAAACAAAGAATAGAGGGAAATGAAGTTAATCAAAATTTGACTAACCCTGATGGAGATAAAGGACCCCTTGCTAGCTAGGGGCGCCCAAAATTTTGAGGCACCAAGTGCAAATTTTTGATAAAATGACATCTAAGATGTTTTTCTTAGACTTGATCAGGCTTTGCAATGAGTTTTCCAATGGATTAATCAAAGTTGCAGAACTACCAGAATCAAGAGTCAAACAAAAGGATTTTGTCATACTCAAATTGTGAGTTCAGAGCATAAAGGAGCACTTGCTGTCTAGGGGCACCTAGGGTTTTGAGCCCTCAAATGTAGTTGCTAGGGTTTTCTTAGATATTCATCCTATTAGGAATTCTTCAAGCTTTTGTTGCATATCTCAGCCTGATCAGAGGAATTGTTTGTAGTCAACAACCGCAGATTGAACAAAGAACAGGGAAAATTGTAAAATGGCTAAGTTTGGCAATAAAAGCACCCCTACTAGCCAAGGGCACCCAAGATTTTGACATGCTAGATGCAGTTTTTAGGGTTTATGCCCTCTAGAAGATCATGTTTGGAATTCTTCCAGCTCTGCAGTGGACTTCTTAGTCAGCTCAAGAGATTTGTCAAGTATTGAGAAGTGTAGGCTGGAGGGAGATGAAAATAAAGTTTGAGATGATGAAATCCTGAATTTTTTTTGTCTGATGAGCAAAAGCACCCCTGTTGGCCAAGGGCGCCCAAAGTTTTGATGGCTCAAAAGTCAAAATTAGGGTTTGCAACCTCAAGAAGTTCCTTGTTAATTTTGATCCTACTCTTCAACACGACTATCAGCTAGTCTACTAGATCTATCAGTCACTTAGAAACAGTGTTCAAACATAGGCTTTGATGACGTTTGCAAAGGCTAAAAATGAAAAATTTCAAAAAGTTTCTAAGTCTGGGAAAGTTGGTGCTTAAAGTCAAACATTGACTTGAAGAATTTTTGAAGTGAAGTGCATGCCTTGGCCGCCCTAAAATTTAGGGATTTTTCAACTAAACTCGAACTGAGGATAAAACATAAGTTTCACCTCCAAAGTGACTGTGAATTGCTCTATTTTTCTTGCATGTGGCGTCCTCCCTCTTTTGCATACTGATTGGAACCTATTTTAGGTTTTAGTCTTCATTCAGTTGACTAATTAGAGGTCTAATGAGATCTTTTCATCCTAAATTTAGGATTTAACTTGCATATGATGCCTCCATTCATGAAATTTTTTTATTAAAGAACTTGGGCATCCATTTTCTCCATCACAGGTTGAAGGCGAGCTCATATTTTCTCACACAAATAGGATTTGGAGGTGCTAAAAGAGGGATTTTTTAGTGTTCTTCGTAGTTCGAGGCCCTGATTGCTCAGAGGGATAATTTTCTAGACTTCATCTTTTCAACACATGCTTTTCAGACTTCATCAAACTTGATTCATGACATAGGCGTCATTTTACAGAGGAAAAATATAACTTCTATCTTCTCCCCCTCACATTTCTTCTATCCTTGTCTTAGGTTTTCTCTTGCATGTCCAAGTAAATGACAGTTTTTCACAAATCTGGTCATTTGGGTTCGTTCAACACAACGTTGCAACAAAACCCATGTTTAAGAATTTTTTAGAAAAATTGCCCTTTGCTTCCCTCTTTTTGAAGCTTCACTTTTATTTTATTTATTTTCTGAAGTTTCTTTTGCATGGTGGTGAAAAAGTCAAAATTTCAAAAAATGGAGAAACTGGGTTTGATTAGCACATTGGTGGCTACAAAACCAATATGCTTGATTTTTTTTGAGAAAAATTGCTCTTTTAGTCACTACAACCCCTACAACTTCCATTTCTAAAAAGTTATTGCATGCTTGAGGAAAGGTTATTTTTCTGATTTTTTGATTATCTAGGTCAACTTAGAAATACATTCTTAACAAAACCCACTTTTTATAAAATTTCCTTGAAATTACCCCTCGATCGACTATTTTTAGGCTCATCAGAAGCTATTTTTAGCCTTTTCGAAAGTTCATTTGAACATATCCAAGTTTATAGTTGAAATTATAGTTTTTGAAAATGCAATTAAATCCAATTGAATACAAGACCAAATCGGTCTTGATTCATGACTACTTGAAAACTTCTGACACTGACTTGTGCCATGTTCATCCAATGATTAAAATGAGCACTTTGGAAGGCATAGATAGTACTACAATCAAGCATCTTGATCACTGTGGATTGTTGGAAACAACTTCTATTCCCATCATAGTGTCTGATCTCGAGTTTGTCATTGCATGCATCAAGCATTACAACCCTTCTACATGAAAAATTTGATCAAGAGATGGGCGATTTGTTTGTAGGCTCAAGCCAAGTTGTTAAGACCAATATGCTTTTATTGGACAACAAGAGGATGTGGAAGGTAGTCCTAGTTTTAGAGCCACCAATTGTACATTCTTCACTACCTTCCTCTTCCAAGGGAAAATTCAGAGTCAAGATCATAAGCAATTCGCCCGAAGGTGTCAGGGTTAGTGGAAAGACGAAGAATTTGAAAGGAAACACAAGTCAACGAGAACAACTAGCAAAGATGGCTAGAATTAAACAAGATGTTTCCGGTGCTATCAAGCTCATAAGTGTAGTGCCTCTCATGTTTCCTTCATTAGACTGATACTTATTATGTTAGGATATACACTATGATACCTTGATGATGCTATTTTCATTTTTTTGGATTGGTTTGGATTGGTTTGGATGACAGTTGATCATACTTTGATGTTCATGATACTATTGGATTATGCATATGTTTTGATGGTTATATGGATTTATTTGTGTTTGGATTAATTTAGTTATGAGTATCATGTGGTTATATGATTATGTTTACTATACATTTAATTCATGATTGATCTATGTTTTTTATGATGTAATTATTGTTATCCGTTGATGTGGATTATTGTCTGAAGTGTCTTGGTAGGAGGGACAGTGTAGCATTACTCATTCGTGAGTACCCTGCTACACCGCGATTTTCCTCTCAGGGTGTGTTTGATTGTTTGATATATATATATATATGCTATTCGAAAGTTTGTCTGAGGCAGATTGCAGGTACATGCATCGAATCCATTTGAACTGTCAGATCTGAGTGTGCCTTAAAACCCAATGGAAATGTTGTTAAAAACGAACATGACAAAAGATCCCCTACCCTTGCCATCATCCTCGACGAGCATGAGTACCTGTTTAGTCACCCTGTCATTCATGTTTACACCTTTGGTCAGTTGTCTCGTTTTGACTTTATGGTTATTGGGTGATTTGTGATGATACTTAGTTAATTGTTGATTATGTTGTTTAATTAGTTATTAAATTTAAATAAATTGTAATGGTAATTTGTGGAGAAATTAATGTTATGAGTTGCCTTGTTTAATCGATTTAATTAAATTAAATTGATTTATAAGGTTGTTTTATTAATTTGGAATTAAATAAATAATTAAATAAATCAAGATTGAAAATGGATATTTATATGGAATTTTCGATAATTAATTTATTAAATTAAATTGTTATGTGATAAAGTATTTTATAATTAAATATCAAGATAATTATTATTATTATCATTGAGATTTAATTAAGCAAATGAGAAAAATGATATAATTTAAAATAAGATAGTTAATTGGATGTGATTTCGAACAAGTTGTTAAAGCAATTTAAAAAGATAGAAAAAGTAATTTCAAAACACATGCATGATTTCGAACTGGTCATCGTTGGAAACTTGTCGTTTTTACGAGATTTTTATCTGCCTGTTGTTTTTGAAAAATAAAAGCTTTCCTAGGTTAATAATTATCTTTTTGGGGGATTATTATAAGGAGGATGGATTTTTTTGTTTTCAAACAAAATAGTTGGTTTGCAAAAAAAAAAAAAAACTGTAGAATAATTGTACTCAGTGGATTGCTTTCAAAAATTGGAATTGGAAAAAAATTACTAAAGGAGTTCAAGAATCTCGAAGATCTGGAGTTGTCGTAGAAGCTTAGACTTGACAACGATTCTGCAAGCCATGCCATTTGATCGAAGCCAGGTTCCACTGTTTTCTCAATTTTAACTCTGTTCAGAAAATGAATATTTAATGTTTGTGTTGCGTAAAACAAAACACTTCTTTGTTGTTTGATTGTAAATTGAAACATTTATAAATTACATCTTCTGTAGACTGTGAATTTGACTCTCTTTACATGGCCATTGGTATTTGTTCTTTGTGATTTCACCCTTTCCTTAATCTACGATCTTGGCTTCCTTTCCATGCACCATAGGTTGAATTGTCTCTAGTTTTGAATACTGAATTCTTTTTATATTTGGTTGATAGCCATATTGGAATCATTTGGTGCCTTGCAATGATTATACTGTGGTATGCAAAATTAATATAACCTTGGCATTTTATATCTACATTATCCTCCATTTGACGGGTATAATTAAATTAAGTCTTGTGCTGTGTTTCTTTCTTGGTTATTTACATGAGCGCCGAGCGTCTCCGTTCCCCTCTCTTTTCTCTGCGAAATTGTTCCTTAAGCAGTGCTTGGGTTCTCTGCATTTTTCTTGAATATTGTATTCCTTTAGTCTTTGGTGCCATACCCATATTATTGGAGACTTTGATTTTCATTAGCCCTTACCTTTGTTAATCGATGGTGTGTAATATGTGGGGTTTGATTTTTCTGTTCTTGTTTTCGGTAGTTCGACAACTTTATTTCATGGTGTCCTTTGAATATATGCATATCAGTGAGCATAACTTGTAAATTGCTCTTTAATTATTTGGTTGGCTATTCGTTTCCTCTTGCGTCTGTGTTCGCCTTTATCCTCACACATTTTACTTGTCTAGTAGGTGCTGCTTGCAGCATGCTCTCCATAGCAGCATGTTTAGAAATTGATATTTGATTTTATAAGTTTCAGTTTGGTAAAGATCATCTTTTATAAGAATTCACCTTTGGTATGGTAGATCGTTTAGCATTTTCTTATGGCAAGTTTCCATTCTTAATGCTTTATCTTGATAGACCAAATGGATTAAGATGTTACGGGTTCAAATTTATTTTGATGGTTTTGTTTTATCATAGTCGACATTGTTCCCTGTTTTACTTCATTTGCTCTTTTTGAGGCTGCGATAACCCTTTTGTAGTTTATATATGTTTTTTTCGCCATATTTTATGCTCAAAATTGTGCCCTCCTTGCATTTTTCCTACCTGACATAAGGCATTTCACATTTAAGAGTTGTGATTTCATTTTCTAAAGTTTTCGATTGTGTTTAAGTTAAGCCATTCGATATTTTTAATGATGCTTGGCAACCTGAGGTTTATTTGGAAATTCATTGTTTATGTTGTATGGTTGAAATTCAATATGTTTATACTTTCATTTGGTAAACATGCTTTTAAATTCATTGTTTCTTGTCATAGTTGAGTTTCAAATCTTATACAACAATTGCCTTGGCTTTCAGTGTATAGTTCGCTAGGTATATTGTGAGGTTTCCTTTTGGTTGTGAAAAGTTTGATTTATAAAACCATTTGAATACTCAAACTTTTACAAACATAAATATACATCTATATATATATATATGTTTGTGTATATTTACAAGTGGTTGCTTCTTTAAATCTGATTACTGTTTGTAACAACATACTCAAAATTACATATATAGGTTTATTTATTAAATGGCTATGTTAAATAAGGATTTGGAAAATTTAAATAGTAAGAAGAAGGATTTCTATGTAATTAAATAACTGTGGAAATTATTTAAGGAATGAATTTGTTGAGCCTTTAGAATGATGTTTTCTGCTTATATTTTATATTTGTTGATATGTGGTTACTATATGTAACTAGTTATTAAGAGTTCATGTTATTGTGATTATTTTGGAAATGAAGGTGATCTTGAGTTATTATTTCAAAATGGGAGTCCTTCTGTAAAATGGTTAATTAGACTTCCAAAGGCTAGGGGGAGTTATTTTCTTCATGTTGGTTTTCACGATTATTACCTTGTGAAATAGTTGATTATGTACTTGAATTGTGTTCATGAGGGTTTTATCCATGCACTGCTTATTTATTATCATGGTTGGTTTTTGGTGTGCGAGAGGGTTCATGCCTCGCTCTATGTGTTCTTTGGTTTTGTAATTTATGCAAGATGGATTACCCTATTGATGTGTTGGGTCTTCTAGTTGCATGTAGGGGGAGTGGCTCTCAATTGGGGCCGAAACCCAAAGTGGTTGACTAGGATAACCCATTGAGAGTTTCGTAATCTAGTGATAACTTAACTAAAGTATTAGGGGATTTGGGTAGATTTTCACATTAATCAAGATAATGTTTTCCTCACTCATGGCTCAAGTGCTCGTTTAGGCTTGAGATGAGATGGGAAGGCCTAGAATGGAAAGATAAATTACCTTGTCCTCATGAAAGGTATGTTGATTTCCCATGAGTTGAATGGGTGCTCGGGATCGGTAGATGCCAACAGGATAACCCAGGATGGGGGTCGGGGCCTAGGAAGAGCAACCAAGATAACCCATATCAGCTGTGCAATGAAAATCCTCCCTAATGTAACCTAGCATTCCCTAGTCATGTGATCCCCTTTGTTGTTTGTGTGCCTCTGGAAGCGGTGACTCTGTTGTGAGTTGTTATGTTGTGTTTTGTATGTTGGAGTCTTGCTAGCCTTTGTGATGTGTTACTATCTTCTTGACTGTTTGTGATGGGACCTTATTTTCATCTCCTAGCATAGGGGGTGGACCTTAGGGTTCGATCGGGTGGAACGTGCTATGCACTCCATTGGGTCCCCAATTGATGTTCATGAGCATGGGTGTTGTACCTTATGTAGAGATTCCAAATCCTGTACTAGACTTGAGATAGTGTTGATGTTATGTAATGTAATCATTTCAGTTGTATCTTATCATGTATCTAATGTATCTTTCCCATTGTATGTTCAGAAGTATTGATGTAATTATGTAATCATGAAACAGTGCACCTTTATGTAATAAAAGCGATGCATGTACTCCTTGGGTTTAACATTTGATCATTGATGGTTATGTATTTAATAGGATGTATGGACATATGATGTTCATTTAGTTAATGCAATGGATTTATAATTAACTTTTGTGGGTTGGTTAATCTTAGATGTTGGATTAGAACATGTTAGGAATGTGTGCACATAATGCAATCGTGATACCCTAAAGGACATAGTTAGAGCATATGTATGTGTAAATTAAATTCTATGTTTGTTGATAGTATGATCTATATGTTGATTGACTTTAATTTTTTTTGTCATAATTGTTAGTTAGATGAGTTATCCTTTGGGGTTTCATGGCAGGGCGTTGCATCTTGGTATCAGAGCCCAAGTTCTAACATTGGGTACTCTAGTTTAATTGATACCATTATGTTGTCCTAGTACTTAGATTCTTGAGTTTATGTTTTTCTCCTTTCTGTCATCCTCGCCTAATATATGTGCCTTATCTTTTGGTGTTGATGTGTAGGAAGATGCCTAGAGGTTGAGGTAGGGGTCATGGTAGAGTTCGTGGTGGTGGCCATAGGGCTAACCGCCAGAACACTCCATCTCAAAGTTCACACGAGAGTGAATGTGAGGAACAACAGGGCTTCCAGAATAATCTGGGAGGCAGAGGTCAGAAAATGGGTTAACCAGCGTTAGAGGGAGCACAATTGCACCATTCACTTGAGGAGGTCCTTTCCTCTCTAGGCTCTGGGTAGGAGGGTCATCAGTAGGTGGTCAGGGAAAGAGAGTGGTTTGCTAAGAGGAGAGAGTTCACAACAAAGCAGGAGGCTATTACTGCAGGGCACATGAGGGATCTTTTGAGGGCATGTCCTCCTACTTTTGATGGGTCTAGTGGGGTATTGGAGGCAGATACTTGGTTGATCGATCTGGATAGGTGTTTTTACATGCATCCGTATGACAACAACACCAGGGCGAGGTGTGCCATCATTCACACCTCAGAGGTTTTGCCTCTACATGGTGGTATTTAGAGGAACAAAAATTACACCTTGACATTGGTTTGGTGTCACAGGAGATGTTCTTTGAGAGGTTTAGAGCTCATTTCCTATCAGATCACTGGAGAAAACGCTGTGTGGATGAGTTCCATGAGTTGAGAAAGATGGCCATGTCGGTAGAGCAGTATGAGCACAAGTTTTATGAGCTTAAGTAGTATATTGGTATTGACGATGACAAGGGTATGTTGGTGCAACACTTTATCAGGGGCTTGAATGACTGTATCAGTGGAGGATTCTGTGTCTTCGAGCCGAAGACTATGGAGGTGGCAATGGAGAAAGCTTGACTAGTAGAGGAAAATTTGGCAATGGAATTAGGAGGTCATACAAGCGTACAAATTGGTAGCAAACCTCCAATAGGATTTGGTTCTTGAGGTGGACAATCTCAGGCAGCAGGTTCCTCTAGGAGCTAACATGCACCCGCTAAGGGTGGACATTAGTAGGAACGTTCTTAGACAAAACATAAGAACTCTCAATCTCAGCATGGTTGTGGCTCTCAGTCTGAGAAGAACTGGAATTGGTGGTGAGCCAAGCATAATCATTCTGATAAGCTAGCATAGAGCATATAGAATGTAGCTAGCAGAGATAGTTTTCAACAGTCCATTGCATGCCTAGGTGGTAGAAGATACGACAAAGGTACATGGTGTTTCTCTTATGCCTAGCAAGGCCACATAGCTAGACAATGTCCTTAGAAGAACACCACATGATTCAGTCAAATGCCAACAACTTCAAAGCTGACAGTAGGGGATGCAAGCAGGTCCCACAGAGTATTTGCAATGGTTGATAACCGCTAGGCAGAACATCAAGGTACTATGGTAGAGGCTATAGGTGTGTTATAAGGTAATGATATTTCTATTATGTTTGATTCTAGTGCTTTTGACTCATTTATTTCCCCTTCCTTAGTAGAGCAATGTGGTCTAGTGGCAACAAAGCAAGGTGTTAGGTGGTAGGTCGAATTGGCCTCCAGCTTGAAGGTAGCGATAGAATCCCTTGTGCATGGTTGTGTTTTGAGGATTGGTTCACTTGTTACCATGGTGGATCTCCACATCATACCCCTTGGGTCTTATGATGTTGTTTTGGGTATGAAATGGTTGGATGCTCACCGAGCAATGATCGATTTCCAACATAAGTCATTGCGGTGTGTGGATGACTCAGGTAGAGAGGTAGAAGTAGTTGGCATTTGGAGGCCCATCTCCTTACAAATGATTTTTGCTATGTGTAGTTGAGATGTATGGGTCAGGGCTGCTAGTTGTTTGAGGTTACAGTCAATGATTTGGAGCTAGGGGAGAGTCGAGAGGTGTCTCTTGATGATTATCCAATCCCTAGAGAGTATGCATATGTTTTTCCCAGTGAGATTCTGGGGATACCACCTAAGCATGACATCAATTTTTGAATTGACCTTGTTCCTAGAGCTAAATGTATATCTCAAGCTCCATATCTGATGACCACTCAGGAGCTTCAAGAGCCTCAATTGCAGTTGGAGGAGTTATTGGTGAAAGGGTTCATTCATCCTAGTGTTTCCCCTTGGGGAGCACCGGTTATATTTGTGAAGAAGGACAGATCCCTTCGATTGTGCATTGATTATTGACAGTTAAACAAGGTGACAGTGAAGAACATGTATCCCTTACCAAGAATTGATGATCTCTTCGATCAAATTAAGGGAGCTAAGGTGTTTTTGAAAATTGATCTTAAGTTGGGGTACCATCAATTGCGCATCTTTGAGGTGGACATTCATAAGACCACATTTCACACTTGTTATGAGCACTATGAGTTCACAGTTGTGTCGTTCGGGTTGACGAATGCACTGTTTGTGTTCATGAGTTTGATGAATGGTGTGTTCCGCACTTACCTTGATAGATTTATCCTTTTGTTCCTTCATGATATTTTGATTTACTCAAGGATGGTGGAGGAGCACAAGGAGCATTTGAGATAGGTTTTGCAATTTCTGAGAGATAATTTGCTTTATGCAAATTTGGTTAAGTGTGAATCATTCCAGAAAAAGGTGAGATATTTGGGACACGTCATCTCTGGAGAAGGTATCACCATGGATCCTTTGAAGATCCAAGCTATTATAGATTATCCTTCACCTACTAATGTTTCAGAGGTTCATAGTTTTATGGGATTAGCAGGTTACTATTTTCGGCGTGTTCATGGTTTCTTGAGGATAGCACACCCCATCACTTCTCTTCAAAGGAAAGGGAAGAAATTCATTTGGTTAGAATAGTGTTAGTCAACCTTTCAGACTCTTAAGGAGAGGTTGACAAGTGCACCTATTTTAGCAATCCCTGATCCTACTGGAGACTTTGTGGTGTGCATTGATGCGTCTTTGGAGGGTTTAGGAGCAATTTTGATGCAGGATGGTCATGTGATTTCCTATGAGTCTCGCAAACTCAAGGATCACGAGATGAACTATCCCACAGACAATTTAAAGTTAGCCATTGTTGTTCATGCTTTAGTGAGATGGAGACACTTTCTGTTGGGGCATCGATTTGAGTTGCACAACGATCACCGTAGTTTACAGTATATATTTATGCAACCAAATTTGAATGCTAGATAGAGGAGGTGGATGGAATTCCTTTGTGAATTTTATTTTGAGGTTAAATACATCCAGGGCAAGGAAAATGTGGTGGCAGATAATCTGAGTCAGCGAAGACATGAGCTATCAGTAGTGACTCTTGGTGTTGAATTGAGGAGTTAGATCCTTGCAGCAATTCCTACAGATAGTTGATATCAAGAGGTGAAGTTAGAAATTGAGTCAGATAGAACTTTGGAGGGAAAATTTTGTGGGTTATTCACTTGAATCTGATGGTCTATTGTGGTATTTCAGTCGCATGTATGTACCTCCTATTGAGGATATTTGTACCCTAATCATGATATAGGTACATCGGGCTCCCTATTTTTCTCATCTGGGTGTCAAGAAGATGTATGCAGACCTTCATTTGCTTTATTTTTGGGCTGGAATGAAGAGAGACATTGCAAAATCTGTTTCCAGGTGTTTAGAGTGTTAGAGAGTTAAGGTGGAACACCAACATCCCGTAGGTATTTTATAGCCACATCTCATTCCTGAATGGAAATGGGATATCATCTCGATGGACTTCATAGTTGGTCTACATATGTCTTCTCGTCGACATGATGCCATCATGGTCACCGTTGATAGGTTGACTAAGTTGGCACACTTCTCTCCCATTTGGTCATCTTATAATGCTTCTTCTATGGCCAGAATATTCATGGAGGATATCGTCAGACTGCATGAAATTCCACGTAGAATTATTTCCAATCGAGATCCAGTGTTCACTTCTGCACTTTGGACATCTTTGTAGCATGCTTTAGGGACCCAGTTGAACTTCAGTTCTACATACCATCTGGAGACAGATGGATAGATTGAGAGGGTCAACCAAGTTCTTGAAGATATGCTCAGAATGTACATTATGGATTAGTAGTCTCATTGGGAGGATTACTTTCATTTAGTGGAGTTTGCATACAACAATGGGTATCACAGTTTGATTGGTATGCCTCCTTTCCAGGCATTGTATGGTCATCCTTGTTGGACTTCATTGAGTTGGGACCATCTTGAGGACAAAATCCTTCTTGGACCCAAGATGCTTCAGGATATGGAGCAAAATTTTTCTCGCATTAGAGAGCACTTGGTGGCAACACATGATAGGAAAAAGAAATATGCAAATGCACATAGGGTTGGTTGTTAATTCTTAGTCGATGATCGGGTATTCTTACGAGTGTGTTTGTGAAAGAGTCCAATTCATTATGGGAAAGGATCTAAGCTCACACCTTGTTTTGCGGGGTTGTTTGAGGTTTTGGAGAGGATTGGTCCCGTTGCTTATTGTCTTGCTTTACCACCCAGTGTATCGCGCATTCATGATGTGTTCCATGTTTACGTTCTTAGACCATACTACCCAAACATTTCTCATGTTCTTGATTGGAATGCTTTACAGGTAGAGGAAAAACAACTGGCACTAGAGCCCGTGAATGTTCTACAGTACAAGAGGCTCACCTTTAGGGGAAAAAACATTGAGTAGGTGAGGGTCCAGTGGGATTCTAATGATTAGGCTTCAACTACTTGAGAGGATGCATCCTAGAAGCGAGAGTCATTTCCATATTTGTTTGTAGGCTTCCAAGAGTAAACCTAGTTCGAGGGGGGAGGATGTAGTGCCTCATATGTTGCCTTCATTAGACTGATACTCATCATGTTAGGATATACACTATGATACCTTGTTGATGCTAGTTTTATTGTTTTGGATTGGTTTGGATGATAGTTGATCATACTTTGATGTTAACGATACTATTGACTTATGCATATGTTATGATGGTTATATGGATTTATTTGTGTGTTTAGATTAATTTAGTTATGAGTATCATGTGGCTACATGATTATGTTTCCTATGCATTTAATTCATGATTGATCTATGTTGTTTACAATACAATTATTGTTATTCGTTGATGTAGATTATTGTTTGAAGTGTCTTGGTGGGAGGGACAATGTAGCATTACTCGTTCGTGAGTATCTTGCTATGATTCGATTTCCTCTCACGGTGTGTTTGATTGTTTGATATATATATATATTATATGTTGTTCAACAGTTTGTTTGATGCAAATTGTAGGTACAGACATTGACTCCACCTGAACTGTCAGGTTTGAGCATGCCTTAAAATCCAATGGAAATATTGTTGAAAACAAAGATGACAAAAGGTCCTCTACCCTTGCCATCATCCTTGATGAGGATGAGTACCCGTTTAGTCACCCCGTTAGTTTGATTTGCACCTTTGGTCAGTTGTCTCATTTTGATTTTATGGTTGTAGGGTGATTTGTGATGATACTTAGTTAATTGTTGATTATGTTGTTTAATTAGTTATTAAATTTTAATAAATTGTAATGACAATTTGTGGAGAAATTAATGTTATGAGTTGCCTTGTTTAATCGATTAAATTAAATTAAATTGATTTATAAGGTTGTTTAATTAATTTGAAATTAAATAAATAATTAAATACATCAAGATTAAAAATGGATATTGATATGAAATTTTTGATAATTAATTTATTAAATTAAATTGTTATGTGATAAAGTATTTTACAATTAAATATTATTATTATTATTATCATTGAGATTTAATTAAGAAAATGAGGAAAATAATATAATTTAAAATAAAATAGTTAAATGGATGTGATTTCAAACAAGTTGTTAAAACAATTTAAAAAGATAGAAAAAGTAATTTCGAAGCACATGCCTGACTTCAAACTAGTCATCGTTGGAAACCTGTCGTTTTTTGAGAGTTTTATCTACTTGTTTTCAAAAAACAAAAGATTTCCTGGGTTAATAATTATCTTTTTGGGGGATTATTATTAGGAGGATGGAATTTTTTTGTTTTCAAACAAAAAACTTTGTGTGCAAAAAAAAATAAAATCTGTAGAATAATTGTACTCAATGGATTGCTTTCAAAAATTGGAATTGGAAAAAAATTATTGAAGGGGTTCAAGAATCTCAAAGATGTGGAGTTGTCATAGAAGCTTGGACTCGACATCAATTCTACAATCTGTGCCATTCGATCGAAGCTAGGTTCCACTGTTTTCTCAATTTTAACTTTGTTCAGGAAATGAATATTTAATGTTTGTGCTACCTGAAACAAAACACTTCTTTGTTGTTTGATTGTAAATTGAAACAATTAGAAATTGCATCTTCTGTAGATTGTGAATTTGGATTTCTTTGCATGGCCATTGGTATATATTCTTTGTGATTTCACCCTTGCCTTAATCTGTGATCTTGGCTTCCTTTGCATGCACCATAGGTTGAATTGTCTCTAGTTTTGACTACCAAATTCTTTTTATATCTGGTTGATAGCCATATTGGAAGCATTCAATGCCTTGCAATGATTATATTGTGGCATGCAAAATTAATATAACCTTGGCCTTTGATATCTTCATTGTCCTCCATTCGACGAGTTTAATCACATTAAGTCTTGTGTTGCGTTTCTTTCTTGGTGATTTTCATGAGCACCAAGCGCCTCATTTCCCCTCTATTCTCTCTACGAAATTGTTCCTTAAGTACTGCTTGGATTCTCTACAATTTTCTTGAATATTGTATTCCTTTCGTCTCTGGTGCCATACCCATATTATTGGAGACTTCAATTTTCATTAGCCCTTACCTTTGTTAATCGATGGTGTGTAATATGTGGGGTTCGATTTTTTTGTTCTTGTTTTTGGTAGTTCAACAACTTTATTTCATGGTGTCCTTTGAATATATGCATATCGATGAGCATAACTTGTAAATCTCTCTTTAATCATTTGGTTGGCTATTCATTGCCTCCTTCCACGTCTATGTTCACCCTTCTCCTCATGTGTTTTACTTGTCTGGTAGGTGCTTCTTGTAACATGCTCTCCGTAGTGGCAGGTTTAGAAATTGATATTTGATTTAATAAGTTTCAGTTTGGTAAAGATCATCTTTTATAAGAATTCACCTTTGGTATGGTAGATCATTTAGCATTTTCTTATGGAAAGTTTCCATTCTTAATGATTTATCTTTATGGACCGAATGGATTAAGATGTTATAGGTTCAAATTTATTTTGATGGTTCTGTTTTATCATAGTCGACATTGTTCCTTATTTTGCTTCATTTGCTCTTTTTGAGGCTACGATAACCCTTTTGTGGTTTATATATGTTATTTTTTCCAGAGTTTATGCTCAAAACTATGCCCTCCTTGCGTTTTTCCTACCCGGCATAAGGAATTTCACATTTAAGAGCTGTGATTTCATTTTCTAAAGTTTTTGATTATGTTTAAGTTAAGCCATTCAATATTTTTAATGATGCTTGGCAGCCTAAGATTTATTTGGAAATTCGTTGTTTATGTTGTATGGCTGAAATTCGATATGTTTATGCTTCCATTTGGTAAACATGCTTTTAAATTCATTGTTTCTTGTCATAGATGAGTTTCAAATCTTATACAACAATTTCCTTGGCTTTTAGTGTATAGTTTGCTAGCTATATTGTGAGGTGGCAATCCCATTGGGTACTTAGACCAATCATTCCACAGAGGTAGGGGCTGCCATTCATAAGTGTTAAATATGCTATCAGCAAAGGATACTCCAAATTATGGGTGGAAGGAGACTCCATGAACATTATAAATTATCTATGTGGAACTCATCCTCCGTGTTGGAATGTCGACCAACTTATCAAGGATATGATAATTATGTTGCAATCTTGTGATGAGACCCACGTCTCTCACATTTACCAAGAAGGAAACTCGTTGGCATATTTTTTTTCCAACAAGGCTGTCAGCTTAAATGAATTTCGTTCATGGGAGGAGGGATTGATCCTTCTCGAGAAAACTAGGAATTTATTAAGAAATGATGGTATGGGGTGAGGTGATGTGGCTTTTATGGTCTAGTGCCTTCCTTCAGTTTGCACACTTTGTGGGTGTTTTGTGGCTCTCTGGTCTCCAATTGATTTTTTTTCGCAAGGGTTCTATGAGTCTTGTGCTGGTTGCCATGGGTGGTGATAGGAGTTGAATTGAGCCACACTCTTGTGGTGACATTCAAAGTAAGAAGAAACTCTAGAATATTTTGAGCCATGGGAATTTCAATCCATTTTTGGAGAGATTTCATGGGAATGACCCTAATGCCTCAGTGCGATTTGTTTCTTTCTAACATAATCATAAGCTCAAGGTTAAAGGTCTAGAAGTGGAGGTTAATGAGGACTTGGATGCCACTGTCACGAGGATGCCGACTATGGGTTGAAAGTTTTTCAAGGATAAAAAGAGTAATGAGGAGGCGATGGTCCAATTTTTTAAAGATGACTAGAGCAAGAATTTAATCAAATTGGAGAGCTGCGGTTATGAGAGAACTTCCCTTAGGAAAATATGGGCAAGTGTTGCTGAGGTTATGATGCATTACGTGACTCTAGATGGAAGGTTTAGGGCTATTTTTGGTCACCATTTTACTCTCAACCATTTCAGACATGGTTTGTTCATTTCATTCCCTTTCCTTCTGTTATCTTCTTTGGAGGTCTCGATGTATGCACATTTGAAGAATAGGAAGGCCCCCATCCTCCATGAAGGACTTATCTTATTAATCATGGAGCATGCCAAGAATCTTATCCCTACTCTGGCCATCAAGGGAAAGGAAAAAGCTGTTAGTGATTTGTTTGGGTCATTAGGTTCGGAGTTCGCTTCCAAGGAGGAATGGAACAAAGATGAGGAGGATGCTTCTCCTACGGCTGTGACTACATCTTCGAAGAAGAGGAAGGTGGTTGGTGCTAAAAGTAATAGGTCTACTAAGAGGCTGACCCTTTTTGAGAGTGAGGACACGGAGGTGGGGTCAAGTGATTCTTCTCCCAAGTCTATAGAGGTGGCTATTGGTAAAGTTGTTGTCGGTGGTGGTTTGGAGGTGGGGACACAGGGTAATGCTGAGGGTTTGGTTGATAAACCAAGGAGGCTATCAAAACATATTGCTAACTTGAAGAACAAGGCCTCTGAGGTTCTAACCAAGGACCCAAATGTGGCTGGTGAGGTTAAGATTTTAGGTGAAAAGATGGTGGCCATTGATGATTCTCCCATGTAGGACTTGCCCAAGGAGGAGTAGGACGAGGAATTTAGGGGTCTGGATGAGGAGGATGTGGAAAAGAATAAAGCCAAATATGAGCCTTTGAAGGTAAATCCTCTTTTGGAGGACTTTTCTTACCTTGACGATGATGTTACCTCCATGTTTGATTTACTGGATATGGCTAGAGCTAGGGCCATTGGGACCTTTAAATTGGCCAAATGGACTCATCAGGAGTTCAATAAGATTAATATAAATATTAGAGGTTTAAAGGAGAATATGAAGAATGTTCCGAAGGGTTCAGTGCCAAAAATTCTTATAGATAGAGTGGTGGACCTTGAAGGTTCCTATCATGACTTTAAGTCTTTGTGTGATGAAATATTGGCGGCTCTGGAAGCCAAGGTTTTACGCATTAGTATGGATATCAAGAAGTTAATGTAGGCTTTCCATATCTCTATGAAGAACAATGTGGACTCCTTGGAAGTCCTTTTCAGGAAAATAAGTGAGCTCAGGGAGGATCAATTTTATTTCTCTTAGATTATGGAGAAAGAGCATGCGACCAAGGGAAAGGGTAAAAAAGTTTCTAAGGATGATGACAAAGGTCCTGCTAACAGAGGGTTGAATGATTGGAAGAAAAAAATTGATGCTGAGAAGGAGCTGTTGGATATGGTTGAGAGGCACATGAACCAATAGGTTGAGGTCGCCAACACTTTGAGTGGCTTGAATTAGTGTCTGGTCTTTTATTTCTTGCTTTCTATTTCCTGTTGGGTGTATGTTTCTTTTAGGTTATTTTGTTGTTTTATGGCTGTTGCGTGCCATTGGTGGTTATTTGTCTCACTTTTATTATAGCACCCGCCCATTTGTGTTTTTTGGTTGTTGGGTTGCTATTGGTGGTATTTGAAAATATTTCTTGGCAGCATTTTGTTTCCTCGGTTGTAAAGGGTTTTAGGTCCCTCTAAATCCTATTTTTCCCTTTAATCAAAACAAACTCAAAATTATATATATAGGCATATTTATTAAATGGCTATGTTAACTAAGAATTTGGAAACTTTAAATAGTAAGAAGAATTTTTTTGTAATTAAATAACTATGGAAATTATTTAAGGAATGAATTTGTTGAGACTTTAGAATGATGTTTTCCGCTTATATTTTATATTTGTTGATATGTGGTTACTATATGTAACTAGTTATTAATAGTTCATGTTATTGTGATTATTTTGGAAATGGAGGTGATCTTGAGTTATTATTTCAAAATGGAATTCCTTGTGTAAAATGGTTAGTTAGACTTCCAGAGGCTAGGGGGAGTTATTTTTTGCATGTTGGTTTTCACGATTATTACCTTGTGAAATAGTTGATTATGTACTTAAATTGTGTTCATGAGGGTTTTAGCCATGCACTGCTTATTCATTATCATGGTTGGTTTTTGGTGTGCGAGAGGGTTCATACCTCGCTTTATGTGTTTGTTCTTTGGTTTTGTAATTTATGCAAGATGGCTTACCCTGTTGATGTGTTGGGTCTTCTAGTTGCATGTAGGGGGAGTGGCTCTCAATGGGGGCCAGAACCCAAAGTGGTTGACTAGGATAACCCATTGAGAGTTTTGTAATCCAGTGATAACCTAACTAATGTTTTAGGGGGTTTGGGTAGATTCTCACATTAATCAAGATAATGTTTTCCTCACTCATGGCTCAAGTGCTCGTTTAGGCTTGAGATGAGATGGGAAGGCCTAGAATGGTAAGATCAATTGCCTTGTTCTCATGAAAGGTATGTTGCTTCTACATGAGTTGAATGGGGGCCGAGGATCAGTAGAGGCCAACAAGATAACCCAGGATGGGGGCCAGGGCCTAGGAAGATCAGCTAGGATAACCCATATTAGTTGTGCGAAGACACTCCTCCCTAATGTAACCTATCATTCCGTAGTCATGTGATCCGCTTTGTTGTTTGTGTGCCTTTGGAAGCGGTGACTCTATTGTGAGTTGTTATGTTGTGTTTTGTATGTTGGAGTCTTGCTAGCCTTTGTGATGTGTTACTGTCTTCTTAACTATTTGTGGTGGGACCTTATTGTCATCTCCTAGCATGGGGGGTGGACCTTAGGGTACCATATGGTTGAGTGGAATGTGCTATGCACTCCATTGTGTCCCCAATTGATGTTCATGAGCATGGATGTTGTACCTTATGTAGAGATTCCAGATCTTGTACCAGACTTGAGATAGTGTTGATGTTATGTAATGTAATCATTTCAATTGTATCTTATCATGTATCTGATGTATCTTTCCCATTGTATGTTGGGAAGTATTGATGTAATTATGTAATTATGAAACAATGCACCTTTATGTAATAAAAGCGATGTATGTACTCCTTGGGTTTAAAATTTGATCATTGATGGTTATGTATTTAATAGGATGTATGGACATATGATGTTCATTTACTTAATGCAATGGATTTATAATGAACTTTTGTGGGTTGGTTAATCTTAGATGTTGGATTAGAACATGTTATGAATGTGTGCATGTAATGCAATCATGATACCCTAAAGGACATAGTTAGAGCATATGTACGTGTAGGTTACGTTCTATGTTAGTTGACGCATGATCTATATGTTGTTTCACTTTAAAAAAAAAGTGTCATAATTGTTAGTTAGATGGGTTGTCCTTTGGGGTTTCATGGCGAGGCATTACAATAAGTGGATTCATCACATAGATCCCATACCATTATCTTCATGATGATGGTACCTACATCAATCTTGATGTCGTACAAGCAGAATTCCAAAGTTTGGTTCATGATGGCATCCAAGTTGAATCATTTTTATGTGATGTCAACAAATTTTGACAAGGCAACTAAGGAGATCAAATAATGTCTAAGATTGATCATAGATGAAGGGAAGACATTGAGAAAATAGTCCATTATTTTTGACAGTATGAAAGTGCCTAAAGAAGATGTAGTTAATAATTTTTTGGAAGATATGATTGCTCAAGATGGCTTGGAGTAGACAGGAAGTTAGATCCCATGATTTTTCCAAGGATAGAGTCAAAGGAAATAGTCAACTCAACATCACTTTTGAGTTCAGATTATTAATTTCATGCATGTTTATCTCTTCCTCTGGAATATTTTTTGGTGGAGGTGGAAATTTTAGTTAGGTTTCACTTAATTGATGTTGGTTATCAATTGAATCTCATATTAATAAGACTTTCATGTTTGCAAGTCCACTTAAGTTTAGTTTAGAATCAGTTAACTGAGGTAGTTTTTCCAGTTAATTATTAAGTTGCATACATTTAGACATAAGAATAAATATTGCATGTTGGAAAGACTAAATGTTAACTCAGGAATATTCTAGGGTTCCCTACTTCTTTGAACTTCTATAAATCAGAGCACCTTGCTCATTGTATTTTAAATTTTGCTTGTGATAGTAAACTGCTATGCCACCTTTCCTACAATATTGCTATTCTATATTGGTTCACTTTGTGTAAGAATAAGATTGTATGCTTACTTTGTGGCTGCAAATCCTTGTTTAGTTTATTGTTTAAATGTTATTTTATAAAGATGGTTTGATTGTCTATTGTGTGATTGTTTCATCTATGCAATTTTCTGTCCCAAATGTACTATTGTTGTTTCCATAATCTTTCTTTCAATCTACACCTTGGATAGAGTGTTTCACCTCCTTGGGAATTTAGAGATAAGGATTATCATTTAATGTTTTTTCTAGGAGTCTTATTTTCAGTCTACACGTCAGATAGAGTGTTCCACCTCCTTGGGAATCTTGAGAACTAGGTTGTTGTTTCATTTTTTTTTCCAATAACCTTTATTTCAGCCTACGCCTCAGATAGAGTGTTTCACCTCCTTGGGAATCCTGCAATAGAGCTTATCGTCAACTATTCCCAATTTCTCCTAACTCTTTTTTCTCTAATTTTACTTGAGGAGATAGGATAGTCATAGCTTTAGCCTAGTTGTAGTTAAGATCTGCAGAAACCAGAGAAAACCTTAGTTGTAATGTATTTGGTTTTATAACCTTGTGCCTCTACCAGCTGACTAAAAAAGATGAGAATTTAGATTACTTTACTTTTTATGCAAAACAAAAAAAGGGGGAGCTTCCCCTCATAAATTGAAGAGTAGTTAATAGTGTACATAGGTTTCCATTTCCAATATGCACTCCAGAGGTGTGAATTGAAATACCAATAGATGGAAGATTGGAAAGGGTGGAGTATCTGTAAGAGGTCTCAAATAAGAAATTGTCTCAATGTAGATGAGATATATTCTTTGATAGAAATATGATCTTCAAAGAAACAAACTATATAAAATTTATTGATAAAACAAAGTGATTGTTCTCATTGCATATTCACAATCATAATTCATATCAATGAAGCAATTTTGAAGGGTGAAGAACTTATTAAACACAAAAAAATAATCTTGTTGATTTGATTAATTTTAAAAAATATTCACATTCTAATGCATGAGAGGTCCATGTTGCAAGGGAAGGATAACATATATTTTCCATGAAAACATTTCCCCCTTGAGATCTATCTAATTTTTACAAGGTTTCAATTTCTTTTGTTTCAATGGTTGTTAGCACTTTGGTATGGTTCACTAATCTCTCCAAAGCTCCAAAATTGACTTTGTTGGTTGATTAACATGGTTCTCAAAGATCTTTAAAGTGTCAAAAAATGAATACAATTTTTTTTTTCTTTATGAGCATAAGGATAGGTTTCAAAACTCCCATTGGGAGCCAAAGTGGTTGTGAAAACCACTTAAACACCTAACCATAGTGCAAACCCTTTTGCATGATCCTTGCTATCCTCTTCAAGCTTTGGAACTAGTTAGACTCCATTGAAGCATCCAAAATGAAGGAATTGTTATCACATGTAGTTGTAGGTTCCCTAACCAATTGTAATGACCGCCCCTAAATTGAAAGCATTTTTTTTTTGCAATTTTCACCAAGTATAACATACAAGCATTTCATCAAACAATTGACATGCACACTATATTATGAGAGGTTTTCTAGGTATAACTATTTGTCTGATTTCTTTATTGTTCTTGTAATAAACTTCCTTCAAAATGATCACTTAACACTCATCACATCAAATACATTGTAACATATAGTTTTTTGATACTTAGAGCTATGGATTATTTTAATTTTGTACACAATACAATTTGTTGTATAGTACTTTGATAGACACAAAAATAAATCACCAATTTTTGACCTTAACAAAGAGTTGAAGAGTACATGACTTTTTAATTGCCCAATTGCTAACAATGGTATTCATTTATGGTAATGTCTCACACAAGTGATTGGGGAATCTTGTTATGGATATTCACAACTATTGCACCCTACTAAAGGTAATTTCCAACTCCTCCATATACCTTCTATTAGCCTTGACTTCTAAAACTCCCTTCACACAGTCGTACAATGGTGTTGATTGCTATAAGGAATTCCAATGGTTCCTAGACACCTCAAAACTCCCTGAAATTTGTCACACCCAACTAAGAGGTTCACTATCCTTTTTGCAACTAATATCTATGCTGAATATTTAAATAAAATAGCTGCCAAAACTCCAACACCTAGCCTCAAATAATATACCTGGAAATCTCAAATATGGTGACTATACTTTGTTGTAAAATATTCAAGCCTTAAAACTATAAAATTTGTCTTGGGACAAGACAAAAAATTTCAAAAAATTTAATTGTGCCTATAATTTTCCCTCAAAACCATTTATCAAAAGATTTTACAAATTAACTCCTTTTGAAAAAACTTAATAATCACCACAATAAAGCACCAACATAGACTTAGGGTGAATCTATCAATAATTAAGGAAGATCTTTCACCATCATGGCTATTCTTCTCCAAGAGGGTTTTCATCCTCAAGAAGGTTGATATGAACTAGGTTCAATCTCATAGAACCACAAGGGTTTCGCAAGAGGAAATAAAATAATTTGCATATCCAAATGAGCTCTCTAAATTTCCTTTTATACTTTTCCCCCCAAATCTTCCAAAAGACATATTTCTAAAATTCACTTTTTAATAAAATAACTTTTTTTGTGTTCAAAAAGAACTTTTTATGATATAATAATTATATTTGATATGAAAGGCCCCTTTTTCAAGTGTCCATGATTTAAAAATTTAAATTCCCTTTCTAATGAGTTATTACACTAATTTGCTTTTTAAATTATTTTATAAAATTAAGCAACCTTAGTGAAAGAATTAAATTAAAGCTCAATAATTCACTCAAGTTGTAGAAACCATTGAACATCGAAATCAAAAACTGACTATGTTGGAATGATATTGATGATGAATAATGAAAATTGGAGTCGATCAAGTGACTTTCTATAAATAGACACTCTCTCCAAGAATCTTAGAGAACACACCAAAAGAAAAAATTCATGTTGAAAAGTGTCATAAGAGTCCTCAAGACCAATTGATCTCACTACCAAAAACAAACATCTCTGCAGAACATGCTCTAGGAACCTTGGATTTCCCATCATCAAACACCAAGATTTTTGGTCAAAATAGGGGTTGGATAAAATCTTGCAAATTAGAATAGCTAAAAAATGGGGACATTATGGCCCCCCTCCCTAGAATTTCTTGCCCTCAAGCAATTGTCAAATCAACCAACATCTCACTAATACATTTGACAGCAAAATCCGATGAAACTGTCCGACGAAATATGTAAAATTCGATGTTCGTCGGGTGCTTGAAAAATTTGATGTGTAATTTTCAATTTTTGAAAGTTTATCCCCGACGTTCGTCAAAATTTTGACAAACTTGGGGCTCGTCGAAATGATGGCTATCATTTTTGTCGAATTTTCGAAAAACATGAAAAATAGAAAAAAAAATAAATTGTGGCCAACATAAAGAAAAGTGAGTTCGCGCCTGATTTATTGTGATAGTGTTTTGCTCTACTTGAGATAGTTTGTGGAGAACTAAGACGATTTTCTTGGGAAAAATTAGAGAAAAATTCAAGAAGATATCGCCAGGTTGAGGGTAGTCATTTTCTTTTTGCAGAATTCAGTTGTGAAGTTAGATTTGTAGTTCCAAGTTTGAAAATCATATTTTAAAGCAACATCTCATCAAATTTCATTTTTAGAGGTTAAGGGTTTTGAGAATTTCATGTCCAGATTTTGTTGTGTGGAATCACCATAAGATCACAACCAAGGAACAAATTCTTGTGACTGTAATTATGTGATCCATAACTCTATTGGTCATGTGGCACAGTTGTGCTATAACAAATACAGGATGCATTCATGTGTGACCCAAGTTTAATGTGGCTATGTTGTGATAGAAATGGAGGCAATCATATAATGTAGTTAATTCATGTTGTATAATGTAGCAATCAATCATCATTGGGTGCATTCAGGTTGTCTCAAGTTTAACATGTTAGGATGTAATTATACCATGATCGAAGAGTGATTACCTCTTGCTGTAATAAAGAGCCTATAACTCTGATTGATATGTAGAGTGGTTGTGTTATATCAATTATGTAGTGCATTCAAGCACAACCCATGTTTAATGGGCTATTCTAGAGAGTGATCAAGATTTTCTAAACCTTATGAATGTTACTTGACATATATTTGCATAATCTCAAATTCCTTCAGAGGCTTTTGAAGTATTAATGTATCCTATATAGGGTTTAGAATGATTTCTTTTAATTAAAATAAATAAATAAATGATGTATTTCCTTGTAATTAGATAATGTGGAGATCTCCTAAATCTGCCCCAACACACTATCCTCTTTAGCACTGTATCATTACTCCAGCTACTAGGGTGGGAGAGGGTGACATCTTTAATATCTTCATGACCGTGGCTTTTAAATAGATCTCAGTCTTTGCTTTAATTTTTTCATGATAACCCTTGAGTTCCATAATCCACCTTCAATCTCTTCTAAGAACACTATCTTAAGCTAGACTACATAGTATGCATATAAAGCAAGTCCTTCATACTTGCCATTGTTCCAAACCACCACTCACTACCTTGCTTAAAATGTTGCCTCCATAAGCACAATAACATGTTTTAAAATCATGGTTGCTAGTGATTGACCATTAATGTCACCACTTTCATCATGAAGATACAATGAGATTTTTTTCTTCAAACTCAAGGCATTATGAAAGATAACATTGTGAATTGTTTGTTGTGTACGATTCGATTTTCTTGCACATTTACTGCTTTGCTAACTTCCTTTAAGACTGGGTATTGCACCCTCAGCTGCAATCTTAAACAACTCACTCAC
Organism: Sequoia sempervirens; assembly: GCA_007258455.2. Lineage (NCBI taxonomy): Eukaryota > Viridiplantae > Streptophyta > Pinopsida > Cupressales > Cupressaceae > Sequoia > Sequoia sempervirens. The sequence goes on from VDFB02322083.1 coordinate 1,080,677, forward strand.
TATCACTTGAAGATTCCTTTCATGAGCATCCTTCTATAAAATCAAACTATGCCCTATAGACTACCTACTTACTACAAGGGACTCATTGTATCATGGTATTGTAGTTCTTAAGATCCTTCAACCTTATTGACACTACTTCACAGTCCACAAGGTATTATTCACTATTCTCCCATCTTTGATGAGTCTCAAAACACTGCTCAAACATGCAATCTAACCTGCATTATACATTAATGGCTAAAAAGAAACATTGAACCTATGACTACCACTGTTACTTCATTTGGATAGTCATTCCCTGATTGCATTTGCCTTGTCTAACACTACCAAAAGCATTTGAAAAACCCTTAAGGTCAGCAAGGGGATAAGGAAACTCACTATTAAAATCTCCACTTTACTATGCAAGGTTTGAGATTTATTATCTTGTCACTGCTCAGCCTCTTTTTGACTGTCACATCTCAAGTGATTGTCATTCTTCTTACCGTAGATTGCATTTACAAATGTCACTAAGCTACATAGTGTGCTTGTTATTGGCTACAATCTTTAGATAGAAAGATTTTGTTATTACCTACAATGTCTCAATCTTTCTAGTATTGCAACCTCACTAATCCGCTATAGTTATTGTTTATGTTTCTATGGAGGCCTAGGGTTTGTACCCTAATCGTGCTCTTACCAATGCTTCTATTTTTTTTTATTAGGGCTCTCTCAATGTTGAGGGCCCTAGGGATAAGCTCGTTATAAGAAGTGACACATTGCATCTTTAACTAAAAGGATAAATCCATATTGACATTAGCGATGATGATTCCGACTTGTTGCTCCTTAGGAATGGGTCACTTGCTCTTAGTAGCTCGCTACCTCCATTGTTGTAGGAAGTTTGTGATCAAGTTCAATATTCTGATTTTAGGAGTCTTAACGGTTGGAAATCATATTAAAATAAGAATTTAATAAGTTTTGGAATTAACATTTGAAAGTGTTTTTTGGGGTCATTAACTTCAGACTATCTTCTCTTTTGTAGGGGTGGTTGCATGCCAAATTTTTTTGGTGTAAAATATCAGAATTATTAGATTATGTTACCTGTCTATGAATAAAAATTATTGGAGTGTGAGTTTGATATTTTTTGAAGATCTAAATAGTCAAGCTTGGTAAAGAAAAATCATGTCAGATAATATTAGTCCAGAACAAAATGAAGAGACACTTGATAGATTGTGGGGTAGATTGAAAAGAAAGGGTGATGGGAAATGTTATTGTCCTTGCAATAATTGCAAGGGATTAAAGACAAGACAACTTTTAATCACAACAGCTGAGAAACATTGTAGGAAGCATGGTCATGTTGAAGGGGGGCATGATTATCGTCCATTGGTAAGTTTTTCATTATATGTGTTTATATTGATTGAATTTGTAAATGTTTATATCGTTTTAAAATTTTATATATATATATAATCACTTGATCATGATCATGGTTTATTTGTGTCAATTATTATTATAAAGTTTGGGTGCCCTAGGGAAGATGATATGGATTATTACGGCCCCAAAAATGTGGTTTTTCAAGCGGACGAACATGGAGCTGTGAATATCGAAGATGAAGTTAATGATCCTATGGAAGAAGATGATCATGTGCCAGAAAACACAGTTGAAGATGATGGTACGAATACATTGATCCATGAAACATTTAGTAGCAGAGCTGATCATGATGATCAAAATGAGTTTGATGATGTTCATGATTTACCTGTACTTGAGAAGGCATACGAGCCCCTTTATGAAGGCTCCCAAACAACTCTTCTCTCTGTTGTATTGTTACTGTTGAACTTGAAGGTTATGAATGGTTTATCAAACATAGCAATCTCACAGATGTTAAGGTATGTCATATATGTCATCTTTTTTCATCTATTTTAATTGTTGTTAGTCCATCATTAGTAAATAAATGATGAAATATGTACCATAAATATTCTTTATATGAACAAATTATTTTTTGTTGTAGATTGATTGGTGAATTTTTGTTACCACCATCAAATATTTTACCTTGCTCATACCGATATTTATGTGCCATTATGAAAGATATCGGAATGAAGTATCAAGCAATAGATGCATGTCCCAATGATCATATTGTATATCACAAACAACAGGAATTTGCAACAGAATATCCAGAATGTCATATTAGTAGATATTGAATAGATCAACTAACAAAAAAGGTGCCTCAGAAGGTTCTTCGTTATATTCCCATTATTCCACGTATGCAACGATTATTTAGGTGCGAATGCTTAGAGCAATTTATGGATTACCATGAACGAAATAGAAGTGGAGATGACATTCTTTGAATGCCTACAGATAGTTCTACATTTAGGGATATGGAGGAAAAATGGCCACACTTTAAAGAAGAACCTCGTAATCTCAGGCTTTAATTGGGAGCGGACGGTGTTAATCCATTTGGAGAGCTGCGATCTATTTACTCAGTGTAGCCTATTTTTGTTATCAACAATAACATTCCTCCATGGATGTTAATAAAGAGGGAGCACATAATGTTGTCAATGATTGTTCCAGGTATTTGTTTACGTCAATTTTCTTTAACGTAGTAGCATCTCATTTGTCTTATTTGTTGCATAATGACTTATATTTTTTTCATTCAATAGTCATGTACATTAATTTATATATATGCAGTAAAATGGTTATAATAATTATGTAATGTTTATGTTTATTCAACTAGGTAAGTACCAGGTTAAGATATGAATGTATATATCGAGCCTCTTATCGACGAGTTACTAAAGTTATGGAATGGAATCACTATGTATGACGTCTCCAGACCAATAGGACAAAGACAATTTCAATTCCATGTAATGCTTGTATGGACAATTCATGATGCCCCGGGGCTAACACATTTTTGTGGTATGTTATAACGTTCGACTGCACTTTAACAATATTTAATTTGATGAAGTAGATATCATGCAATCTGTGGTACAAAGATGAAATCTCGTCATTCAACAAGTTTAGGAAAGCAGGTGTTTGATGAGTATAGGCACTTCCTCCATAGAAATCATAAGTATCAAACTACTGAAAAACATCTTTTCAATGGAAAAGAGGAGACTACATCAAAACCACAAAGAATGTCACCTCGCCTATGGAAGTTGGAATATAATAGAATTAATCGTCAAGGTTACACATCAGATCAAATTGTTTATCTATCATATATGATATGTTTTGAATTTATATTTTTATATTGTGTTGTGTTTACTCATGTTGTAATTGAAAATGATTATTGTTGTTAATTTGTTTAACTTATATGCTTCATGAAGGTCATCAAGGCATTAATGACCGGCTTCCATAGGGACTAAAAAGTTATCCCAGATAATTTAGTAGGTTGCCCTACTATGAGCAGCTACAAATTGTGCATTTGTTTGATACAATGCATATTGGAAAGAATATAACAGAAACATTATGGAAAATATTGGATGGAAGGCATGACAAAGAAAAACTTGTCAAAATTTATACTGACATTCAGGAAGCCAATCATGCAATGAAAAATGTCATTCAATGAAATAGCGATGGAGACCAAATTAATATAAGTGCCCTTCCTTGGTTATTAACAGAGCAACAAAGCAATGCTATAAAAGAAGTCATACAAAAATTTGATTTCCCACAGGATTTGCTGCGAACATAAACAATATAATAACAAAGAAAAGTGAATTTGGGTTAGGGATGAAAACGCATGATTGGCATACCTTCATAAAGGTATTTATTCTGGTATATTATATACACTTGTATAATGCATGTACTTTTCAGTGTATTGTGTTTACTACTATTGGAAAAATAATGAAAAGATCATTTTATAATTGTTGCAGTACGTTCTACCTCTATCTCTCCCAGACAACTTTGACAACAATTTCAAGCAAGTTATATATGATCTTGGAAAATACATGAGGTAAGTAGCGAGATTTGTTTAATTCACTGTATACATCTTATAATTGCCATTTTTTTACTTGTTATGTAATATACTGTATATTTTTGTTAAATCTTGTTAATATATTTGCACCTTGAATCACTTGTAGATGGCTGTCATCTAAAGAAATCCATAAAGAAGATATAAATTATTGGAAGAGAAAAATTCCTCGTCTAATGTGTGAAATGCAAAAGTGTCTACCTTCAACATTTTTCAATGCACAAGAACACTACCTCATACACCAAGTTGAGGAGATTGAATTGTGTGGACTTGTACACACACAAGGTCAATGTGGATGGTTGAGAGGCACTTTAAATTTTTGAAGGCTTTGGTTAGACAAAGAGCACATCCTAAGGGTTCTATGGTGGAGGGATATATGGTATACCAGACCATGGTGTACATTAGTAAATATCTTCCTAAGTTTGCAGCAAAGATCCATGTAGATCGCATTTGGGATCCCAACTCCATTAAAAAATTTGAAGGGGAGTACCTGTTGGGGAAAGGGAGATTGAGGAAAGTGAGAGGTAATTATAAGATGGGCATGGAGATTAATTGGAATATATTTTACATATGGTTTTTATGTATATTGTACTTATTTAATTTTTAATCTTCAATATACATCAATTATAAATTAAGGTCGTATATTGTGGTATTTAACTAATTATATGTCGTTTGTGAATTTCAATTTTTTTTGGTACAGTTGGTCGAGAGTGGGGTGCACTACATTTGTATGTCGCCAACAATCTTGATTGGATGACGATATGGATTGAACGATGTCAACAATTTGGTTGCACATTAACATGGGAAGGTGTGGCTTCATTAGTTAAAGAAGCTCATCGTAATGGAGATTCCAATGTTAAAGGGAAATTGATTTAGCATATGGTTTAAGAGATAAACAGGTACGTATAAATATATTAATCACCCATATTATTTAATTATTTTCAAGTATATTGATGTATATGTATCTTGAGATTGCTTTCTTTGCATACATTCGACCAAGAATAAATATGTTTATCAACTGACGATATTGCAATAATTTTTACATGTTTGACATATTACAGGTGAAACACCACAAGGCTATGTGGTGCAATGGTCATAAATTTTGAATCAAAATGTTGGATGACATGAAAAAAACTTGTGATTCTAGTATAATTGCAGTCTTTCAGGTGATTAATGTTTCATCTAGAAGCGACATACATCCAGAAGTCTCAGAAAATTGATACTATGGGATTTTGGATGATATACTTGAGTGTGACTTTAAGTCCTTCAAATTAATTTTGTTCGTCGTCCTATGGTATAGGATAAGATTGAATGAAAATGATCTTGAGAGAACTGTTATTGAACATGATAATGGATTTACCATAGTTAATACAAGGTTGATTAAGCAAGCTGGAAATGAGCCCTATGTTCTTCCAAGCCAATGTGAGCAGGTATTTTACTCAAAGGTTCCAGGTAAACCGGGTTGGTCATTTGTTGTTAGACATGATCCAAGAGGAAGGCTAGTAAAGTATAATGTGGTGGAAGAAGAAGATACCAAAGAACTAGAAGATGATGTAGATGATGATTAGGATCAATGGTTAGTTGATGATGTCCCTGACGAAGATGTTGAAGAGGAGGAACTAGATCATGATGATGTAGGAGTTAATGTTCATGAAGATGATATCCATGTGGATGATGACATTATCAAAACTAATATCAATGACGATGATGATGATATGACCAATCCTTACAATGTTGAATCTGGATCAAATGATACAGACAAAGAGTTGGATGACGAAGAAGATCAATGACATTGAAATGTATAAGTTAGTTGTAGAGGTGGTTGTTCAGTGGTTGACATGTATGTTGGCTATTTTTACAATGTAACCAGGTTTGTCTTCTAATCTACGTATGGAAATGCCAATTCCAATCGAAGGCAGCTCGAAGGACCTGGACCAACTGACGAGGACTTTAAAAGCCTCCTACACTTCGGGCTCTTCAAAACCCTGGAGGGTGATCCCTTAATGTGTTTAAAACCTCTATACCATTATTATAAACAACATTAACAATAGTAGATGATCTCACTTAATAGCTCAACATGATAAGATAATATCAACTAGAATTGGCTGTTCATAGACAATATCAACTATCTAGAACGTGAGATAACTAAACACAATCCATTGTATAAAATAGTTAATGATTTGCAATTTGTAGAAAGCTCTAGGAAAAGACAAACAAATAATGAACTACATGAATAATTACAACTTAGATCAGTGCCATATATCCATTGCAGGAGTCGAATTCATAAGCATCTAGAGGTTTATAACAGATTTAATACATCACATATAAGATCCCTGAAAATATTGCATTACAATTTCATCATTATGCATTCTAACTCAGGACTACTTATCAAATCCTTATATGTCACATATCCGCCTATAATCCCATTCAAACATTTTGATTAATTCCTTGAATTAAAGCTAAAATAGAATCATACACACCACAACAGTGAGATGGATAAAACAACCCTTAGTTATTTCATTGAAAGTTCATCTATGCATGTACAATGGAGAGACATGAGCTCGAATTTTCATTTCAACTCAAATGCTAGTATTGCTATACAACATTAAATCTCTATGAACTCAAAACCTATTACATAATGACTCAAAACCTAAATTGCATTTCTCTAAAACCATTAGACTTTTCAATTCGCTTTGCAACTTCACCTAGACTTGACAAAAATTATCTAACTTGCTAACTCGTACTTCTGGCCTTGAAATACTTCTTATAGAAAATGAAGGAGCAAACAAGCACCGGGCCAGAAAGTACACCTGTCACCAGTCAATTGGAGCACCTGGTGATATTCCAAAATTTGTTACAACAGCCACCACCTTGAAAAATATTCTTGTTCAAAAATAGTTACAACAACAATCATCCTGGAGCATATTCTCGTTCATCATGTCGACGGAGGAAGGTTGATGCAATAACAAAAAACCATGTGAAACCCACGCCAAGAAAGTCATCCATACAAAACTGGAAACACTATAACCACAACATCTGATTTGCCACCTCTCGGTAGCCCACTCTTTTTACTCATCATCATTCAAATACTTAGCCACCCACCTCTAGTATTCTTCGTCAGTTGGCCAGTCAAAATTAATCACCTCATTTACCTTTGTACTATAAGGCATATACTTTACCGCTACCTGATTAGCATCTCTTTCAAAAGATTCCAAAAATGAGCCGGTACCAATAATCTTATCCATACAATTTACCAACAAATCATAATCTGAGTCATCACAAATTATTTTTATTTGATTATTGATGACTTTACTTGCTTGATCTTGCCATTATTGGAGTGTTCTGATTTCCTCCTACTCATAAGTTATATCAGGTAACAGTGTGTTACCCCAATCATTGAAGTTCTTTACCAATTCCCTAATCTTCCTACTTAGATCATCTGGTAAGGTCTAAAAACTTGCAATGATTTAACTAATATATAAGTAGGCTTCAATGATTAGGGCCTATTATTTACATCAAACCTTGAGACTTTATTCATAACATCTAGATCATTTGCCCTAGGGATCCAATTTTGAATTATTGGAATCACTATCCCCTGATCCTTATCAATATTCTTTATTGCTTCAAATAGCAAAGAATACAAAGAATGTATAGAGGCCAGTTTATTATCCACCTTTTCATTTAAATGCTCCAAAACAATAGTAACAATTTATTTTTCTTTTGAAAGAAAACCCTCCTCTTTTACCCTTAGTGATGTCTGTAATTGATCAATTTTCTACATGAGCTGCCACTTTGTTGGATCAATAGAGCACTCTATTTATTCATCAACTTGTTCTAGAGGAGGGGTAAGAGCAGGATTTTGAATGGGATACCCTGGTGTAGAAACATTTGGAGAAGCAGGAGGCATTGACCCTGCTGTGGGAGGTGATGTGTTGGTTTTTGGAGCATTGGATGTTTCCCCAGTATGTCTATACTTGAACCTTTCTACTTCAGTTTGCAGCTCAACATTCCTCTGTTGCATTTTACCATATTCTTCATTTAAAATGTTATACTTCTCTATTAGGCTCTTTCTTTCAGCCTCCTCTCTTTCAGCAGTCTTTTGGGCCAACTTGGCCACATTGATAGTTAAACTAGTGGCTTCGGTTGTTGTAGTCTCTAAAGCCCTCTTTATTATTAATCCTCCTTTGAAATTTGGATTAATATCAGCAATGTCTGGCTTTTTTCTTTGTGGAGCCAATGCCCAAATTGCCAAGGTGTCATATTCTTCACTGAAGGTAGAGTTTTGTAATGCTGCCTTAACTTCTTCTTCAGAATCCTGAAAAGGATTCTTGGACTTTATTATGGTATTGAAAGCCACTACATCTGTGATGTCCCATTTAGAAAAAATAAAAACACCAGCCTGATTCACTAGTTGTCTTTCTTCTTCAGGAGTGATGTTTTTGAACTCTTCCATTAGTTCAGCTTTCACTTCTTCATCATTCTCCTGATCTGACCTGTCAGGCCTTAGTTCTCTTCTCTCCTTGCATTTATTTTGATATTCCTCAAATTTCATCCTCCATGCCAATTGCAAGAATACAAGAGTCTTTACAAATGCATTGTCATCTAAGAACTCCTTGCAAGCCTCCATTCTTGCATCCTGCACACTTTTACCCTTCATATCCAAATCAGATAGAACCAATTTAGCTGACCTAGGAGGGGACGACATACCAACCTGCATGTCTTGATCAGTAACAATAATTTCATCTATGAGATCCTTAGGTAGGTGATCAGTTCTTTTCCTCTTAGGGCTTGGCTAAGGTGGTGGTGATGGGGGACTGCGCTCTAGTCAAGATTTTAATTCAATGATTTTGACAGCCCCAAGTACTTTGAATTTTGGGCCTAGTCATGAAGGCGCCTTCATTATTTTCTTCCCTTTTCTGTCTACTTCTTCCTCATCACTGGTCGTATCCCTTTTCCTCCTATAGATGGGCCGCCTTTCTGTAGGCTGGCATACTGACCTTGTTTCAATTGGCATATCACTTTGTCCTTGCATATCCAAACTTAGCCTTAAATTTATCTTTTTGGTTGTCAAGGTGTCCATTATCTCCTTGAAATTATTCATTAAAAAATTAATTCTCTTGTGGTATGGAGTGAATTCCATCAATGCATCATACGTTGGATCCATTTCATGCACAATATCCAGTAGCTCACTAAAACCTATCCACTTTTCCTTGTTCAATTCCTGTCTATTTAAATCAAATTCATTCCTGATCAGGTCCTCAGGGAAATTGAACTCATGTGTAAATTTTTCACCTTTTATTCTTTGTTTGAAAAGAGCAAAGAAACCTTCAGGATCATGTTGTCTCCTTGGACCAAATCTCAAATGGTAATCAACAAAGAATTTGTCAAAATGTGTCCAGCCTCCCTTTGAAAATGTAAAGTCAGACACTACTGTATAATCAGGGAATAATGTTCCCTTCACCTTTCTAGTTAGGTTATCTTCATGAATACACCCCATCTGCCACATAACTTCTACAAACCCTAGTCTTGGTGGCACATTGTATGGCAGTGTGTGAGGGGTTCCTTGAAATCCATATATTCTCACGATAGTGCTGACTGGATATGGGATAATGTCACCCTAGTTATGTAAAACCCTCAATTCTGGTTTCCTCTCCTTCGGCCTAAGAAAATCATGCACTTCCTCAGGGATCCTAGGTACATTTACCATCAATCTAGCCCTCAATCTTGGAGCAAAACAATTATCAAATTGCACATAACTGGTGCTTTCCTTATTACATGACAAATCTGCAGCCCATATCTATACTGACAATCTTTCTCCATTAATTGATTGTCTTAAGTTCATCTTCTCAACAAATAAATCAACATTCCTAAACAAGAACATATGCATCATCATGGAATACCAATAGAATTGAATACTAGTATCACCATTCTGTAGCTTTGATAGTCCTTTATCTATCCTCTCCACCAAAAAAGAAGAAAAGTCATATGTTACAGAGAAGTTAGGGTGTTGTATTTGCACCCCCATGAACATGTATGTAATCGACATTACTGCACCAGGGCTGAAACCCAAAATCTAACATAGTGAATAGAAAGTAGCCAGGAAAGGTTTTCCAAAACAATTCAATCTGAAGCGTTCCTGGTCACTATGGATGATGTGAAATTGTGAACCCCCTGCCTTAACCAGATGAGGTGGAAGAAACTTTTTTTTTTTCAAGGGGTAAACGCTTTTGACTGGAGCTATGAACCGGATACAACCATTCAACAATACCACCCCAACGGGGTTTGAAACTTGGTGGCAAGAACAATGCCACCAATTAACCATCATACCATGCCAATACCGGTGAGGTGGAAGAAACTTAACCCTAAAAAGAGATTTCAATTTTGTATACTCCTGCTTCATTTCTTCAAGATTAATAGGAGCCAAGTCATCACTTGGCTCACTCAAATCAAAATTCTGTTGGATAACATCTCTATTAATTTCTAATAGAACCCCTCCATCATTATCTCTGATTATCCGTGTGATAGGGTCATATCTTTTGGACCCTACTCTAAGTAAGTCCACATCAGGGAACACATTCTGAACAACCAACTTTCCCATATCATACCTCCATCCATTTGAAAAAGGATGAGGCAAATTCCTTTGTCCATACCATAATTTGAACATTTCTAAGCCTTTGAGTAGAACCCTAGCATCAGCAATGTTGGAATTATTACACACCAACCCCTCCCCTAGGATTTTCCCTCGCATCAACACCAAACCTTTCCTTCTCTCATTTGTTGATAATGAAAATGTATCTAGGAAATCATCGTACAAGTTTCTTTTCAAATAATCAATTTTGCCAGAGTGCTACTTGGTTGGTGCCATTTTAGTCAAACTAGGGCCTCACTACAATGTTACACTTCAAGTGGCTATGACTAAGCAGAGATAGGAAATTACAGAGTAAAAATACCGTAATTCCTCACAATTTATGATTAAACAATACCCCTAACAAAATATTTTAATGAACTCAGTGACAAGCATAGCAGACCCCCCCTCTTCCCAAATTTAGGTGTAGAATGACTGGGAAGTAGAGAAAATTAACTCATGGGTTTTTTCGCACAAACTCCAATTTCTGGCTGCAGCTGCTCGCAATTTCACCTTTGGCTCTGAAATTGTTTTCACGAAATACTTGGATGCTTTGTGATACAAATGAGACGAGTAAATTAATTTTATGTCGATCAAATCCTTCCAGTAGATGTCTCATTCGCCATTAAAGCCCACTCATGGGCTGCATGAAGGGCTCCAACCATAATTTGATACATATTTAAATTTGAGTCGTTGATCCTTTAGTTTGATCAAATCATTGACGACCATCTTCAAAACAGGTTGACATAATCACCAACACGGCAATAAAGGGGCCCACTATGTCATACGCCACAAAGGAATACCACATGGCGGTTGCCCGCTATATCGCAATCCTTTGATTTACCATTGCAGGATGACAGACACCATCGATCTTCTTACCATAAATCCTGCTCCTTCAAAAATGGTCACCGTCCTTTCCTTTAACTGTCGAGCAACTTTTCCCTTAAAATCATAACATTTGTGTTGAAATAAAACACATGCATCTTACAAGCGCATTAGTAATCCACCCCGTAATACATTTAAAACTGATGAACACTTTCTTCACTCCTTAGGCTTCATTGGATGAGACACGTGGTAGGCACCCACGACATCGCGATCCTAAAATTCCTAATCGCGGGATGGCGGGCATCGTCAATCTTGAAGAGACAACTCATCAATGGTCACGTAGATTTCATCCTTTAGGAAGGGCACGTGGCACCTGCTCATGATATCGCGATCCCTGTAATCCCTGATCGTGGGATAGCGGGCGTCATTGATCTCGTTCCTTTAACACAATCGCTAGCCATGTCGTTAACCTTCAAGCAGCTTTTCCAGCTAGATTATAACATATCCGTCGATTTAGAACATGTGCGTCTCAAGAACACTTTAGTAATCCGCCCCTTAATACATTTAAAGCCGGCTAGTGTTTCCTTTACTCTTTAGGCTTCATTGGATGAGACACATGGCACCCACCCATGATTTTGCAATCAACCCAAGCACCATCATGGGATGGTGGGGAATGACTCAGATCAAATGGTAGTTGGTCAGCGATAACTCAAATTTGATCCCCCAGATAGGACACGTGGCACTCGCCCGTGATTTCATGATCCTTCAATTCCCGATCATGGGATGGCAGGCACCGTTGATATCTGCAGGAAATAGATCAATGGAAGCACTAAATCAACCCTTGCAAAATAAAACATTCATTAAAAGGAGAAGTGGGCATTACTAGGCGAACGTCAAATAAAAAAATTATATTTATAGAAAAAAAATAAAATAAATTTACAATTTGTTAAATTATAATTTCACTTTTAACTTTAAATGTATGTTCACTCATTAAGTTGTATTTTTTTTACAATCACATTTTTATTTTAGATGTTTGTTTATAAAATATAAAGATTCATTAAAAATATATTAGAAATATTTTTCTTTATATTATATAGCATTCATAACATTAAATTAACATAGAATAATTTCACAATATCACTTAACCAATCAAGAAAATTTAATCATTACTATGCAACATTATTCTCACATCAAACTAACAAATAAACATTGAAAACAAATTAATTTTTTTTTATATTATAACATTCATAACAAACCTTTTATACACAATATCAAGTTAATTATAAAAAACACATAACATTATTTATAATCAACTTAAATTTTTTAACAATTTAGTAAAATATAATTTAATATAATTAAGAAAAATTTAATAAGAATTATAGATAAATTTATGAAATATTGATTTACTTATCAAGAAAAATCAATGATAAATTTACTTATTATAGATAAATTTACTTACCAATCTATTTTAACCATCAAGAAAAAATTAATCATTAGTGATTGCAACATTATTGGCACATCTTTTAAAGTGACAAATAAGGTTAAGGTTCAATTAGTATTCAATTTGGGTTAGGGATCAATTAGGGTTATAATTCAATAAAGGGTTTAATTAAGGTGGGGGTTAAGGTTAGTCTTAAATTAGGGCTAAGGATTGGAGTTAGGGTTCAATTAAGGTAAGGGTTATTGTCTATTTTAGGGTTAGGGTTCAATTAGAGTTCTCTAGGGTTTTGATACAATTAGGGTTAGGTTTCAACAATACCTAGGGTTACAATTACAATTCAATTAGTGTTAGAGTTAGGGTTATAATACGAGTTCAATCAGGTTAGGGTCAAGGTTTAATTAGTGTTAGAGTTAGGGTTGTAGTAATAAAATTTTCCATAATGATATGGAAAGGAATTCAATTAGATTCATATACAAATGCACAAATAAGAATTGGTAATTAAGAATTCTCTAGAACTAAAGTTATAACAACAAATACAATCCTTAGCTTAATCATTTGTTCTTTGTTAGGGTTGGGATAAGAATTTAATGGGGCCAACCGAGACTTAGGAAATAAAACCCTGTCGAGAAAATAAAGTATTAAAATAAAAGTTGGGTTTTAATTTTAATCCGGTGACATAAGCCTAACCCATTAACCCCAGTGGTCATGTCGCCGACTGCTTAGCCAAAGCCTTTCATTAAATACTAACCGTGCAATGTTTAGGTTTTTTAGATTTGAAGATATGGGAGAAGATCTCGATCGTACCTCGCCAACTCGCAGACCTAAGGTGTTGCCCTGTTATTTGGCGTGAGGTCAACAAAAGGTAGATGTGTGTCTTGTATGGATTAATGTTATTGGTCACGAGGAAGGTGAACGATGCTTCATTGGATGTCAAACCGAGTTATCCCGAGATAAACCGTTTGATCTTCCAACTCTTCAGGAGATCAACGGGCAGTATTCGAAGTTGGAAAATGACACATTGTGGTCATTTTATTGTACAATTGGTGAAGCATTAGTGAATTATTCCTTGCTTTTGTAGTCACTTCGATCTGAATCTATGTGAAGATGTTGTTGGAAATCATGAAGGGTGATCTTTGTATTCTCATGCAGCTCTAGTTAAACGGTGACAGTACATACGTCGCCAAATTGCCATGTTTGCACATGCATTTTTACTAAGCATTGATGAAGGTTGCCATTGCCTCACACAATAAATACAAGAGGAATTAACTCCTAATAGTGTCATTCTCATAGCAGTTAGAGCACTTTGTGGGTTGAGTCTAATCAAGTTTGAGTGCTTGTCTGAGAAGAGAAAATGAGTAAGTCAGTAAGGAGGTTTGTTCGTTTGAGCTCACAAAAGCTCGGTCCTGCTATTCAGGAAGGTACTTTGGTTGACAAGCCCATACTTGTGCCCACCAGATGCAGTAGAAGGTTGCAATTCTAGGATGTTGCTACTCAACTGGTAGATGACAAAGGCAAGCAGTTGGTGTGCTCTGGATGCCAACACTCGCCCATTGACCTTACGAGCAACACTTCTGATGATATAACCGAGACCGACTCAGACATTGTCAGTATTTAAGTTGCTTCAGTCACAGTTTTCCCTTTGATGAGGAAATAATATCTATGGGCACATTGACTGTTAAAACCCCAAGTGGACGGACTAGAACCGTATTGGGCAAGGGCAAGAAAGAAGAGGAGGTTGAGGGTCTACCGTATTGGGCAACAACTAGAAGCGGGCGTGTATACTAGGGTCTGAGTGTTGGTAAGGGCAGGGTGGTGGGTAAATAAGAAGTTGTTGTGGTGTGCCTTCGTGGCAATTTGGTTGCCTGGTTTTTTTGCGTGGCCTAGTGACAAAGGGATTTTGATGACAATTTGTGTTCCCTTTTTCTTTTACGCTTCCCCAGTTCATGCACTATATATGTTTTGCAGATTCAACATGTGGGAAGTTTTGTAATGAAAGTAAAATGCAATGGAGATTTTGTTCAAATGAAAATTTGTGGTGAAATTACATTTGAGCCCGAAGCTTGTTGCTCCCTTGTCATATAAAAGGGAATTTAAGGCTCATTTGTAGGGAGAGAACTGATGAAAACTCTAGCTAATTTTTGAGTTGAATATATGGGTAGAAAGATATCTGTCCTTTGATGAGGAAGTGATATCTATGGTGCCATTGGCTGTTAAAACCCCAAGCAGACAGAATATAATAGATAGCTTGTTTTGAGTTTTGGATGAATATATGCAAATTATCTTAAATTGTATGCATATATGACTTATAAGCATGAATAAATGTATAATTCTAATATATTTTCTCTCCTTATGTGGATTTGAGTGAATTTTGAATGAAATGTTAATGATGTTGTCATTCTTCTTTTGAGAATTTGTTCAATTGTGTGTATATGTTTTGGGTAGAATTCAATTTTAAAATTTTGAGGTTTCATATTTATGTGTGAGATTGATCTAATATTCCAGAAAATGAATGTTAAAATATCATGAAAAAATGGGCATAGAATGAATGTAGAAGTAAAATTATATTTGCATATATTCATAAAATAAGATCTAATAAACAAAAAATATATGCAATTAAAAATAAAGGAAAAATAATTCAACCCAAATTTAGATAAGAGATATAATTAGATTATATGATAACTTTAAGGCTAGGGTTAGGGTTTGATTAGGATTAGTGTTAGCTTAGGGTTATGATTAGAGTTATGAATCTACAATTGGTTCAATTCAGGATATGAATCTACAATTAGGGTTCAATTAATCTTTACTTAGGATTTCTTTCTTAGGAAGTTTATTGAATGGTAAGTGTATTTTATAAAATTAATATGTAAAAAGAATTAATTTTTAGATAATACTACATGTGGTTTCATATGGTATTAGAATTGTAGATTAAAATTGATAATAAGATTTCCTTCCTTCTTTTTTTTTTTTTTTTTTTTTTTTTTGCATTGTAGCTACTACCATAATATATGGCCTTAAAATCCTATTCATATTTTTGGGCTTTTCTAAACTATACAACATGACATCCAACAAAAATTGTTATGCATTTTCCAAGCTACAAATCCTTAGAATTCTTAATGTATTTACTTAGAGTTAATTCTTTTGTGCAATAAATAAATACACATTAATATATATATTATGGATTTGAGGAAAATAAAATATTTATATATATAGAAAAATTTAAATGCAAGGGATTCAAGTACATACCTTTGCTTTTGTTAATGTTGATGAAGATAAAAATCTTGATGAAGTGCCAAATTTGATGACATGATATAAAAAACTGGAATATCTTTGCTCTATGTGGCAATTGAAATTTTGTACAAAACTATAACTAACTCTACGTCAAATTTGTGACTTTGGACCTATTTTGCATCAATAAATATGAGCTTTGACACATGCCTCCTAATCTAGCATACAATATGTAATTAAATTCTCAAAATAGTTGGGAGTAGTGTTGAGATTGGTGGATCTTTGGGAAGGTCCAATGCTTCACCTTTGTATCTTTCCCTATAGATGGAGGTAGAGATGAATATAGAATGAGAGGAAAAGGGATAAAAATAGATAGAGATATAGAGAGAGAGGAGAAATAAATATAGAGAGATAGGGATATATATATATATATATATATATATATATATATATATATA
>VDFB02322083.1:1097275-1225379 GCA_007258455.2 Sequoia sempervirens
GACCGACTGATGTAATTTTGTAAGAGACCGACTGATGTAATTTTGTAAGAGGCCGACTTGTAAGACTTGTCCCCTATACATATACACAAGATTCAGTTCGTTCAAGATACATAGCGAAAATCTGTCTGAGTCTCAAAGTCCGATTACTATTCAAATATAACAGATCCGGGTTATTGTATTGTGCGAACTTGTTTTGATGCTGATCATGGAACTTACCAATGCGAATTTGTCTGAAGGTTATCATTGAATTTACTAGTGCGAACTTGTTCAAAGCTCATCATCGAATTACCAGATCCGTGATGTTGTTAAGGAACAAACTCGTCTGAGATTTAAGATCGAACTTATCAGATTGGTGAAATTCATCAAGAGCGAACTTGCTTGAGATTTAAGTCCGAATACACTAGTCCAAGCAAGGGCGAACATTGCCGAGTGCAAAGTGAACTTTGTCAGATCTGCAATCTGCCATTACCAGGTGTGATCTAGAGGTTGTTATCAGTCATTCTTTATTGTCAGGTTATGCATATCGGTCTTGAGTTAGACCTTATTGTAATTTGTAAAAAAATTGTCATTGTTGCATCGAATATAAAGAAAGATCTTTGTTGCTGGGTTTTTCTCCCTCAAGAGGAGGGTTTTCCCAGGGTATATGCTGTGTTATTTTGTCTGATTTCAATTTAATTCTCTGTGCATTTAATCTGTTCACCGAATCTTAACAATGATTCACGCCTCCTTTAGAAACTCACGTATTCCATAATAATATCAGAAAAGAGTGCAAATACAACTATATCATGGAGGCAATTAGTGATTAATTTCCACAACCACTCCTTAATGAGCATGCACACCAAGTTAATGGGAGCTATCGACTTTTGTGACTACACACATACATCACCAACCTCAAACATCAACTCATAAAATGCCATCAACTACAATGAATACCAATACCACATAGCTCCACACTCACCAAATTGGAAGTAATGGCGTATGAAGTCAAATACGATTTCCACGTGATTCGTTAGAGACAATACATGTAAAAACCGTTGCGACAAATGAAGGAGCCGTCTACTACAAAGAGTCTGCGTAGACCATAAGCTGCCCTCAACACAAGAGATGACAGGTGATATTGAACCCATCTTCATTTGTTGCGTTGCCAACCATTCAAAGCCATCGATATGAAAGAGCAAAGCGCTACTTCCTTGAATTCTGTAAGGAATCAAATCAAATCTATTTTAACGACCTACATACAAGTATGGTCCGCCATAATAAAATTCCCTAAATTCATAAGCCGCCACACAAGAAATTTGCGTCAGCTGGTGACTCAATGCTTACATGGCACAATGTAGAGAATAACATAATCGGTTTGCAATAAGCCGTTGACTTAATTGATTATTGGTGGGTTCTCAATTGAATATCCTCCTTGACTGACTCAAAGTCAAGCTCCATTTGACCATTGTTGTTAAGCCACAGATTATAGACAATAACCTTTATGCCATGTCTAATATCATCAAACTTTGACATCAATGACAAAATATTTCAACAATCTCCCCCTTTGTCATTGATGGCAACACCTTTTGAAACCAAAATCAAATATTGTCCTTGCAACGCCTCTTGAAGCTTGTAATGCTCTGTAATGTCCCACCCTAGGTGGACACTTGCTAACTGGATTTCTGCCTTGTTTGATTTGTTTGTTCTTTCAAGGTTTTCTGATATATTTGCAATGTTTGATACAATGATATAATGCAGCAAAATAGAAAATATTGCAATAATAATTTTCAACTCAAAAAACTAAACATTACATAGGGAATATACAGCTGAAAATTCCAAATTTTTATATCGGCTTAGATACTCAGTATTTTCACAAAACATTGACAACCCATTTTATAAAACGTTCCCTATTATCTAAAACAACAATACCTAGAAAATTTGGGGGTTACAAATCATGAACTCACAGGTAAGATATGCCTTGATACCCTCTGAAATGGATGCTAGGATGAAGTATAAAATTTGCAGTAGTATAACAGTAGCAACAATGATAATAAACTCCAGCAATGATCACTATCACCAATCCCCACACCTAGTGCAAAGCTGCATACAATTAAATTGCCAAAACCCTTGCCTGACAACCACCTGTTTATTGAAGTTCTCTTGTAGTTCTCTTTGCTCTTAAAATAATTAACAATATATTTGCATTATTCTGATATTTCATTCAAACCTTTGAATACTTCTAAAATTCTTCTCCAATGAAGGTCTGATGTGACCTTCGTGTGAAGCCACCAATTAATTGCAACCCTTGGGTGATCTTTCTCACCTATAGGAAGCACAATTGTAGAGAGGCTACGTTCTCCAAGATTGAAATTACAACAAAACCCTAGGTTTCACCTCCAAAGCCAAAGCACAAAGCCAAGTTGAGAGAAAATGATCAATCATAATGAAATGAATTCCAAAAATGCCCTTTAATAATATTCAATTTGCGTTTGACTTCATCTCATTTAATTTACTTTAATTTCATTTTCTTTTCCCTCCTTTTTGGTGCACAACTTTATAATAATAAAGTATACTTTATTTTTCACTCATATCTTCCCTGTAAAATAACACTTTAACACTTTTTATAAAGTATACTTTTTAAAAGCATTTAAATCCCCCCTTCAATAAAGTCCACTTAATTCATTAATGATATGCACTCAATAATTAATTATTATTAAAGTATAACTTTAATAATAATTATAATATTATAACTCCATTAATCATCGTAAATCAATTCTGACTTCACCAAGAGGTAGCCCACTGCATTCACTGCTAACCAGGGTGCCTTACTATAAATAGTAAGGTTTGCCTCTATCAACACACCGACTTACTATAAATAGTAAGTATATAAAAATAACCCAACAATATAAATAGTAAGTAAATAGTAGAATGCCCAACAATATAACCTCTGTATCTGCTGGGTAGAAATCAAACTATGCTCAACATCACTACAGGTAACTACCCCAATGACGAACAATCTACCAATAGTAAGAACAATGCAACATATTCCCGAATCCCAAACCCAGAATGGAAGTCTGTCGTGCATAACATCCTCTGACTTCCGCAACACTATTCTAACATCAACTTCACTGTGTTGAAAATGATGAAGCAACCCATCGGGATCCACCCAAACTGCAGTGCCAACCCTGTCACCACCTGGATCCCAATACAACCGAAACTCACATCCATCAACCATGAGGAGGTAAGAATACCCAAACATGTCTACACCGCAACATCCCCCTTCATCCTCTTCAAAACTCCTATGGATGTGCTGACTATCCAACATAGGTACTGGAAGATATGGAATAGCTCCTCTCAAGTCAAGGAAATGATATAACTCTCCTCCATCATCGCGAAATGATCTAACCAAGTCATCATGCCTATTGACACCGCAACCTCTTTGAAGCCATGTCTCTGATGGAGATTTTTGAGACAAAGAAGTCGCAAACTCTGTCTGGTACACATCAACATGATGGTAATCTGATCTTTGACCCTGCAAGTAATCCTTTGAATATAACTGAGTCAGACACTTGCAATCTCTAGTTCCATCTTCTGTAGATGGCAACTCCTCATCCCACAATGGGTGGTATAAAACTCGAGCCAATCCACACCTACGCATTATCAAATCCTCGAGGTGTGGACTGAAGGAGAAGTGATGAGCACTCCTAACTATGCAGTCAAGATAAAATGCACTTGCCTGTGTCAATGGTTGGACCATTATAGTCATGGGGAATACTCTCCTCATCACTCAAATTAGAAGATGGCTCATGTCTTTGATCCTGAATGGCTTATTGGGAAGATGCTTTGCCAATATTCTTTGGATACCCCATAGCATACTCTCTATCATGAAACAATTGGAGATATTCTGATTTTATTTCCTCCAAAGCATTCCTGATAATCCGCAAGTCACAAATGTGAGTATCAACTGAGACCCCATATCGTCTCTCAAGTTTTGCTGTCCAAAGAAGGTTTTCCACATACTTATGAGTGCAATCAAAACGAGATAAGGTTGAATCAACCTTCTCTCCTGTAACCTTCAGCTGATCTCTCCATCTTTGTGGCTCAATTAGTTGTCAATCAAAATCAGCTGCATGGGATTTTATAATTGATTTGCTTCTAGATGAGGGAAACAAATCAACATGTGAACCAATCTCCCAACTAGATGATACCCTGCATAGGTCTTGAGAAGAAGATGAAGCAACGTAGTTATCTGTCACACAACACTCTGGAGAATCCATTGCTTCACGACAAGAGCTATCAATAATCTGTTTTCCATCACCTGAAATGGGACTATCCTTAGAGACACTTGATGCAACATACGGTTCTCTGCTAAACTCATCCAAAGTACCCAAAGTACCCATCTCATCTTTGTCACCTGCACCTGTAATTGAAATGGATGTAGCCATATCCTCAATGTGCTCCTTACCACTACCCGTGGGTGTATGCTCATCACCAATAACTATCATAGATATCAGAATTGTATCAGTTGGTGATGAAGATTGCGCTAAGCTCAACTCCACAGTAAGTTCATCTATCTGTAACTTTGACTCTTGAAGGGCTGTTTGAGTGTTCTTGAATGAGTCCATGGCGACCTCAAGCTCATAGGTGAGCTCATCAACCTCCTCTTCCTTTCCCTTTAGAGCATCATAATAGATATCATCAAGCATGAGAAGATGATTTCTATCTGATAATAGCTGTAGGTAATTATTCTTCATTACCCCAACAGCATCCCTAAGTGCCTGAAACTTTGCAAGGGAAAGTCCACTATCAAGGTGCTCATATATACCTAGAGTCCAACAACAATGTGCCACCAACTGTTGAACAACATCAAAGTATTCGAAGGCTGAAGCAATCATGCCTTCGTTCACCTTCAATTTCCCTGCCAAATGATGAGATGCTTGTGACAAATTGTCTCCACAAATTTTCTGATTTGTAATCTGCACTATGCTAAGAGGCTGAATCATCATCACTCATTGTTTGATTAGCATCATAATGTGTGCCATCAGCTCTGGACACTTCCTCAACAAAGGTACTGTTGTTATGTACCTCATGGGATGTCTCTAATGACATAATAGAAGTTGCTGATTGGACAATCATTGCACACTTCTTCCTCCAAAGTAGATGCATGTTCATTCAAAGAGCTATCCTGGGACCCAACACCAACAAGTAAATTTTTTGATTTGTTCACATCTTCTAAGGTCTGATTTGCAAAATCAGACTTGCTGTGGCTTGAATCCGCATCACATAATTCATTTTTAACACCCAAATCTTGAGTGTCAACGTTAGGGAACTCTACAAATCCATCTTCCTCACATGGAATGGCTGCTATCTCATGAGTAGGCTCAACATTATGTCTGCTGTCATAAAATAGAAAATCAGAAGCTACATCATACTTATCTGCAGTGTCCTCAAAGAACTCAACCAAAATTTCATCCTCTGCTAGCTGTCCATTGCCAAGTGTTGGTTCAGGAGGTGTCTTTAAAGGAAAATTAAATGTATCATGTGCGATAATTTCCGTCCCATGGCTGCAATGTAAATCTGTATGTGGATAAGTCTCTTTAACCTTTATGACCTCCTTACGGAATCCCCTTTGTCCTTCTAGATGATGTGATTCATGAGCCCCAACATCTTCATACAAAATGTGCATCTTCAAATCTGTTTCCTTCGTGGCTTCTTCTTCAATGCATCCTTGTGTCAAAACGAGATCTTCCTCAAGCTTCTTTACCTCATTATCTGTGCATTGGTGGTTAAGCCCCTGAAAACCTTTGCAAGAAAAGCATAGACCTTGTCTTCCCATTTGGTTCTTGCTCATTATGGGAGTTCTTGTAACCTGATCATTGAGTTTAAATGTAGAACCGTCGTAATTATCTAATTTAGAGGTTCCATCATACCTGCTCACATTGTACCCATTAGTAGGCATTGAACCATGGAGAGTATCATTTTGAAAACTCATCTTGTTGCCTATTGCAACATCTTTCTCATGACTGAATTTTACACCTCTAAATAAAGCTTTTTTCCTTAAACATCCTCCTAATGTGCTTAACCAAATAAATCTTTTCAGGACTCAAGATAACAACAAAGTTTAAGTATTTATTAAAAGAGTACTGAGATTTTAAATCATCTGTCATGTTCTAGTAACCCTCAAAGAGTTGGTTGGCTTCATGTTCATAACTATCCCTGATTCTAATGGCTAGTTGTTCATAACCTTCCTTGGTTTGTTCTTCAAGCCTATAGTAACCCATTAACTCAAATTTGAAATTGGAAAACTATGAACTGAAAATCAATGAGTGGTGGTCACTCAAATGTTGAAAAATGTGAGTTCACTGAATATATAATTTAAACCCCCAACAGGGTGGTAGGAATCCGCTCTGACACCACTGTAATGTCCCACTCCAGGTGGACACTTGCTAATTGGATTTCTGCCTTGTTTGATTTGTTTGTTCTTTCAAGGTTTTCTGATATATTTGCAATGTTTGATACAACCATATAATGCAACAAAATAGAAGATATTGCAATAATAATTTTCAACTTAAAAAACTAAACATTACATAGGGAATATAGAGCTGAAAATTCCAAATTTTTAAATCAGCTTAGATACTCAGTATTTTCATAAAATATTGACAACCCAGTTCATAAAGTATTCCCTATTATCTAAAACAACAATACCTAGAAATTTTTGGGGTTACAAATCATGAACTCACAAGTAAGATATGCCTTGAAACCCTCTGAAATGGATCCCAAAATGAAGTATAAAATTTGCAGTGGTATAACAGCAACAACAATGATAATAAACTCCAACAACGATCACTATCACCAATCCCCATGCCTAGTGCAAAGCTGTATACAATTAAATTGCCAAAACCCTCGTCTGAAAACCACCTATTTATTGAAGTTCTCTTGTAGTTCTCTTTGCTCTTAAAATAATTAACAATATATTTGCATTATTCTAATATTTCATTCAAACCCTTGAATATTTCTAAAATTCTTCTCCAATGAAGCTCATATGTGACCTTCGTGTGAAGCCACCAATTAACTGCAACCCTTGGATGATCTTTCTCACCTATGGGAAGCACAATCGAAGAGAGGCTACATTCTCCAAGATTGAAATTACAACAAAACCCTAGGTTTCACCTTCAAGGCCAAAGCACAAAGCCAAGTTGAGAGAAAATGATCAATCATAATGAAATGAATTCCAAAAATGCCCTTTAATAATATTCAATTTGCATTTTGACTTCATCTCATTTAATTTACTTTAATTTCATTTTCTTTTCCCTCCTTTTTGGTGCACAACTTTATAATAATAAAGTATACTTTATTATTCACTTATATGTCCCCTTTAAAATAACACTTTTAACACTTTTTAAAAGCAGTTAAATCCCCCTTTTAAATAAAGTCCACTTAATTCATTAATGATATGCACTCAATAATTAATTATTATTAAAGTATAACTTTAATAATAATTATAATTTATAACTCCATCATTAATCATCGTAAATCAATTATGACTTCACCAGGAGGTAGCCCGCTGCATTCATTGCTAACCAGGTGCTATACTATAAATAATAAGGTTGGCCTCTATCAACACACTAACTTACTATAAATAGTAAGGATATAAAAACAGAGCCAAAACACCTTGAATATCAAAACCGTTGAACAAGCTAAGGATTTGGAGATAAAAACACTGCCAACTAGCAACTGAGGAGCTAGCTAACTCCCACACTGGGCCCTCTAGTCACCCTGATTAGCCTACGAGGACCCGATGATAGGCTAAACCACCAAACTTTGATGCATGCTTAAAAAGGGGACATTACATGCTCTAAAACCAATACTGCTCCCCATGACTCACTACTCCCCCCTTTAACATCAATGGCAAACTGAACAACTTGCATAACTGAAACGGGGCTGATAAAATATAACAATGAAAGCTACCCCTGAGTGTGGACATCTAGTTAGAAATGGAGTGAAATCACTCCCAACTTCTCTCTTTTGATATCATCAAGAACATTAAGATTTTTAGTAGCTCTACTAGCTTCAGCAATAAGTCTACCATCCTTGCTAATTTCACAAATATCAGAATTGAAAACAAGAGTGTGCCCTTGGTCACACATTTGACTCACACTTAGTAAATTATGTTTCAGGCCTTCAACATACAAAACATTCTCTACCTTTGTTCTTCCGTGATTCAACATAAGAGTGCCTTTACTTGAAATTTTTGCACATGCATTGTCTCCAAACCTTCCTATACCACTATTTGTTTTCTTCAACATGAGAAACTTGCTTTTGTATCTTGTCATATGTTTTGAACAACCATTATCAATGTACCATTGATCACTTTCATTTGGTGCATGCAGGGCTGTTTACACAATCACAGATTTCTCTTTTTCTACCTCTTTCTTCTTCCTCCAAACATTCTTATCAACGTTTTTTTTAGCCATTTGTTGCTCTTTCTTTTTACTGTGCTTTGAAGATTCTGCAAAATTGCTTCTACAAGTCTTTGCAGTATGACCAAAGTTCTTGCATTTGGAATATATAATATTGTAATTCATCAAAGGAACAAAAGAATTCCTATTTGAGTATCTTTGATTTCTATTCACATATTTGAAATCATTTCTTGCATATACTCTACAGTTTGCTGCCTTGTGACCAAAACGATTGCAAGAAAAAAATACCCATAAAAGAAAGAATTGTTAGACTTGGTCATGTGAGGTTGCCTTGAGATAGGAGGTCTTCAAAAGGTGCTATTTCTGATTTTTGATTGCGAACCTTTTGTGCTATCAAAGTTGCTCTTTTTGCTGTTCTTGTTTTGCTGGCTTGGAACTTTGAATTTCTTCAAATCCAACTCTAGCTTTATCAGCAGAAGACTTCTGTGAACTAATTATCTTGTCCAATGACATAGAACTTTTCTGATTTATCACCTCATGATTCAGCTGTAACAATGATTTTTCTAATTTTCTGAGTGAAACTATTTCAGCTTCAAGTCTTTCACAGTTTTCTTCCTTTATCTTAAGCTGATTTCTGATTTCTTCTTGAACTTTTCTGGCTTCTTCAATCTGAAATTTTAGATGAACAATCTTCTTTTTCAGCTTCTTCAAGTGCTTGAGATGCAATAACCTTAGATTCATTGTCTTCTTGCTGCTGTAATTTCAACTTTTGATTTTTCTTCCTCAGTTTTGTGATTTCACTTAGAGCACTACCAAGTTTTGTTTCAAGATCTACTTCTTCTTCGTCATATTGCTTATCTTCTATAGCTTCATCTTCAATATCAAGCATATTTACTACTTTAGCCATAAATAAGATTGCTTCATTAGAAAACTCTTCATTTGATCCCATGTGTGCTATCATGATCTGCCTCCAAGCGATTAAGCTTTCAATTTGAAGGAACCCTTCTTTGATACCAATTGAAGAGCACACAAAAAGATACTGAGAGAGGTGGGGGATGGGGGGTGAATCGGTATTTTAAAACTTTAAAACTTGAAACCATATGAATTAGTAATCAAAACAGTAAAAGCAAACATTAGACAAGATGAACACCGATATCATGTGGACAACCCTTTTGGGTAAAAAGACCACGGAAGAATAGTTGCTTTCATTAACTTCAAAGGGCACCAACCCAGATTACAAAAGTGAACACCAACTAACTTGAAGCACCAACTTCGAACAACTGAAGCATCGACTCCAGCGTGAGCACCAACTCACTCAGATTACTCACAACCTTGCAGCTCTATTCTCTTGATTGAAAATACATCCTTTTATATGCACAATCTCTTCAAACTGAGCACAAACATAACTTGAACATTACTTAAATCTAAGCACTACATCAACACACTTGCCCATGAATCTTCTCTTCAGGGAAACATATTTATTATTATACATCCAAAAACAATTTAGAAAGGCACAAATTAATTAGAAAAGCATAAAAAAAAATGTTGGTGCATTGACGTTTCTATGAAATTTTGGGGGGCTTGGATTGTTAGGACAAACCCATAGCCTAAATCATGACTCCTAGATGCAGCCCCATATGCATTAGATGAGGATCTATAATGAGCCTAGCCCAAGCTGACTCAAAACTTATTAATTTTCTGCCCTTGTAATTTGACAAACAGTTTGAAAGCGAATGTTGTACTTGCTGCCTTAACGTTTTTCAATTTGTTTTGCTTGTTTGGAGTCGTCTCAATGATTAAAGTGCTTGTAACTTGTAACCATTGAGTCTATCAATGACCTAAAATGAAGATGCAATTCTTCCTTTTCCTTTGAAATGTATAAATGCAGATTTAATACTAAAAATGTGCACCTTCAGCCAACTGTAATTATGACAAACATTTGGTATGCATACTACTGTGCTATTCAAGCTTCTTCAATACATAATATTTAACATTGCAAAATAAATTCAAATGCTGCAATATAGAACTTCATCACATCAGCATACATTATATGTTTTTCCAATAACTTCTCATGCCCAAATGATTACATAGAAATATCTCAAAATCTGGAATTTTAACAACAATTTAAATGAACCTGTAGCTGAATCGATCTGCTGCTGGAGGTTGATTTTCTCATGCCACGTCCACAGCCCTGCACTTTATCATTTCAAATGCCCTTGTATGCACCGATCTAGGCACTCTTATTATGGCGTTCTGTCCAGAGATGAACACGTCCAGCTTAAACACATAGAACGGTTGGCTGTAGTTATAGTCTATGGCCTTTAATATGCAAAGATATCACCCAGCTGGTTGGTGTAGTTGACAAATGCACACAGCATCATGGACTTTCAGAATATTAACCTTTAAATCCTTCAAATCTGCTCCGACTTTAAGAGCAGATGATATACTTAATATTCTTCAATAAAACCCTTGTAAAAATGAAGTAAACCTCCCCAAAATGCCTCTGGAACTGTAGCATTCACTGTAGTGTTTACTATTCACGCCACTGTAGCAACCAGCAATAAATATATTCCACAATGAATCTTCAATGCCTTTATAATCTTCATAACCCTCGTAGAAAACTTCACCAATTTGCACAAATGAAAGGATAAAATTATCCTCTCCTCAATTGCAACCCTTCAAGAGATCTTTCACTCCCTCAGTTATGCTATCAATAGGAAGTTTTCGTCTCCTATGATTAAAAAAGAAAAACTACGAAAGCCCTAAGCTCCACAATAAAAATCAATCAAAATAATATTCATCAATTGGATGCTGAGAATGAGCTCTTAAGTCTCTTTTTATTCATTTCTTATGAGAGCTCAAACACCTTCCTGGCCAATGTGGGATAAACGATATATTCCCACATTAAATTATTCACTTAATGCACTTTATAGTAATAAAGTGACTTTATTATTATAAAGTTACTTTATAACTTTATAATAATAGTAAAATATTAAATAAATCACTTAAGTCACTTAAACTTTAATATCTCTTGATAGTCTTGTCTGATTGCCATGCTGTTTGAGCCAGGAGTCGACTCTCCTTGTTCTCCATGTGATCGGATGCCTGTCTAAAAATAGAAACCATGAACAGTGACTTACTATAAATAGCAAGTATGTGAAACTGAGTCAAATAACTTGTGCCAAGGCCAAAACATGAATCCAGCTGAGGAGTAATGTCTCTAATTACCGGGTAACTGCCACAAAGAACCCTCTATCCAGACATATTAGCCTACAAGGGTCAGGAATAGGCTAAATCCACCAAACTTTGATGCTCGCAAAATGGGGACATTACATTTGACTCTGGAACAGATCATACCCGGGTTGAGAGGGCAGCTGGTACAAACCAGTAACATATTGTCAGCAATAATGGAAAAGACAAATTAAGCCCGGTAAATTTAAAGTAATATATAAGATGTGAAATTTAGGGAAATGGAGCAGTATGGCTGGAAAATTGGGATGGAACACGTTGTAGTTATATTGACTCTACCGATTACAAATGGAGGTCATAAGGGTGGATGATGTCATCTTTCATGTTAAGTATGGCTAATAGCATATAATAAAAGAATGCTTTTGTATCCAATTTTGTTATACTGTTGATTACATGTTGTCTTACATAGTGTCTGTCAAATGGTTGTTATGAACAGTTATACCAATAGTTGTGTCTAAACCAAACACATTTTATCCTACAAATAGCACAGCTAATGTTGGGGTAGGGGTGCTTATTTGTGACAGG
Source organism: Sequoia sempervirens (assembly GCA_007258455.2). Classification (NCBI taxonomy): domain Eukaryota; kingdom Viridiplantae; phylum Streptophyta; class Pinopsida; order Cupressales; family Cupressaceae; genus Sequoia; species Sequoia sempervirens. The sequence goes on from VDFB02322083.1 coordinate 1,109,449, forward strand.
TCTTCCTTGTACTAGCAAAATATTGTACTGAACACTAACTATGCAATGGAAAAATATTATTCTCTGTATTCTCTGTTGTTTATAGTTTATTATATGTGGTTTCATTTATAATTCGGTACTGTAATTAGTACTGTAGAATTTATAGCAAACAAATATGAAGAGAAGTTCAAGTGTCATGCTGTGAGCTTTCATACAGGGTATAAAGTCAACGTATCCTATATTTGGAAATAGTTTAGAACGTACCTTACCGGTTTTTAATTTCAGACTTTTATCATGCTTGATTATCTGCATGTTTATCGATGCCATGAATAACCATTGCAAACTGGAGTTAAACAATGCTGCTATGAGGTTATTTGTTATGTCTCTGGGAATATTTGATACTGATTTATTTGAGCTTCTTAGGGATACATTTTACTATGATAAAGGTGAAGTTAGTCTAAAAATATATTTCCTTTAATTTTTCTCATTTAAAAAAAATGTGACTCTGGGCATTGTATTATTCTTTTTTTTGATATGTGATAATAATTATTGAATAACTTGTATCGTAAGGCTATTTGTTATGACCAAGCATCATTTTTAGATTGACGTTTTATTTTTGTAATTGCAGTCTATCAAAATGTTCGAGAGAAATACAGAAGAAAGTACAATTATAGACATATTCAATTGCTTTTCTAATGTAGCAAATGTAAGGACCATCGGCAAAAGAATGGATGAAGATGTTATTCAGTTGCTCTTAGTGCATGGGTTTCAGGTCTGTGTGTTCTTCGTTTCTATTATTTTCCTTATCTATATGCATTTAGATCTACATTTCTTGAAGTTTAATTTCAAGAAAATATAACTATACATAATGAGTTGTTAAAGATAGTAGGTTTCCACAATCCATATCATAGATTTGTATTGCTTCTGGATTCGATTTTGTAAGGATTTTTTTGCATCGATCCTTACACAATCGAATCCAGAAGCAATACAAATCTATAATGAGTTGTTTTCAAGAAAATTTAACTAGAGTACATAATGAGAATATATATTTTTTGTTTGTGTGAAGAAATGCATCCTTTAGTATTCCAGAGAACAATGGTTTTACATCAATTAATCATTATGATTAGAAGGAAAAGCTTTTCATTATAAATTTTCTTATATTATTTTAGTAGAAAACAATCTTGGATGATTATAGGCATATAAATTATCCTGAGACGTAATTCATTTTCCTATCCTTCACAATTTTTGGTATCTATATGAACATTTGCATCATTCTAAAGCAGCTTAAGTTGTTCTCAGACAATCTGTTTAGCACTTGGACTTGATTATCAGTTTAAGTTATAGAGATTATTGTTTGGTTCAGTGGTGATTGTTTTATGTGCATTTCCAGGCTTATTTGTCACTACGACAAGGCACCTATTCTTTATCTGATGTCAAAGATAATGCAGAAGAAGATACATTACTCAAGGAAACCTGCAAATTGTTCATAACTTCTTTCAGAAATCTTAAAAGCGTATATAAGTGAGTATGTTATTACTGTTCTTGAAGAAAAACACATTAGGAGTAGATTCTGATGATGCTTTGTAATGTGAAAATAACAGAAGTTTATATTCTCATTGCAATTGAAAGTGATAATAGAATACTTAACTAAGATTACAATTATTCTATTCCATATTATGTTCCTTTGATATTCCTTATAAATGTATAAAATTGGTTTGTGCAGTAAGAGAGCTAATTTTTTTGTTAAATTGTAAATGTTCAGTTTTTAAATTTTTTTGGAAATGTTCATCTGCACTTGGTCATTTCTATGTTAATGGAAACTGTAAATCTAAATTATATGAAACCATCAAAAGATTTTTATGGGTGATTAAATGATTTTTATTAAAGATGTCTTCAATACCAATTACATACTTGCCATTATTGAAAAAAAATTTGATGGGTGTAAGCAGCTGATCCCGAGAACAAAGTGCTTGGTGTGCATCTTTTCATGTCATATGCTCCTATTCTCATATGATCAACGCTTTTTGTATAACTCAATGATGTGCGTGCATGCTTTCTTGCTAGCTAGTTAGATCCCATAGACCTAGGTTATGGTGATTTGTGCCTATGTCAGTTTGCTGGATTTTACCTTAGAAATTTGAAATCTGTTGAGCATTTAATTTTTTTTACAACATGTTAGTTTTATAGGGTTTTCTATAAGGAAAAACTATGTTGTAGGGTTTGGCAACCCCCCTCATACCCATATGGGATTGGTCCAAGGCTAGGTTTGGAGTTAGGTTGGCCTGGATTTTGAAATATGCTAACCAATTTTTCGTTGAAATTTTCACAACACAATCAACACTACGCCAATTGAATTAGCGTTAGCATTAAAATTGAAATCCAAGTTTGAATGATCTCAACGCCAAGAATGCACACTCAATCCCAAGGAAGGAGAGGTGTTGTCATATGGCGGAGAAACTAAAAGCAATAACTTGAAATGAAACAAACTCAACGTCAAGAATGTGCACTCAAAATCCCACTGAGGGCAAGGTGCTAACATATGACGGAGTTATTAATTGAAATTGAAACAATTAGGCGGATAACCAGCTATGAAGATACATCTATCTAATTCATCCGCTGCGGCGGGCATCCACCTAAGAGTGGGGATTCACCACCTGAAGGTGGGTACAAAGAGAGCTACAATGTTCATTCTCCACATTGGCGGTAAACCATCTAGGGGTAATTAATATGGAATTTAACAAGTAATTGCAGAAACTAAAAATGGTTGGATTATTACTACTATATCTCAACCTTACAATCATGAAATCTGCAAATTACAAATTACAATAATAGAGAACAATGCTAAGAAGAGGAGAATGAATTCTTTCAATGTTTTTTAACTCTTCAATGATGTAAAAGGCCAAAACTGAAATCTAATAAAATCTGATAAAAAACTGAGATTCTGGAAATTTTGATCAGCAACTGTGAAATTCAAAGAATTGAACATAAGTCATTCAATATACCTCCAAATGAAGTGAAATCAAATGCAATAGTCTCCTGGAAGATAGGCGCCCATGCCTTGATGAGAAAACAGCTTCAAAAGATAAGAATTCATTTCCTTTGCACATTTCCCAATGTACATAATGGTACGGCCTTGAGCAAGGGCGATTTGGCAAGTAAAAATCCAAAGCTTCGAATTAAAATCTACAAATTGATAGAAAGGGTCGCCCTATGCAGAGAATTAGGATTCTGAAATACCCAAAACAAAATAAAATTTATTCAAAGAGCTGCTAGCAAAATTCACTTTCAGCTGTAGGTGCATCAGTAACTTCAAAATTGACAAAACTCCAAAATTCTTCAACATTCGAACTCAATCTGCTAGTCTGGATGAGAAGCAGTCCCAAAACCAACTAGGTGTTATCTTTCAAACATGAAATTGGATAAATGCTAAGAGGTAAGCATTCCTCGAAGCTAAATTCATGAAGTCATTTCGACAACATAACAATATGATAAGCATAATGGATACCAAAGCTGGAACAAAGCATTCATTTTATAGAAGAGTAGAAGACTCTTCAATTTCTCAAGAAGGAATGCCAAGAGTCACAAAGAGACTCTTAAAATTTCCAAAATTCAAATAATTCTTCAAGAAGGCATCTCTTTTGCAAGAATACAATTTCACTTTATTTTTAAAAATAACTCCTCAATAGGGTGGCATCCTTTTTCCCAAGGCATTTAAATGTAAATAATATTTAATCCATATGAAGGCGTCCCCCTTCAAGACCACCTTTTAACACAACTTGAAGTTATTCTCTTAGGCCAAGGGGTCAACTGCAATTTATAACATTAATGCCTTTATTTATGAAATTCACCAAATAAAGCTTTTAGAAGTCAGAACTTGAATTCAAATAATTGCTCCAATTGGAAATGAAGTCCTGAAAGCTGACAAACTTCATACTACCAAAAATAGAATTTACTATAAATAGTAAATTCCCAGAAATGCCATAGAACCTCCAAGACATGGAAACCCTAATTTTACCTCAATGAGCCTACGGGCCTCCGGAATAGGCTGATGAGCGTCTGAACATATCATTGATGAGAAGGGGACATTACAGATTTCACCTAGGGTCTGCCCTGGGCATCTTGGGTTCCTTGGGTGGATTTGGGTGAACCTAGGTGAGACTGTAATGTCCCTTTTAAGCCACTGTCATAGTTTGGTGGATTAGGCTATCATTGGGTCCTCGTAGGCTAATGTTGGCGTTTAGAGGGCCTTTGGTGGGAGTTTATGGGTTCTTCACATGGCAGTTTACAGTGTTCTCTTCTCCAGTGTTTAGCAATATTTAGACAACCTTCTTAAGGTGTTTTGGGCTTTGTTTACACACATTTACTATTTAGTAAGTCCCTTGGATGTTTGAGTCCAACCTTATTATTTATAGTAAGCCAATCTGGTGAGCAGAGGAAGTAGTGAGTTAACCCCTTGGTGTTGGCGGATTCAGTATTATGTTGATATTTGTGGAGTTATGGGTTATTGATTATTATTAAAGTGATAACTTTAATAATAATAAAATATATTAAACAAAATATTATTATTAGTGAATAATGACTTTTATAATATATGGTTACTTTTAATCATAAAGTCATTTAATGGGGACACCACACTTGAGTTTTAAATATTATTTTATTATGGTGCAACAAAAGCGAATGATCATTTATTACTATGTTGTACCCAAACCAAATTTTTTGCTTCACTAAGGCATTTTGCTAAATATAGTCTTAACCTAGTCAAAGTGATGTCGGAAGATGGTTTTTGGGCTTTTTGAATATGGAGTTTATGTCAGTTTCATGTCAGTCTGATACTGAGGAGTTTTGAGAAAAGTGAAAATCATCAATTTTTTCAAACTCTGGAGAGGGGAGCACCTTTTCAAAAAGGCGCCCTATCTTTTAGGGGCCCAAATTCTTTTTTTAGGGTTTGTCACCTCCAGCAAACATTTGTCTGCCCTCACGTCAACTTCGCAACGAGCTATCAAGCTTGTCAAATGGACGTGTTTAGCTCAAGTTACAGGAGATACAACGGAAAATGAGAACTAGAGGGAAAAGAGTAGCTTTTGAGAAAGGCGCCCATCTTTTTGAGGGGTCAAATGAAGGTTTTTGATCAAATGCCAACTAGGATGTTTGTCTCACATTTGCTCAGGCTTCACAATGCATTTGTCAGTAGGTGAATTTGAGTTGCTGAATTCCTGAGCCAGAGGTCAACGTAGGGTTAAATCTTGGTCAAAATATCAAGGAAAAAGCAAAAAGAGCACATTTTCATAAGGACACTTGAGCTTTTGGAGCCTTTAATGCCTTCTTTTTGGTGATCTCAGGTTTTCATCCCGTTCGTGTTGCATTCATCTCTCCATTGCCTGTCTTCGTCAGGTCAAAAGTTGACTTGTCAACCTGCAGTTAGAGGTTTACTGATATTTTGGCTAGTTGAGAAAATGGCTATCTCTGAAGCAAAAAGAGCACCTTTTCAAAAAGGCGCCCTTGTTTTTCAACCCTCAGATGTTGGAATTTGAAGAAGTGTACCTTTGCAGTTGTTTTGCGGAACAAATTCAACTCCGCGTTGATCCAGTTATCCAGTCCTGAAACTTTGTCAGACAGAAGTTATGGAGGATTCAATTTTCCCTTTGTACGAGATGAAGATGGAGAAAGTTTGGCCAAGTCTGAGTAAAAGCGTAGCTTTTGCAAAGGGTGCTTGGATTTTTGAGCCCTTAAATCTTAGTTTTATGGTCTGCAGTCTCAAGGAGTCTTTTGATCAGTTTTTGTCTTGCTCTGCAATGCAACTGTCAGCTAGTCAATCGGTGAGGTTAGTCAACCAGTGTCAGGGATTGAACAGAGGCTCCGGAGAGGTTCAAAATCCAGTTTTCATGAAAAATGGTTTAAGTCTGGAGAAAAACGCCAAAAGTCAAAGTTGATTTTTCAAATTCAAAATCATATGTGCGCCTAAAAGAGGAATTTTAAATATTATTCGAATATTTGAATTTCGACTTTCAGTTGAAGAGAATGATTTCTGGGTTGTCATCTCTAGTTAACATCTTTGCATGTTAAGTGCTTTTTCAGTTTTGCATCTTGAGTTAACTGATTTGCATGTCCAGTTAACTAGCTTTGCATGTTGAGTTATTATTTTGCATGTCCACTTAACTGAAGTGCATGTCAATAATTAACTGAAGCATTAATGCATGGTTGTAATGTCCCCATTTTGTCCATAAGCTCTTCATTTGGATTCAACCTATTTCTGGGAATGTGTAGGCTACTCAGATGTGCAAATTAGGGTTTCCTCTTTTAGATACTGCTCAGTTGGCGTTCAGAGGTTGTTGTGCAAACTTACTATTTATAGCAGTTCGCTATTTTTAGCAAGTCTATCTTTTTGCAGTATTTGTTTTAGCAACATTTCAATATCTGTTTTAGCAACATTTCAATCCCTTGCAGTTCGGTCGTTCAGTTTGGCTTTCTGATGGTTTTGAAGCAAACTTACTATTTTTGGCATTGGCTATTTATAGTAAGTCTAAATTTTGCAGTAGCATCATCAACAATTCAGCTCAAGTCATTTTGCTATCTTTCAGTTTCAGTTTGGCTTTGGTTATCTCAATGGACTAAGTTTATACTTAGTCAATTTTATGTTACTTAGTTGTACCCCACGCCTAGGAGTGATAACTTCATGTTGTTTTTAAAGAGGGGACATTATGGGGTCAATTGTGCATTTAATAATTTATGAAATGCTTTATTATTGCATTATTAAGTTGGACGCCTAAAGAGAGGTTGAATAAAGATTTATTATTTCAAAAGGTAAAATGCTTAAAGGTGGCGTCCCTCTTGGAAGTTGAAGCGATTCAACTTCTTGGAATTTGAAGTGATTTAGTTACCAATTGAAGTTTATATATTGAGGCTTTGAGAAGAGTTCTTTATTTTTGGAAAATATTGTGAAGTTATGCTGCTGATTTGAAATCCAGAATCCGGCTAAGGGAAAGTTTAGCAAGTTTACTCCATTGTTCAGGCTTGAAACTATGGTTCCCTAGATGGTCTATTGGGAGTGTGCTTCATCCAGAAGTACATATTGAGCATTATTGTGGAGTTTGTAATGTCCCCATTTTGGCCATACGCTCTTCTTTGACTGATAGCCTATTTCCGGAAATCCGTAGGTTGATCAAAAGTGAAATTAGGGTTTCCTTGCTTGGAGGTTTGTGGCATTTCTAGGTATTTACTATTTTTAGTAAATACTAATTTTGGTAGTGGTTCAGTTGTCACTTTCATTAAGTCTTGCTTCCATTTCAGTTTGCTTTCTGTTGGTTTTGAGGTAAACTTACTATTTTTGGCGTGGCTATTTTTAGTAAGTCTAATTTTGGCATGGCATCATCAGCTTCAACTCAAGTCATCTTGTTATCCATCGTCTCGTTTGGCTTTGGGTTTGGTTTCTCTTTGGGTGAGTTTAGACTTAGTCAATTTCATGTCTTGAAGTTGTACCCCATGCCTAGGCTTGATGACTTCAAGTTGTTTTAAAGAAGGGGACATAAAGGGGTCAAGTGAGCATTTAATTATTTAATAAATGCTTTATTGTTGCAATATGAAATGGATGCCTAAAGGGAAGTTGAATGATATTTTATTATTTCAAAAAGTAAAAGGCAAAAGGTGGCGTCCTTTTTGGAAGTTGAAGTGATTCAACTTCTTGGAATTTGAAGAGTTCTTGTTGCTTCATTTGCCAACAAAAGCTTATATATTGCTGCTGTTTGAAGAGCTGATTATCCAATGTTTATGCTAATGTTATGCTGTCAAAATGACAACTTGTTTAATACTTCGAGGGATGCTTACCTCCTAGTTCCAATCCAATTTCGTGTTTGAAAGACAACACCTAGTTGGTCTTATTGCTGCTTCTCAATCAGACTAGCAGATTGTGCTTCAAAGTTGGTGAATTTTGGTGAGAATTTCAGTTTTAATGTTGCTGATGTATACACAGCTGAAGGTGTTTTTCATTTACAGCTTTTGATGTGAATTTATTTTGGTTATGGGTATTTGATCCTTGCAATTCTATGCTAATGGCGATCATATTTGGAGAATTTCAGAATTTAATTCCAAGTATTTGATTTTTAGCAAGAGAAATCGCCCCTCTTGAGGGCCGTACCATCTTGAGAGTGCTTTGGGATTCGTGCAAAATAATATCATGAGTTTTGATGCAGTTTTGTGGTTTGAGTTTGGGCGCCTATCCTCCAAAGAGACTTTGCATTTCGTTTCATTCAATTCAGAGGTATATTGAAGGAGTTGTGATCATTTTTATGAGTTTGCTGTTTGCTGATAGACATTTCCAGATTGCAGATTTTTATATCAGACTTGTTAGTTTTTGATATAATGCTGGTTTGAGCTTCAATTCTTCATCTTATATCATTGTAAATGTTAGAGGAAGTGATACTCTAACTGTTTAATGTTCTTGGAAGATTATCTATTCTATTTGCAGCTGTTCTTATTCTTTGTAAAGCTAGTTAGTAGTACTAACAGCTCTTCCTTTACTTGCTGCAATTTTATATCTGTTTTACACTCCCACAATTGAGTGGTTGAGTTTTAGAATAAACTTATATCTTGTTTGTAATTTCCCCCCACGTTATAAGTGGTTGTGTGGACAGTATTCCCCCCACGTTAATAAGTGGAAGAGTGGATTTAAAGGCTGGCTTGCTGCCTAATAATTGTTGTAAACTCACCCACTGAATAAGTGGAGTATTCCCACCACTCTGTGGATGCCCGCCGCAGCGGATGAATTGTTTTAATTGTAATCTTTTCCCCCCACTATTTGGTGGTAGTGAGGAAATGCTTTTCATGGCTGGTTATCCGCCTATCAGTTTCTAGTTTTCAAATTCAACACTCCGTCATATGTTAGCACCTCGCCCTCAGTGGGATCTTGAGTGCACATTCTTGACGTTGAGTAGTTTTCATTTCAAGTTCAGATTTCTATTTGGAGCTAACGCTAACCGAGTTGATTAAGTGCTGGTTATGTGTGTTAATTCATCGAAAAAAATTGGTTAGCATATTTCAGTGGTATCAGAGCCAAGATCTTGCCATCCTGTGAATAAGACAGAGTCAATTGACAGATGAGTGATAGAGAAATCAGATTCTTCACCTAAGTTCAGTTTAGCTTTCAGAAGTTCTTAAGATGTTGCATTTTCTAAGGTCCAGGAATCGTGAGAAGTCAGATTTGATTGTGGCTTCGGAAGAATGTCAGTTCAAGAGGCAATGCGAACATGAGGCTGCCATACTCCGTAAACAATATCAGAGCATGACAAATGAGTTTAAGAACGATGTTTCATTTGACACGTTTTTGAATTGTGCGGTGATTCATGACCCTGGAAAGTTGGCTATGGTCAACTACATCAAAAAAATGATTAAAGAGGAAGTAGAAATTGCCATGGTTGAAGAATCAAGGAAGGAAGAAGCAAAAGGATCTGTTTGTGGTTTGCAGCCCACAAGTAAGCAAATTGAAGAGAAAAATCAGTCAATTAGTGTTGAAGAAGACACAAGCAAGGTGCACATTTTGGTTCAAAATGAAAGTGGGCTTGATGAAGATACCTTGGCAAATGAGGAGATTAAGTTAGAGTCCCAAAATACATCCCTAGACTTGCATGGGATGGGAAATAATGAAGATTATTATGGTAAGAAGATCATTACAGCAGTCTTGAGTCCTAATAAGGATTCAAGCAATGAAGATCTCGAGACAAATGGCTTCTCAAAAGATGCTGGTGGAACAGTTGTGTGGGATAAGTACGTTGAAGAAGAGCAAGATGAAGCAAATACTAATGGTGTCTTTGAACCAGCCTATGACCATTACGAAAGTGAGGTTGTTGATGGTGATTCCGATGTGTTTTTATCTCCTCTTGTTGAAGATTTAGTGAAGGATAATTCTCTACTTTATGCTGAGCCAATTCCATATGAAGAATTATTGACAAGTGTCCAAGAAGACTTTTTTGGTATGTATGTGGGCACTAATGATAAAATCAGCAACACATCTACTCAAGATAATTTCATTGAAGAAAAGAATGACAAAATATTCAAAGCAACCAGCTTTGATGATTCTTTAATCCGATATAATGCTAGTGACTTGAGTGGTAGTGGGTTTGATTATCAAACTACATCTGTGGAGAAAGTTATAGATGAAGATTTCAGTTCAAGTGGGTTGAGGAGTGACTCATTCAAAGAGTCAACAGTTCAAGAGGAGCATGATGATCTCTTTCCTATTGATCATTGCAATCAAACCTTTCACATTTGGGATCCGGGCGCGATGTCACCAAGGTATGATAAAGAACCGGAGTGGGATAAATTCCCCTTTGATCCTGATGAAGTTCAAAAATCAGTTTGCAATGCAAGTAATGAAGTGATCTTTGGAGGAGAAGTTGCAGCAATGGCTAATGAGAAAGTGATTTCTTATGTTGAAGAGAAGAATGTTTTAAAATCAGCAAATGATTTGGATGCCTTTCAAAATTACGCACAAGAAGAGTATGAGAACTTGAAAGGTCAAGATAGAGGTACTAATTTGTTTGAAGAAGTTGTTGACAAGCCTTCGATTCAGGAGATATGCAGTGATAAGATTAGAAAGGAGGCTGATTTTGAAAATCATGTCAAGGAAAACAAATCAGAAAAATTGATGTTTGATGAGCATAGCTTCTTTGCTGATTGGGATCAAGGGCCTAAAGAGCTGCAAGTTTTGAAGGATAATTTATTGGTTTCAGAAGAGAAGATTGTTAAAGTGTTATCAAAATTTGATAACACATATCACTTCATTGCGGAACTTTGCTGGAAGTTTCAATTTGAAGAGAAACTAAATGGAGTTAAAGATGGAGACTCTCTTTCCAAGATGCAATCTATCAAAGAGGCATTGGAATCCATAAAGTCAGATTATTTGCATTTGCTCTCAGATAGGGATAATGCTATTAAGTTTGCAGAGGAGACCTATGATGCCTACCAAGAGAAGGAGGAAGAGATGGATAGGCTTTGCCTTGATCTTACCTTAGCTCATCATTCATTGTGCAAAGCAGAAAATCAACTACCGATTGCAGCCACACTTAAGGAACAAGAAGCTAATACAAGGATTATGGAGATCAAGCAAATAGTTGAAGGAATAAATGAACTCCATAATGATGAAACATTGCAAAATACCAAGCTAATCCCATATGTTGATGGTGATTGGAAAGTGCATCAAGAGTGTGAACTCATGAGTTGGGGAGAGACTTTGCCACAAGAAGGGATAGTTTGCAGCTATGAGATAGATGATTTGATGGATAATGAACGTGGTATTCAGCATGCTACACTTTGTGGGTCAACAACTAATGATGGGCATCCACAAGTTGAAAAAGTTGAGCTTGAATTCTATGAAGACACCAATGTAAGGGATGAAGAAAGTATTGTTGAGAACAACAGTCAATTATCTTCACATGATTTGGTTAATCATAAGGTGATAGATAATTTCTATGAGGGTGTGCCATGTTTTGTGAGTAGTAATCATCTAGAACCTTTTGATAATGAAAGCATAAGTGGATTCAAGGATGAAGTCTTCACAAGGGAAGTGTGGACTCAAGGAGATTTCTTCATCGTTGGCTTCAAGGCGTCAATAAAACAAGTCTTGGTAGTTGCTGGTCACTCCATTGCAGCAACAAAGAGTGAAGATTCCAAACTTATTACTCATGAAGTTTGGGAGAAAGTTGAACCTAAACAGGCAATTCACCTTCTTAACAATCTATCTCTTGGGTTGAGTGATGTTTTGGCTCACCCTAGTCCTTTGGGGAAATGGGAATTATGGACAACATTTGTTCTGTGCTCCATTGATGTTGATGTTTTCATGGATGGGCTACATGGGTTTATCAAAGAAGACACTAACTTCTTGAGTTTGCAAATTGCTTTGATTAACACTTGGAGAACTGTGGTGTTCTCTTTTTGGTGCATTGGGGAACATTTCCAGTTGGGTATCCATGCTTGGGATCCTCAACATGGCTTGATGGAGATTGTTACAAGTGGAAAGAGGAATCATTGGAGAGATACGGGTTCAATTTTCAGATTCTTTGATGCTGTCCCCATCCTTATTAACCATTCGATGGTTCTTTTTGCACATCGACCGATGGATTGGGAAGATATATCGAACAAAGGATGTTTTTATTTTGGGTTGGAGTTCCTTGAGAGGATGTGTCCAGCCTTGGGCATGAGTTGTTGTGATATTATAGATGCTAATTTCCAGTTTTGCAGCAATCCTACAACCCCTTGCATGCTGATTTTCCTAAAATCAGACTTTGAGTGGTTCATTTCAGTTTTCATAGGCAGCTGGTACATTCATTTTTCCTCTTCACAACCTCTTTTTAGTGATGATTTTTGGCTTCAAAAGTGGGTAATAATGTTTCATAGTGATTCAGATCAGTATTGGATGGTGTTCAAGTTATGTTCTAGTGGCTTTCTTTGTACAATCTCTTGCACTAGTATTTGGGGCAGCGAACCTTTGCTTGATTTGGTTCAACTTTTTGAGACTTTGGGGGAGAGATTGGTGGAATTTTTCAGAGTTTTTCTTGAATATGTTAGAATTACTCAGAGGAGGCATTATACATCCTTAAGGAGCTTTGAGGATGCAGTTGCTATGACTTGGCAAAGAGCTGTTTTTTCCTTTGCAAATAGCTATGATGGAATCACATTTGCTGTTGTGATTTGGTTTGATACTTTGAGGAGTGATGTTGATGAGAATATTTTTGAGTTGTTTAGATTATTCTTCTTTGTTCTCAGAATGGTGATTGACATTGACATTGCAGATGTTAATTCCTCAGAGTTTATTGAGCATGAGACGCTGCTAGATTTTGATTCAATTCCTTCTATGTTGTTCGACTTGAATTTCAGGCATGTTATCACTTTGAGGTTGCAAGGATGGTTAGTGCAGTTTTGGTGCAATGATTTCATTTGTATGATCAGAGTAGAGCAGCATCAGCATGGTGGGGTTTTTCAGAGATGGACATGGGACCCCGGGATCCTATATGTTTGGTGGGATCAGTTTGGAGTGTTGTGGCATTGCTTGAGGACAAGCAATTTTGGGAAGGGCGGACTGTAATGTCCCCATTTTGGCCATACGCTCTTCTTTGACTGATAGCCTATCGAAAATTTGAGAAAAATTAGGGTTTGGCTTGGTATTTTTTTTTAAATACTAATGGTCTTTTCAGTGTAAGCTTATTTTTGCTTTTTTTGTTTTTAGAAGTCTCTATTTTTAATCTAATTGGCATCATCAGTTTTCTCAAATCATCTTGTCCATCAGCAGCTTTTTTTTTGGGTTTTTTTCTCTTTGAAGAGTTTGACTTAGTCAATTTTCATATCTTGAAGTTGTACCCATGCCTAGGCTTGATGACTTCAAGTTGTTTTAAAGAAGGGGACATAAAGGGTCAAGTGAGCATTTAATTATTTAATAAATGCTTTATTGTTGCAATATGAAATGGATGCCTAAAGGGAAGTTGAATGATATTTTATTATTTCAAAAAGTAAAAGGCAAAAAGGTGGCGTCCTTTTGGAAGTTGAAGTGATTCAACTTCTTGGAATTTGAAGAGTTCTTGTTGCTTCATTTGCCAACAAAAGCTTATATATTGCTGCTGTTTGAAGAGCTGATTATCCAATGTTTATGCTAATGTTATGCTGTCAAAATGACAACTTGTTTAATACTTCGAGGGATGCTTACCTCCTAGTTCCAATCCAATTTCGTGTTTGAAAGACAACACCTAGTTGGTCTTATTGCTGCTTCTCAATCAGACTAGCAGATTGTGCTTCAAAGTTGGTGAATTTTGGTGAGAATTTCAGTTTTAATGTTGCTGATGTATACACAGCTGAAGGTGTTTTTCATTTACAGCTTTTGATGTGAATTTATTTTGGTTATGGGTATTTGATCCTTGCAATTCTATGCTAATGGCGATCATATTTGGAGAATTTCAGAATTTAATTCCAAGTATTTGATTTTTAGCAAGAGAAATCGCCCCTCTTGAGGGCCGTACCATCTTGAGAGTGCTTTGGGATTCGTGCAAAATAATATCATGAGTTTTGATGCAGTTTTGTGGTTTGAGTTTGGGCGCCTATCCTCCAAAGAGACTTTGCATTTCGTTTCATTCAATTCAGAGGTATATTGAAGGAGTTGTGATCATTTTTATGAGTTTGCTGTTTGCTGATAGACATTTCCAGATTGCAGATTTTTATATCAGACTTGTTAGTTTTTGATATAATGCTGGTTTGAGCTTCAATTCTTCATCTTATATCATTGTAAATGTTAGAGGAAGTGATACTCTAACTGTTTAATGTTCTTGGAAGATTATCTATTCTATTTGCAGCTGTTCTTATTCTTTGTAAAGCTAGTTAGTAGTACTAACAGCTCTTCCTTTACTTGCTGCAATTTTATATCTGTTTTACACTCCCACAATTGAGTGGTTGAGTTTTAGAATAAACTTATATCTTGTTTGTAATTTCCCCCCACGTTATAAGTGGTTGTGTGGACAGTATTCCCCCCACGTTAATAAGTGGAAGAGTGGATTTAAAGGCTGGCTTGCTGCCTAATAATTGTTGTAAACTCACCCACTGAATAAGTGGAGTATTCCCACCACTCTGTGGATGCCCGCCGCAGCGGATGAATTGTTTTAATTGTAATCTTTTCCCCCCACTATTTGGTGGTAGTGAGGAAATGCTTTTCATGGCTGGTTATCCGCCTATCAGTTTCTAGTTTTCAAATTCAACACTCCGTCATATGTTAGCACCTCGCCCTCAGTGGGATCTTGAGTGCACATTCTTGACGTTGAGTAGTTTTCATTTCAAGTTCAGATTTCTATTTGGAGCTAACGCTAACCGAGTTGATTAAGTGCTGGTTTGTGTTATGATAATTCAAGAAAAAAATTGGTTAGCATATTTCAGAGTTTTGGTGAGATATTTCTAGTTTTCATGTTGCTGGTTATTATTTGGCTGAAGGAGATTTTTATATACAGCTTTTTGTGTGATTTAGTTTTGATTCTGGGTGTTGGTTCTATCAATTCCTTGACTATTGGCGACCCCTTTTGGAGAGTTTCAAAATTTTTAATGAAGTGCAGATTTTTATCTAAAGAAATCGCCCCCTTTGGAGGCCGTACCACTTGTAAAGGGCTTTGAAGTTGGAACAAAAATTATCTAATGAGTTTTGATGCAGATTTTGTATGGTGAATTGGGCGCCTACCTTCTAGAGAGCCATTGTATTTCGTTTCAATCAATTCAGAGGTATATTGATAAAGTTGTGAGCATTTGTTTGGTTTTTCTAATTGTTCGTAGACATTTCCAGATTGCAGATTTATATATCAGATTGTTATAGTTTCTGATTTTTGGTTTCTAGCATCATTATTTGAGAGGTTTTTCATTGAGGAAACCATCCTTTAATTGTATATTGTAATGATGGTAAAAACACTTGAAAATTGCAGTTATTTTTCATTGTAAAACTGAAAACAGTAGTACTGTTTCAGTGCTTTAATTTGCTGCATTTTCTTTTAATTAATTCACATCATTGTAACTCCTGGATGGTTTACCGCCAGTGTGGATAAAAAACATTCTAGAAGCTCATCTCTCTTATTTGCAGCTATTTCTATTCATTGTAAAGTTAGTTAGTAGTACTATCAGCTGTTTCATTTTATTGCTGCAATTTATACTTGATTACACTCCCACAATTGAGTGGTTGTGTGGATTGTTTTCCCCCCACGAAATAAGTGGAAGAGAGGATTTAATGGCTGGCTTGCCGCGTTAATAATGTAATAATCTCACCCACTAAATAAGTGGAGTATTCCCACTGCTTGTGGATGCCTGCGTCAGCAGATGAATTGTACTTTCAGTTCTGTTTATACCTAGTAATCCTCTGACCATATGCTATCACCTCACCCACATTGGGATCTTGGTGAACATTCTTGGTTAGAGTTACTTTCCATGCTGATTTGCATTTGGAGCTAACGCTGATCAGTGGTTTGATGTTGGTATGTGTGTCTAATTTTGGGGAAAAAAGTAAGGGGAATATTCAATGGCGCATGTCAAGGTTTAACAAAAGTTTCTAAAGATGGTGTTTTAGTTTGGATTTTCAACTGGAGTTCTCAAGATGGCGCCCTAGTTAGGATTTTTCAACTAGAGTTCTCAAATTTCAACTGAAGTCTCAAAGCATGGTGCCCTAGTTAAGGATTTTTAATTGAAGTCTTGAATCATGGCATTTTGTTTTGGGCATTTTAGTCTTTAGTTAACTGTTTTAAGAGCCAATCATAGGCTAGGCATAGATTTTTGAGGTCCAATCACAAGCCAAGCACCATTTTTAGGTTTGCATGCATTTATCACAATTTTGGTGATGAAAGTCTATTTATTTAGACTGAGGCGTCCATTATTCTTCATCCCAAGCAAAGAGAAATACGTTTTTCTTGAGCAAACAATGATTTGAAGGTGCTACAAGTGTCATATTTTAGTGTTCTTCATAGCAACAGATTCAGTTTGTTCAAAAAGAAGAATATTCCAGACTTTGTTTTCAATTTGCATGCAGGTTACATCAAATTCAAGTCAAAGATAGGCGAATTCTACAGAAGCAGAACAAATAAAACCTTCTTTCTTTTGTCTTATTTCTTCTATTTCTCATCTTAGGTACTTTCTATACATGTCAAAGAAAGTTAGCAAATTTTCAGAGTTTGATCATCTGGGTTCACATACTTCAGCATCAGCATTAAAACCCATGTCTTAGACTTTTTCGAGAAAATTGCCTTGTAGCTTTTTATTCTAAAGCTCTATGCTTTTTTTCGAGAATCTCTTTGCATGTGGGTCTGAAACACATCTTTTTGAAAATCGAGCTGTCTGGGTTGCCTTAGATTTCCATTCTACATAAAACCCATGTTCCAGATTTTCTCGAGAAAAATTGCCTCGATCGAGTTCTAAAACTAGTGCTTTTCTCGACTGAAAAACCTCCGCATGCCTTGCTAAAACTCATTTTTTTTGAATTTTTATTGATCTGGTTGTCTTACAATTTGATTCTGCACAAAACCCACGTTTCAGAAAAATTCCAATTTTTTTTCCTGCCATAAGCTATTTTTAGCATTGTCTAGAGATTTTCAGCCTTTTCGAAAAGTTGTCTGAATATATTCAACTTCACAGTCAAAACTCTTCATTTTCAAAATGCAGTTCAATCTCATAGATTATAAAACCAAATCAGTCCTTATACATGATTTTGTTAAAACTTTAGACATAGACTTAAGTCATGTCTATCCAGTGGTTAACTTGAGTAGTTTGGAGGGTGTTAGTAGCAATTCATTGAAGAATCTTGAACGTTCCGGGTTGCTTGCAGCAACATCTATTCCCGTCACCACTTTTGATCTTGAGTTTGTTCTTGCTTGCATCAAGCATTACGACTCGTCTTCACGACAAATCAGATCAGCTGATGGGAGAGTCATATGCAGTCTTAAGCCAAAGGATGTAGAGAAATGCTTTGCTATTCCTTCTCGTTCGGATAATTTCACTGTGGTTATTGAGGCCTGTGAGAAGATATGGGATGGAGATCAAGAATGTTCACAAAGAAAGGTTGCTCAGAGATGGTTGAAGGTTCAGAAGACTAACATGCCTAAAAAGGTTGGTCGTGGTGAATTCAAGGACGAGGTTGTTGTTTTGATAACTCTACTCAATCGAGTTACAGGTCAAGAGGATGCTAGTACTTTCCGACTATGGATGTTTTACATCATTTCTAGGATCCTTGATGGCACAAAATGTTTTGACTGGGCTATATTGATCAGCGATTGCCTACATTAGCAGATTACTAGTTTTCTCAAGTTTCATGAGTTTCACATGGTGTCTTACTTGGTTTACTTAGTTGCATCTCAAGGTAGCTATAGACACCTAAAAATTAACAGACTCTTGGTGTTTAGCGTGTTCACAAGTACTACTCTCAGTTGGAATTTTCTAAAGCTTAATAGGATTTCCGAGCAGTGAATGATCACTTTTCCATGAAGACAGTCAGAGATTTGGACAATGAAATGCACATTCGGATTTTTGTGGAGGCAAAATCAGCAATGGAGACTTGGGCGGATTGGTTTATCCAAATCCCTACTTTTACATACATTCGGGTTTATGGATACGTGGAGAGCCTCTAATGTTACCAAGGTACCCTTCAGACAGGATCCTTTTCATGGAATTTCTCAGTCAAGTTCAACACGTTCACTCCTTTCTTCGCAGTCGTCATAAGTTTGTAGTTTCCTTTCCGTTTGGATTGGGTATTTTCACATGTAGAACTGCGGCAGATGCCAGGTATATGTCAACTGAGATGGAGAAATTCAAACTCAAGTCTCATACTGAGAGGCATTCCTATGATCCTTTAGGTTAGTATGCAGCCAGGTTGGAGTGAGGGATTGCACATAAGCCAACACTTGAAGACTTCTGGGCTAATTGTGAGGATGAATTCGAGGTTCATCATCGTCATTATTGTAGACTCACTATTACTCAGCTCTCTGATTACCTATTAGAGGATGTTGATGGTCTATCAGATGATGATGGAGAGGTTCTGCTCAATTCATATGTCAAGGATCAAGTTGCTCGGCAGCCACTTCGCTCACCAGATTGGTATGCTAAGGAGAATACTTCTATTGAGGATGTGTCTAGATCAGTTATCAAGACCAACAGGTAGTTCTTGGAAAGCAAACAAAGGCGAAAGTCAGTTCCTGTTACAGAGCTGCCAGTGGGTTTTTCTTCATTGCCTTCTACTTCGAGATCAAGGCCTTGGGTCAAGGCTGTCCTGACGCCACCTCAAGGGGTTAGACTCAGTGGAAACACGAGAGGAAGGACTACTGGTAAAAGGAAGCAGAAGCAAGTAGAGAATGTGCCTGAGATCCCAGTGGAGGCAATCATTCAGGCTGAGCCATGCGTTTCACCTCCTAGTTCTCCACGTGTGCATCTTATTGATATAGATTCAGAACCTGAGATTCCAGTTCGAGTAGAATTAGAGACAACTGACCCACCACAGGTTGATACATCAAGGACACTTTCTCCTCGAATTGATAATATTGTTCAGTCTTGTTGGCTCGAGAGAACTTTGGGGAGACAGAGGCGAGAACCTTCATAAAACCTTGATTTATCTGAGTTCGGTGAACCTTATCAGAAGAGGTCGAACAAGAAAATCAAGAAGCAGGTGCATATCGAGAAGACTCTAGAGTCAGAGATTGTTATAGAGGTTGCTACTCCTCCAGAGGGTAAGAGCTTAGACGAGGTTGAAGTCGGTGACTTTACTTTCACCAAGGAAAATCTTGGCAGGACCACTCGAGAGACAAACGTGAGCCTTCTTAAGATTGTCACCAATAATCTTGAAGAATGCATCATGAAGGACGGAGAAGATAAATCATTGCTTAAAGCTGAGAATAGTCAACTTCGACAATATATCTCTGATCTTGTCCATGGAAATCCGAGTAGAGTGCCTGTTCTTCCACAAAATACACCTGCAGAACAATGAAAGTTGGATCAGTTAGTCAGTCATGGTAGACTTCTGGACAACTAGATTGAAAGCTTCATTGTTACAGGTCGACATCTTCTTATGGATTTATATCAGTTGAGGAGTGATGCACATAAACTTCGTCAAGGCATCCAGCTGCTCGAGATTTCAGTTGCAGAGAATATAGCCAAGGATCAAATTCTTATATCTCAGTTGTTTGTTGCATATGATGCTTTGGAGATTGATGAAGATAGAGAGAAGGTTTTCACTTGGAAAGAGCAATACCTTTTCAAAATGGAGATATGTGAAAAGATCTCTACCAAGTTATTTTCACTAAAGGATAACATTGTCGGAACTCTTACACTCGTCAGTGGCTTTGTTGTTCAGATCCCATGTCATTACCTTCTTGAGGATGGCACATATATTGGATTGAATGTAGTGCAAGCTGAGTTTAAAAAGCTGATTCTTGATAATCTTGAAGGAGATCGTGTGGTGTCTAAACTGGAGAACATTTTAGTGATTTCAGTTGGTTTCAAGAAGGCGGCTGAGGATGTCAGAGAATGCATGCATACGATCAAGGAGAGTGACAAGGAATTGAAGAAGCAGATTATTGTTTTGAGCAGCGTTAAAGTGCTAGAGGACAGAGTGATTGATGAATTCTTGGTCGAGGTGTTGGACCGAGATGACTTGGAGTGATCTGCCAGTTGGGATCTACAGTTAGTTTCGAGGATAGGGTCAGGAGCAGCAGTTAACTCGACTTTCAGTCTTGAGTTCACTTGCTGATTTCATACATGCATATCTCTTCCTTGGAATCATCTTCGCTGGAGTTAGGATTAGGGTTTTCAATTAACTGAGGGTAGTGTTCCAATTAACTTTGCTTTCAATAAGGATGTGCATGCTTGCACATTGTCCATTTAGATTAGATGTACTAGTTAATTGATGGTAACTTTCTAGTTAATAGTATAGTTTGCTTTGTTAGGGTTTAGTAATAAAATCTTGCATGCATTGCAAGATTGTAGTTGACTCAAGGTGATTTTAGGGTTCCCTACACCTTTTGATGTCAATAAACAAGAGCTTTTGCTCGTTTGTACATAACTTTTGCACGAGAGAGAAATATATGCTATGCCTACCTTGCCTTCAATATTGCTCGTTCTGTATCTGTTCATGAGTATTTACTGTTATGATGAATTGTTATGCCACTTGGGTTTCATGCAATTATGATGGTGAATTCTTTCCCTAGTTAGATTGATCATGTTTTGTGTTCAATAAGCTTGTTCAGATTGAGTTGATAGATGTGCCACCTTGCCTTCAAGTTGAGAATCTGTTCTTGTTTATCGTGTGATGTGTGTGAATAATAAACTGGTTTAGATTGAGCTGATAGATGTGCCACCTTGCCTTCAAGTTGAGAATCTATTCTTGTTTGTCGTCAAATAATCATTCCCGCTCCATTTCCTCATGCTTTGTTTTCTTGAGGAACCTGGATAGATTTAAAGTAGTTAGCTTAGTTGTAGTTAATGATCTGTGAAACCAGAAAATACTTAGTTGCAACGTATAGAGTTTTCATGAAAGCCTTGTACCTCTTACAGCTGAGACAAGAAGACAGGATATAGTTTAGTTTATTTCCCTTTTCAAGCACTTTTGTCTGGCACAACGAGGGAGCTTCCCCTCCTAATTTGAAGAGCACTCATTGCATAGTGTGCATAGCTGTCTGTACCAACTTACACTCCAGAGGTGTTAGTTGTTACGCCAACATACTAAATGAATTAGAAAAAGCTAAGGAGGTCGTGGGGTTTGAAGGGGGGTATAAAAGGCATTCAAAAAGCATTTGCAAATCATTCATTCATCTATTCAATACTTCGCAAATTGAAGATTTTTTGTTGTGGAAAGAAAACAAGGGTTTTCAGCTGCAAATTGATCTTGGAGAATGCAGCTCTCTCAAATTGTGCATTCTACAGGTGTGAAATACCAACTAAGGTTTGCATTTTCAGGTGGCTTTATTTAGAGGTCACAATTGTGCACATTGGAGTTGATTTTCAGAGATAATTTACTAGATTGGTTGAGTAGATTAGGGGCATACATCAGACGATAATAGCTGATAGTTTTGATTGCTGTTTGCACACCTTTTGGTAGCCACATGGGAGTCTTTGATCAGGCCGTACAGTCTTTGCTGGGCTGTACAAGATCAAGGTTGTGGCATGAGACTTCTAGGCTGAAACGCCTAGGTTATGAGCATCATTTGACCTTCATTTGGGGTGGCTAGTCCATGGCAATCAATCTGCTGCAATTTTAAGGTGGAGAAACTTAATCTCTAAGCTAGGCATCCAAGCAAGGGTTTTCCTAGTTGCTGACCAGATTATATCAGATCTCCAGAATATGTACTTTGGCTTCCGGGTATGATTTATATTGTATATGCAAAAGAAATAATAAATCTGATTTGAAAGTTATTGTATTTACCTTCAGTATTTCTCTTTTGCACTTGCTCTGCATTTTTATGGCATTTCTTGGCAAACTTTATTAAAACTTCAAAATCACAAAAAATTATAAACCAAGAAAGCAATCGAACAAGTAGTTTTTCTGAAATTAAATATCCTACTAGGGGTGGGATATTTCAGAGACCCAAGGGCCACCCAAAAGATAAAACAAAAAAATCATTTTTGAAAAAAAATTCTATAAACAAAAATGTGCCAAATACATAATTTCATCATTAAGTGATAAAATTGTAAAAATGGTGCTGTTCATTGATCTTGCTAGGGGTGTTGCTCCTCAACCCTATTGGGGTCTCCATTCCCAAAGCCTTGCTAGTTGCCATGCCCAAATCTAGGCCCTTGCTTTTCTTAGTTAAGTGCAACCACTTGAGTGCAAAAGAAGTTGAGGATTTGGTCTTTGTGCACTTCAACTTGCATCTCATCTCACATAAGAAACTTGATTACAATATGGGGTTGATGATGAATTGGGATCTAACTCTAAGTGTGTTGAGTTAGATGTTATTGTTGCACAACTAGCGAAAATCTCTTTATATGAGGCAACTTCTACATATGACATGGTTAATGCAAGTTGCATTGAAACTAATTGTGTTTCAAATGAAATTGAACCAAATGTTAGTTTGATGCTCTCAATGAAGTGAAATATTAAGATTATTGAATATTGATTGTAATTTCATTGTGTATTGGCATTTGACAAATCACTAAATGATGAATTTATGAATAGTTTCATTTTTGCAAATTACGAGGCATTTAAATATTTTGTTTATTGGCAATTATTACTGTCACTATTTTTATAATTTTAATATATATATATATACACACACACACAAACTTGTATTCATACACAAACTAGTATTATACACACACACACACACACACACACACAAGTTTGTGTATGAATACAAATTTGTGTGTGTATTTATACAATATATTATATTGTATATATATATATACCCAAATAAACTTGTGTATACACACACACACACACACACAAACTTGTATTCATTACCTATGGAAAAAATCCTATACCGAGATTGGTAACTTAGAGGATAAAAAGAAAAAAGAAAAAGAAAAGTTGGTTGCGATTGATGTAGCCTTAGCAGGGTTGATGTTGGCATTAGAAGGCTGATGCCAAATTTGCAACAACATTCCCAGAACCTACAATGCTGGCCAAACCATTCTTTTTTTTCTTTTCATTTGTTAGCATTTTAATTTCCACCTTTCAATATGACACAAAACTGAATGTGTTTAGTAAAACTATTCTTCAAATTATGCGGGGAGTCTTTTTGCAGTGGGTGGGATAAAACGCAAGCAGGAACATGTTCATATGCACAGGGAGAAAAATCTTAGACGGATCACAAATTTTTTAAAGAAAAAATCCACAAAAACTTCTGCGATTTTGCATAGCAAAACCCCTTGAAATTGCCCAAAAAACTAAGTTGTGATTTTAACCAGCAGAGACCCACGATTTTTTATTAAAAAATTGAACAAAAAACTTCTAAAAATTTCTCCAAAATTTTTAGGTAGAAAAGGCCACAATTTTTTTTCAAAAATTTGCCAAAAAAAATCCTTTGCTTTGATACCATGAAATGGTAATTGATTATCATATATTACAAAGGAGAGGAACACTCCTTAAATAATAGACTACAAATGATGTTTCTAAAAAGAAACAATTGACAACTAAGGAAATAAAAGAAGTTGCTAAAAACTAACTGAAAGCAAACAAAACTTAACTAAGATGACCATTGCGCTAAATATAACACTATTATTTTAATAATTTTTGCATCCTTTCATATGATCATGGAACATGGTTCCCTAGTAACAATGTGCTCTTAGGATTTTGAAAGTTGGAACTCTTGATGAAATATGGCCTTCACAAACTTTATCATGAAAGCCTTTCAACAATCTATGCTATTGTTCTTTACCCACACACCTTATGAATGCCCAATTAATACCTAGTTTGTATAATTTCTTTCCATAGAAAAAACTTGAGTGCTTTCAACTTTAGTCTCCTCTTTTGCTGCTTATCCATATGGCTTTGACAATCTCCATATGTCGGGTATTGGCTATATCAATATACCATTCGTTTGTAGAACCAACATACAACACCAATGTCTGCTCATCTTTTTGTCATATCAATAGCCTTTCCTTTATCCCTGTCTTTCTCTTCCATTATGAGTTGACATAACCGTCCTATACAGATCAACTTAGAAGGTCAAATTTCAATATCATATTCTTGAATTTTTGCAATCCAATTGCCTCTTTTAGAACCATCTCTGGTTGGGTAATAATGGTTTTTATTGATGGATCTAGTACTGTAATGAACACCCCTGATATTTTTTTTTCTTTTTTTGGGTTGTTTCATAGAATAAGACAAAGATGCATAATGTGTTTGTTTCAAGTTTCAATCATCATGTTTGCTGCATACATTGAATAACATTGCATAGAAAGAGAATAAACATTTATTTGCATCAAATCATATTGAACACCATTACAAATCAGATTTGCATTAAACTAACAAACTGAAATCAGACTTGCACAAATTATTGCAGACCTGATTACAAAGCAAAAATGTGTATTTTCAGACCTTCAGATGATCAACAAACTTCTCCAAACTTCTCCATATAACTTAGAGCCAAAAACCAATCAGTACAGAATTAATAAATAGGAAAAGGCACACCCAAAAAGTGCAGATTTGTGTGACCAGCAAAACCCACGTGTCCAAAGAAGAATGGCACCTGCCTTGAGGGCGATTTGCCTTAGAAAATTCAGTCCTTCATCAAACCGACATGCAATGGCTCAAAAGATGGCACCCAACAAAGAGGAATGCAATGAATTAATACCCAAAATGATACTTGGCAGTCCCACTGAATTATGGACAAACTTTGTTTTTCCAGTATCACAGAAAAAACACACCAGCACCCTAAAAAATCATCTAATCACTACCAAACTTGAATAGCACCCCAAGGAAGCTCACATCACACCAAAACTAAACACCTATATCAGAAAACTTCCTAAATCTTCATCTTCATCAAACCAAATCACTAAATCAAGCCAAAATTGCTGTCAATAGCAAACCAAGAGCACCAACCAGCTAGGTTGGATGTTTCACCACCAAAACCAACAACCAAGACATGAAATAACATTGGCCCGTTTTTAGAAACAATGTTACTTGACTAGACCAAGGGGGGCCTCTTATGACCCACACCCTCCTCATTTAAGTTAAAATAGCAACATTATAAACTTAAGTGGCAAAATAACAAATATTAATTTTGACCACCAAGAGAACTCACCACTGCGAGAAATAGAAATTTTGCATTGAGCTGTTGGATGAATGGAGCCAAGACCAGATACTAAAAGTAGCACTTACAAAAAATAGTGAGTCAAAACACCAAACTAGTCCAAATGAAGCTCGAATAGAACTTACTAAAAATGGTAAGTTACTAAAGATAGAAAATTACTAAAAATAGTAAGTTACTAAAAATAGTCGTCACCACTGAAAAAAAAACTGATAAAGTTAGCACCAACATTAAAACAAGGGATTCCGAAAAAGGGACATTACAGTCCTCCCTTCCCAAAGATTGCTTGTCCTCAAACAATGCCAATACAACCCCACAATAAACAGACTGAACCAAACTAAAACCAAGAATGATGCCAAGGTGCCAAGTCAATCTCAGGAAAGAACCACCATGTTGACGCTACACCACTCTGATCATAACTGTCTTACCATTGTGCCTAGACTACGTTATCCTCTCTTGGAACTCCAAAAAGTAATCCTCATCAAAACCCATACTGAAATACTTGAAAGGACTGAAATCTATACCGAGAGACATTTCTTGCCAAGGCATCTCAGTGAGGGTCACATCGACAAATTCACTGCTAATCACTATCCTAGGCAAGATAAAAGACACCTTGCTCAACCATAAAATATAAACCCTAGCATCACACCTCATGATGCCCCAAATATTGAGCAAGTCAATCATTGCCACATCTTTGAAATTCGCCAAGCAAGAAATGTCTTTGTTGTTGCCAACTGTAGTCATAACATTGACACTTGACCTCCAAGTGTCAAATGAAAGGTTCCAAACGCACCAACACACCCAAACCATTGCAATCATTAAGACATCATCTGAAATTATGCCTATTATCTCCATGAAGTAACTGTAGTGACCATCACTCACTAGAGTGGAAGCACTGAATGAATGAACTGTGTCTAGAAAAACACTCACAATCAGCTGCCCAAAAGCCTGCCAATGCTCAACAACAATCTGCTCATGAAAATATATCTCCATAATCAACCAAAAAATGTAAGGGCAATGATAACCAAACTGAAATCCTACTGAAAACATAGGAGAGATGAGTATGGAAGTAGCAATAGAATCATCTCTTATGATCAAATCACATCTACCTTCCAGCCTCAACCATGAACTACTCAATTGCTGGATTGAAGAAATCATCCAACTATTCTACTGGTCAAAATTTGAAGTCAAGTAGAAGCTGATTGGAAAGTGGGCAGGCGTACTAACACTGGAAGTTGACCCACTACACCAATCCCGAGACATCTCATGGCTAGAGACTACACTTGGTTCCCAAATCTTGTAATCAGATCCACTTTCATCATTGGAATCGGTTTGGACTCCGTCATTCAACTCAAAAAGTGGATTATCATGAGTCAAATCAACATCCAACTCAAATAAAGGATTATCAACAAAGTGAAGATTATCCTCAGCTCCAAAATCAAACCAATCCTGCTGCTGATCCAAACTCTTATTTTTTAAATTTTTAGGACAATGAGAAAGATCATACTCCTGAATGCAATCAAGCTCCTCCATTACCTGTTCAATCTCCTTGGCCCTTTCTTTGTTCTCTCTCCCTTAACTATTGAGCCTCATAGAGTTGATCATTTGCTTCAAGAAGTGCCTCTTGGACACTTCCCAAAGAAAGCTTCATGGAATTAAACTCAATGATGAGCTCACTAACCTTTCCCCTTAATTGCTTAGTCATGGACAAAATCTCAGCAGCCAACTTGGTGGCTATGCCTCTATCATGCATCAAGTGTAAGAAAGTTGTTTCAACTTCTTCCATAGAGCTCTTCATTGTTTGCAAATTAGAAAGTGAGATACTAAGCTCATTTTTGCCTCTTGATGCATTTTGAATTATGCTTTCCTTGTGCATATGTTTGCTGTCCAAACTGGATAAAATTTGCACCTCATTCTCAGTGGATACCAAGAATTGTCTTTTCCAATCTCGATCAAACAAAGGTGATGAACTGCTGTTATGTTGCATGTTAAGTCAAAATTAGACTCATACCTATCATGAAAGTCTCCAAGGCTGTCCCAGATCACTTGTGTCTCACCCTTATCCCCCCCAATAGTGGATTGTGAATCCAAATCAACCAGGCCACAAGGTCTCTGCTCAAGATCAGTTACTTGCAATGTGAAATCAAATTTTTTTTCAAGATCAATAACATCACCATCAATGCCATCCTCTATGCATGGCTCCCGAGATGAAGTGAGGACATCATTACAATCAAAAGGAAATTCATCCCAATGTGGATCCTTCTCATACTTAGGTGCCAACACACTTGGATCCCATGTGTAGAAGGGTTGATCGCTTTGTTCAGAGAATAAGTGTTCAATGTGCTCCTCATGAGTAGTTGCCTTTCTGAATAAGTCACTCTCCAAGTCACTAGAACTAAATCATCATAAGAATCTCTCTCCATAGGCTTGGTTTGGAAGTCAAACCCAAAGCCACTTGAGATATCATAAATGAAATGAGATGAGTGATCATCAAAAGCTAATTTGAAGACATCATCATTTTTGCTTTCTCCATGCCCATCATCTGAAGGTGCATTAGTGAACCCATCATCAATATCTTCTCCATTAGAAGCATCAAGGTAGTCATTAGACTTAGAGTCATCATCGGATGAATCCGAACTAGGGTCCAAGGTTGTCGTTTTATCCTCTCCTTCATGCACAACCTTATCCATAGTAGTTGCATGCATGACCAAAGAGTCATCTTGAGGCTCCGTCTCACATTCATCATGTTTCAAGGCAATCATTGCATGAGATTTTTCCGCTATGAACTTCTCTTCAACCACCTATTCTTCATTGAACAAGTAAGGTTTCAACTTTGCCAACTCCTTAAAATGAAGTTCTGGATCCTTCTTATCAAACCTCTCTACGAGTCTCTCAGTAAACTTTGCATAAGATGTAATTTGAGCATGCCCTAGTATAATCATCCCATGATGCCACCACTTATACGCAACTCCATCAAGGTGCATAGCAACACATTTTATGGATTCTTCTTCAGGCATGGGGTTTAGATTGAAGTATGTGTCCACCTTTTGAACCCATGCTCTTGTTGAAGTCTCACTGGACTCGTCAAAATAAGAAAGGCTAAGTTTTCCAACTTTCTTCCGCAAGTCATTATGATGCTCTCTATTGCCTTTGTTGGGTGTATGCCTCATCCTGAGATCCATATAATCATATAGAGAGATGTCTTGTTGAAATCTAGGGCCTACATCAATCCAATCCTGCTTAAACTGATCTTGCATCTCAATCAGTGTGAGCTCTTGACGGAGTTGTGGTTCCACTCTCAGTGGGAAATGAGAGGTCTAGCCATGGCTGCCCTATGGTGCTGATTGGCTGCCCATGCTGACCCATATCATTTCCCTGCCCATTATTGCCTCTATTGCCAACATTGTTGACTCCCATTTGATTCAACCCCTCAACCAACTATGCCAGCCGCTGATTGGTTTTCTGGTGTCCCCTAACCACAACATCCAAGAGAAGCATCATTCGATCTGGTTCAACATTTTCTCTTTCAGCCTTTTCAGCCCTTTCACCCATATTTTCTGAACTTGCTGATCCTATTGAGTGTGCTTCGGAGCGTTGTTCTTCCCTCTCCGAAGGCCAATGCTCCAACAAATCCTCTTCATGTTTTCTTAACCTTTCAAGGTATCTTTTTCTCTATCGCTGATGCTCATAGAAATTCATTACCTATTGGCATGCAGGAATGTTTTGTGCTCTGATACCACTGTAATGAACACCCCTATTTAAAATTTTTTTTTTGGGTTGTTTCATAGAATAGATGAAGATGCAAAATGTATTTGTTTCAAGTTTCAATCATCATGTTTGTTGCATACATTGAATAACATTGCATAGAAAGAGAATAAATATTTATTTGCGTCAAATCATATTGAACACCATTACAAATCAGATTTGCATTAAACTAACAAACTGAGATCAGACTTGCAGAAATTATTGCAGACCTGATTACAAAGCCACAATGTGTATTTTCAGATCTTCAGATGATCAACAAACTTCTCCAAACTCCTCCAAATAACTTAGAGCCAACAACCAATCAGTACAGATTTAATAAATAGGAAAAGGCACACCCAAAAAGTGCAGATTTGTGTGACCAGCAAAACCCACGTGTTCAAAGAAGAATGGCACCTGCCTTGAGGGCGATTTGCCTTAGAAAATTTAGTCCTTCATCAAATCCACATGCAATGGCTCAAAAGATGGCGCCCAGCAAAGAGGAATACAATGAATACAAATACTTAAGAAGGTGCATTTTTAATATTTCAGCATGTGGTTCATTGTTTCACATTCCAGATTGAAGTAAAGTGAAGAGGAGGCATTAGAGTTTGTTCTTGTAGCTCTAGGGCTTCCTAACATTAAAAGGTTTCCACTGAAAATAAAGGCACACTGCAGCAGCTTTTCCATTGCGTTTGACTGTTCTGCCATCATTTTCAGCAGGCTTTCATTAAGTTTTCAAAGGTGCCATCAGGATCTAAGGGAATTTTGCCAATTTCTGATTATTATTTGAAAACGTTAAGAGTTCAAATGCATGTTTTATGATTCTTTAGAGTTTTTGTGAAGTTTTCCATCCCAGGGTTTGCTAATTTTGCAAACTAATGAGAAGATTTTTACATAGCTATCATTTCGGTGGCCTAGGGTCTGAAGGAATTTGATGCAAATTTGTTGGTGAGACCCTAGGGTTTCCAAAGGATAGATTTCAGCCATTTAAAGGAGGCAAAAGAGCAACTTTGGTGAAGTCTCAATTCTCAAAGTTCAAGAAGTGCCTTTGAAGGTTTTTACAAGTTATTCACTGGTTGATCACCATCTAAAAAGAGAACGGAAATTTGCAGTTAGGGTTTCAAAGTGATATGCTCAATAGACTTTAATTGATTTTTACTGCTGATTGAGATACCATTTTTGTGGGGTTTTGAGGTTGTGTTCATCAAGTTGCAGATTCAAGGGTTTCTCATATCTCTTTTTTTAGACTACAGGAATCAAAATCAAGTAGCCGCCCCCCTATAAACTGGAATGCGCCTGGTAAACTTTTGTCATGTGACTGGTGACGCTGGCGCGACACGCCCTCCTGTACCACGAGGATGGTGGGGAGACTAGACCTTGTGACCTCTTGCCTGCAACATGATGCTTTAGCCAATTGAGCTAGGCCCACTGCCCCAGGGTTTGTCATATCTTTATTTTAAGGTTTCATCTTTATTTTATAATGTTGACAAAACCCTATTAAGTTATTTCTCAGCTTGTGGATGGATACATGGTGGTTAAGGTTTCAAAATTTGTCCAAAGGATTCATTAGTTTTAGTTCAAAAAGTGTTTTAGAATCATGGAGGTTGTTTATGTGCAAAATTGCTATTTTTAGTAGTGTCTAATTTCTATAGTGGCTCTTTATGATGTTCTGTTCTGGGCGGTCAACAAGGGTTTATTTTTAGGCCACATTAGTTTTATTTTATTAGTTGTTTTAGGATCACTTCAAGTTGCTTTCTTTTTAGTTTTTTTTTTGCAGATTTAGGAGAGGTTCACTTTAAAACTTTGTTTTTTTGGGATATTTAATTATCGTTCTCAAATCCCTAAAAGCTGTTCATTGTAACTTGTAGATAAGTGCCTTGGGCACAAGACATTTAGAGTGATAGTTAAAGTTGAACTTATGCTGCAAAGATTATCATTTGCATATTTGATCTAAGTTTTATGTGTTTGTGTAGGATCTTATTAAGTGGATATTAGTGAAGAATTGTGTCAAGCTTTGTATTAACACTATATTTCATCTAGTTATGTTGTGTGCTTCAGAGGATTTTCTTGTATTAAATTTTGCAGTGTGGTTTTATTGGATAAATTATTTTTTGCTAAATCCTCTTATGTATGTTGATCTATGGAGATGTTCGGCCATCCCAACAAGGCAAGATTTATAATGTTCAAAAAGAAAATTCATTCATGACATTAGAAAAGGCTGTTAAATATATTATATACTTAAAATTATGGTTCCTCAAACCTGTCCTTTCACAAATTCCTGCGCTCTCACAATTTATATTATTAACGTTGCTTCTTATCTGATGGAATCAGCCTCTTCTGGCAATGCACACCTTCTCTAGATGCTTTGTGTTTCGTTATAATTTATAGGTTAATTTTATATACTCTTATACTATTACAAGCACATTTTTAGTTGAATTTAGATATTTCACTACATATATGGATGAGTGAATGATTGGATGTTTGGAATTCTGGATATTGTTTGAAATAGAGGATTTGATATGGATTTTTCAATTTCGATGTTCAACATTGCTCTAAGTATTGTTTTCTAGCAAAAATTTTCTGTGCCTTGAAGGGATGAGTACTGCATGTCAAAAGTGAAGTAGATCGGATTTTCTAACAAATATTTTTGCATGTGAAGGGAACTAGAACTTGTTGCAGGAGGAAGAGAGGCCTTATTTACTGCAGCAACCATTATATCATGAGTAACATATTAATTTCCTTTTTAGATGCCAGTAAGTGAAACCTTATTCACATAATTTGAGGAAGTCCTTCCCGAATTTGTATATAGCGTATAATGTTAAAGAATTTGCAAGATGGTGTCTCACGTACAATATATGTTTATTTTGATTCAATGAAGTCGAATTTTCATTCTGGCAAACTAAAAGTCTTTCAACGAGGCGCAAACGTGATTTTTGTTTAAAATTGAGGAAATAACAAGATTAAAGCAATTGTTTTATCTTTTCCATTTGTAATTCATTGATTGCAAGAAAAACAATTTTATTGGTTTTTTTTAGTTGTTAGTTAAACTATGCAGGATGGAAATGACTGAATTTGAATTTGTGCACATTCAAGTGACTTAAGCATTTAGGATCTGTCATCCCACAATACATGAATTTGCATATTAAGGCCATTTATGGCCATGGTTATTGCATTTTAGCATTTGCTTTGATTCAAAAGTAATATGCACTTTAATGTTTTGAATTATGAATACCGTTTATTCATGAGTAGAAATATTTTAGTTAAAAAAAGAAAGGGCAATTCCTTTTTTCTTTAAATGGTGAACCCTCTATTATTCAGGAGCTTTGTACCTGCAGTTTTTTCATATTTTTCCCCCTATTTTTACCTAGGGAGGGAGACAAATCCCTTTTTACCATTTTTAACCATTTTCCATTTCACATTGTAATCAATTGCTTCCTCCTATTTTCACATAATCTAAGTGTGAGGAGGTATCCATAGGATTTGAACTGGGGACCTCTCTAGCACTAGCATATTAGCAATGAACCCCGAGTTTGAACCCCAAACAAGAACAATTCTTCATATTATTTGTTCTACACAATTAAGAGCAAAAACCAATGTGGTTGATATTTCAACTTTGAATACAAAGTGTAAGTGGCAAGTTAAAAGGATGACCTCTTGGGAAGTCCTAATGTGAAGTCCTAATGTGTCACCCTATGAGCATCACCTAGATGCAATGAGTGATAAGTGGACCATTCATTCTCATGAGAGATGGGTTCATGTGTATCACTACTCATGAAATATGGGTTAATGAGATTGACTCAAACTACACAATTGAATCTTGATGTAAAATATTATACTGACACATTGTGGAAAATACCTTCTACTTATCAATTAATGAGTTAAAGGGGCTCTATAATG
This sequence comes from Sequoia sempervirens, assembly GCA_007258455.2. Taxonomy (NCBI): domain Eukaryota; kingdom Viridiplantae; phylum Streptophyta; class Pinopsida; order Cupressales; family Cupressaceae; genus Sequoia; species Sequoia sempervirens. Next base: position 1,142,295 of record VDFB02322083.1, read on the forward strand.
AATGACTCATAAGTTATAACACTTGGTGGAGGTTAAAAAAAAAAAATCACTTGGTGGGGGTTTTGCAAATGGGGTAGCAAGCCAAGTGGGCTTGATCTTGGGGAAAACTTCATGGTTATGTATGCTTCATTCAAAGTAGTACTGGGATGGATGACCTTCCAAAAAGTCTTGATGCTTCACCCCTATGAGCATAACCTAGATGTAATAGGTGCTAAGTAGATCATTCATCTTTGTGAGAGATGGGTTAATGTGAACCACTAACGAAATATGGGTCAATGAGTTTGACTAGAAAACTACGCAATTGAATCTTGGTTTGAAATCTCATGAGTTAAATAGGTTACTAAGAACACTAGGTGCCATATATAGATACAAAAATGCTAGTATAATAGATGTCAAAAGTTCCATTTAGATTAGAGTTGTATCAAATATTCATTGGGATCAAAACTAATCTAGAAGCTCCATTGGATGAGATTTGTGCCAAAAAATCTTTGACGGGAGTTAGTATAAAAATCTCCATTGAATTGAGACTTTATAGGGTACTCTTTGAACACAAAGTTTGTAATGTCCCCAATTGATTTTCTTTTAATCACCAAGAGCTTGATGTGGGCAAGATAAGTGCATACAATGGTTTGAGATACTAACTTTCTGGCATCAAGATTCATAGATGTAGAGTATATGCAATTATTGAAATGAAAATTGATAAGTAATGTCTTGACAACATAGCTATCCATACTATAGAAAATATTCTAAATTGGAAGGTAACCATCTAGTTTATTACATTAAGAAAATGACATTAATACTGGAATTTCATTGTTAATTTAGATTACTACAACAATAAACTCCTCTAAAAATCAATTCACTAACCATTGAATGATAACTTAAATCCTATACCAAATGTATGATTAGTAATAATAGTAATAACGAATTGCATACCCAAATTTGGATCACCAATAGAGAGAGATATTTAGCATTGTGGAGTAGTGAATAATCATTGAAGATCTTAAATTAACTTGCTATACGTGTAAGAGAGGTACATTTGATGCAAACATGCAAGCCACCTTTATGAGATGGTATGATAGATCTTGTGAGAGGTACAACTTGAATCTAAGGCTGAAATAACACTAAAAAAAGTTTAAATGAACAACTATTGAATTTGAAAATATATGACCATGTATGAATGAGACAACCACTTCAAATGACCAACAAGAAAAATCTACATTGCTTGAGTGATGTAATGCCTCAAGCCTTACATCAAGGACATTAGCTAAACAAACCATTTTTTTAATAGCAACATAATAACAACTTTTAACAATTAAGAAATAACATTGACATGTCAAACCACACACCAATGTGCAAACAAGGTGTCATGTCAAGCATGGTGACATACAAGGCATAATAAGGTTGTTGTGATGACTCCATGTCATGCACAATGAATGGCATTGATAATCCTTACATGATGTCACCATTGCTCCAAGCAAGACTTATCAACCATGGAATGAGATGACAACAATTAACTTACAAGAGTGGATTGACACAATAATGACAATCAAGTTCTATCCCCATGATCACATTCTCTCGCAAACTCAACCCAAAGGTAGGATGAGGGAATCATCTACTTCAAATCCATGCCCTATACACACTTGACATCACTTTCAACTTCAACCTAAACAATTGGTGGGATAGTTAGTATATATAATGTCTCGATTAGATCAATGACCAACTTTTTTGTTGATGCAAGACACATTTACCAAAACCAAGGCGAGATTTCTCCCAACCAAGTATATCCAACACAAGCAACAAAACTTCACAAGAGGTGGTCCCACTAAGAGGTACAAACTCTCCATTGACTTGAACGATAATTGGTTGCTTTTGTGCAATCCAATGCTTCCTAATGCTAAAGATGGCATAATTCTCAAATAACAACACTTTTCGAAAAGTGACATGGAAATAACCACACGACCAAGGAGAACAACGTTTGTGTACAAAGTTTTCTCGAAAAATACCTCGAAGTTCTTGCTCAACAAAACAAATGACTACACACAAGGACCTTAGCATGCCCTTGCTCAAGTGTCCACTTTTTATGTTGAAGTACAAAAAATTTGCACTAGAGTCCAAAATCTATGTTGTAGTTTGCTTCTACACTATAATCCTAAAATGAATGATTGATTCTAGGTCTTGTACCAAAGACATACAAAACAAGATTAGAACCCACATAGACTCAAACGATTACAAACAATTGAGAGGCCACAAGAGAAATTCACACCCAATCTTTGGAACACAACCAAATGAACAAGGTACTTTCAAAGAATTGGAAGGTCAACAAGTGGTTCTACGACAAGTCCAAGAACACGAGAGGCAAAGGGAAATGTGCTCCACACTCCCCACTTGTCCTCTTACCATGAGGGGAACCAAATCAACACCACCCAATGGTTGGTTCTAACACACAACCCAACACTAGGATGATGAAACTAACACATATTCCAATGATATGATTGTTCTCATTTTTGAAACTTTTTGAAACTTTCCATTATTGTCAATCAATGTTTATCATCAACTCAATTCCTTATTTGTCACAATAGTCTTTTCAGCCCTATGCAAAATGCCTCTACTACCTTAGCTTCACCTAATGGAGAATACCAATATCATCATCATCAAGTTTGATTAGAAAATATTCTCAATTGTTTCATGACATCAAGATGTTTTGAAAGTCAATGATTGTGATTATAGTCGCAAGTAGTCAAGCTCAATTCCCCTCAAAGTGTGTAAATGTTGGGTTTGTTATATTCTTTATTAAAGAGTATGTTAAGTTAGCTATAGAGAAGCTAAATGGGTATTCTTTAAATATACATCTAAAAATGTTATAAGTGTTCTTTCTTAGTCATGAATGTCACAACTAGTGTCAATTTGATGTTGGCTACTCAACAGGTGGTGAAGTGGTGATAATGAAGAAAAATAATATGAAAATTCATTGTATATCTTACTTCTAATAATTTGATGCCATTCATGAGCGTTGTTATTGCAATACAAACTGTATTAGCTTCAACCTTTCTTCGTGATAGGGAAAATTTTTGTGAAGCAAATTTTCCTTAGAAGTCAAATATGAATAGGTTTGTAGGCATTAAGTATCTAGACTATAAAGAAGGAAATGGCATGGTTATAAATTGCAATGAACAAAAGTGACGAGTCCAAACGTATCAAAGTACAAGCATCAATGACATTAATTAAGACACTTGCATTTAACAAGGAGTAATTCAAGAGCAATGTGCCAATTTTTTGATACATTAGAGTCTTAAAATGTAGAGTATAATATGAAGGTTACATGCTTAGAGCTATATAATGAAGAAATAATAGATTTGCATAAATTCAAAAAGTCAATTGTTTTGATGGAAGATTGGCAAGGGTGGAGTGTTCATAAGAGTCCTCGAAGAAGAAATTGTTTGAGTGCAAATGAGATATATAGTCTATTAGAAAGAGGATCTGCAAAGAAATTAATTGTGGGAACTTTATTAATAAAAGAAAGCAGTTTTCATTGCATATTTTTCATCATAATTCATATCAATGAAGTAATTGCAGAGGGTGAAGAACTTATTAAACACAAAACTTAATCTTCTTGATTTGATCGATGTTGAAAAAATTTCACATTTTGGTGCATGAGAGGTCCATGTTGTAAGGTAAGGATTAATATATATTTGCCACACAAACATTTCCCATAAGGGCTATGCAACTTTTACATAAAAAATTAAAAAGGTAAGAATTTTTGTCTTTTAAATGCTTGTTGGCACTTTGCTATGGTTCACTAACCCCTCTAAAGCTCCAAAATTGACTTTGTTGGCCAATTAACATGGTTCTTATAACTTTAAACCATTGCCAAACACAAAAGGCAATCTTTTTCCTTTTGGGCGTAAGAATAGGTTTTAAAACTCCCATCGAGAGTTGAAGGAATTGTGAAAACCACTTAAATGCCTAGCCATAATACATATCCTTTTCCAAAAGCCTTGTTATCTTCTTGGGTAAAAAAATGTGAGCTTTGGAACAGGTTAAACTTCGTTGAAGTGTCAAAAACAAAGGGATTTTTATCACACGTAGTTGCAAGTGCCTTGATTGGCATATATGCAAGTTCTTAAAATATAGAAAAAGTTGTGGCCATTTTCAATGTGTAAGAAAACACATTCTCTAGCAACTACATGCAATGTAATGATAGCAAGATCAATGCAAAATCGATTTTTTAACAAAGGTGTTGGATATTCCCAAACAAATGCAATCGACAAGTGTAAAGAAAAACTCCTCAAACTTTACTAGAATCCTCGCTCCGCATGATCTGGGTAAATTTAGGAGCTTTGGAACATATAGAACTTCATCAAAGCATAATGGGAGAGAGATGTTTGCCAAATATAGTAGTTTCAAGTGTTGTATCCACAAATGCCCAAGTAGGTATGCATGTAAAGTGTGAAAGCTTAACTGAGGGTCATAGTTTGCAGAGTTTCTTCATACCTCGAGCAAAATTATCGAACATTTCTACACCCTTCTTGAATGCAAATGAGAATTTTGGAACAAGTTTGTATCCAATCGAAGCACTAAAAGATAAAGGATATTTATCAAATGTTATAGTTGCAGAGGGCACACCTAAAATGCTTGATGTAGCAAAATACAAAATGAGGCTTTACTTAGGATGTCAAGCATCTCTAGACACTAAACCATTGTAGAAATTGAAATACCTAGATTTAGGCTAGGGTCCACAAGAAATGGATATATTGGAAAGGCATAAGATACTTTTGCAAATGGCTTGTGTAAAGCCAAATTCGTGAACTTTGTCAACATTTTCCACACTAATGAAAGATGAATTTTTGTTAGATATTGTGGTTGTAAATAATATTGTAGACATGATCTTCACAAAATGAATTTGTTGATTAGGCTTCATAAAGTCTTGTTGTGACCTTTTCACACATCGCCCCATTGCAAATGGGGACCCCCTAATTTTTGCTTCGTTTCAGACTTTTGGCTTGATTTTAGTTAGTTTTCCTGTTGTCTCTGTCTCTTTTCTGTCTGCCTGTCCGGGGATGTGCCCGTCTTTGAACTTAAACTTGAGATTTTGGCCAAGCCTGAGAATTAGGGTTTGCTTTCTTTCGACCAGTTTGAAGTCAAATGGAGTGAGTGAATTGAAATCTAAGCTTGGCATTGCAGTCAGTAAAGCTTCCAGTAGGTTCCCAGCTAAATTTCATCAAATTCTGACAACATACTATTTTTAGTAAGTGTTCAATTCAGGGCGTTCTCTTAGCACTACTGAAGTTCTCTCAGTCACACTGCATCTAGAACATGCTAAGCTACTTGCCTGCAAATTTTGAGCTGAAACAAACAACTTTCTATTTTTAGCAAGTTCACCTTCAGGAGCATATTTTGGGGTTTATATGCAAATTTTTCAATGCATGTCTGGAGATTCTTTCTGGGTTTTCTGAAACCTATACAATGATATACCATGTAAAATGAGACGATGACTTTCAGAACTCAACCTTCGAAGGCTATTTTTAGGGTTTGCATGTTCAAATTTTCTTCGCATGTCTGAACATTCCTTGTGGGTTTTTCGAGAGCTTCGCAATGGTATAACATGCAAACTAGGATCAAGACTTTTTCAGGAGCCGTCTTTAGAGGCTATTTTTAGGGTTTGCATGCAGGGCTTTTCAACGCATGTCGAGTTATTCTTTATGGGTTTTTCAAGAGCTACACAATGATGTGACATGCAAGGCAAGATGATCACTTTTCAAAGATTTACTATTTTTAGCAGGTTCATTTTGACAGCTGCCCAACACCTTAGTATCACAAATAGAGCAAAGTTGAACAAAAACGAGATCAAACGAAGGTCATTTGATTGACATGTAAGTCAAATTAGGGTTTCCAACTTTGGGACCCAAAATGAGGGGTAAAATGCCAATTTTTTTGAAAACCGGTGTATCCCACTGCGATCAGTATCTTTCAAGCTATCCACTGGTAAAATTTGAAGGCAATCGGAGCACTTACTATTTATAGTAAGCCACTTCTGAAACAGGGTATAAATAAAAGTCAGCAGCAGGCGCCAGTGTGAACAAGCAAGTCTACCGATGAGGGTCACGGCATTCAAATTTCAAGTCAAACAAAGTAGTGGAGGTCATGAAATCAAGCAGTTGCTATAAATAGTAAAGCACCTTCAGAAACATGCCATAAGTAGCAAGTCAGCTCAAGACGATAGTGTGAACAGATCAATTAGGTCATGAAGATCCTGTGGTGCGAATTCCAAATTAATCCGAGCTTCAGAAGTGTGAAAATCAAAGGACTTACTATATATAGTAAGGCATGAGCTGGTTGATGAAGATGAGAAAAACGCCTAAGTTTGAAGAACATCCAGTAGGACCCCCAAAATGCGCCCTGTCTTGAATTGATAGAAGGTTGAAAATTGTCTAAGGCATGAAGTTTATCCCCCTTCACCCTCAAAATGCGCCCAAGGAGAAATAAGGTGATGAAAATTTTCTAAGTCTGGATTTAAGTCTAGTAGGACCCCCAAAATGTGCCCTCATCTAGCATGTGATAAAAAAAAAAATTCTAAGGCATTGATAAATCCTCCTCCTACCCCTAAATGTACCCTCAAGGAGAGATGGTGGATAAAAGTTTCTAAGTGTTGGTATTCCTTCACCACCCCCCAAATGCGCCCAAGGTAAAAGTGGGTGGAGTAAAAGTTGTTAAGTGGAGTTAAATCCTCCTAGGCATGTCAAATGCCCCCATCTCTAGAGGTGTTAAGAAAAAGTTGCTAAGGCGTTGGGTTATTCCTACTAGACAAGCAAAATGTGCCCAAGGAGAGAGAGAGAGGGTGAGAAAATTTTCTAAGGCAAAGTGTTTATTCCTCCTCCACCCCCAAAATGCGCCCATCTCAAGGAGGTAGCTTCAAAATCTTCTAAGTATTGGTAAGTGGCAAGAGGCCCATGAAAATGGAAAAGTTTCGAAGTATGAAAAAAAGGAAGCTCTACTAGTAAAATGCTCCCAACTTGCATGATGGCATCAAAAATTTTCTAAGGCATAGAAAATTGGAAGCTCCAAGGTCAAAATGTGCCCAAAGTAAAGAGGGACACTTGAAAATATTCTAAGTGTGGAAAGTTGAAAGCTCACTATGCTAAATGTGCCCTAGCAAGGAAGGAGGGTAAAAATTTACTAAGTGTTGAAAATTTGAAGCTCCTGCCCTCATATGCGCCTTGGCTAATTGAGTTTGATGGAAAATTTTACTAAGTGCTTGAAATTGGAAGTAGACATGGTGAAATGTGCCTAAACTTGGGTGAGAGAGTTAGAAAAGTTTCCAAGGCATTTAAACTTGAAGCTTGACCTCCTAAATGCGCCCAACCTTGAAGAGAAGAATGTTGAAAATTTCTAAGGCAAATAAACTCAAAGCTTGAAGGGTCATATGCGCCTAAGACTTGAGGAGGAAGTTTGATATTTTCTAAGTGTTTAGAGCTTGAAGTAGTTACCTCTATATGTGCCTTGACTTGTGGATGGAGTTGGAAAATGTTTTAAGTATTGGAAATTGAAAGTGGAAGCCCCTATATGCGCCCACGCTGGTGATAATATTTAAAATTTTTCTAAGGCATAAAATTCCACCTTACCTAGGGGAATACGCCTAAGCTTGAGAGGAGTTGCTAAAATTCACTAAAGCATGGATGAATTGGCAGTTCAGGGGTCAGAATACTCCAGCTTCATGAGATTGAAGAGGATTTTCAAGGCGAAGCAAGAAAATGTGCCCAAAGATGAGGAATGAAGAATAAATTTGATGGAAAAATATTTTTCTAAGGTTAAAATTCAAAAATTAAATCTACCCCTTCGTTTGTAGACACATGAATTTGGCACTTTCTGAAGGGAATTTTCTTCTGGGTATTGGATATTTTCAACAAGGATGTGATTTTAAGGTTTTCCACACCTTGCCGAAGATTTTAAGATGAAGATTTTTGATGGGCGCTTAGTTGATAAAATTTTCTAAGACAGAACAAAATAAAAATTTTCTGAGGCAAGAAGAGAAATAAGGTGCCTTGGCTAAAAGTTGGAGTTGGATACTTAGGTGATTTTTGATGAAATTGTTGGAGGAAATATTCTTCCAAGCCAGAGTGAAGATATGAAAATTTTCTAAGGCAGGTGATAAAGCAAAAGTCTTCTAAAATGCGCCCTCAGAAAGGAGAAATTTGTCTAAGGCATGAAGAATGTAAAGCTAAAGTGAAACTCAAATATCAGGATGAAGGCGTCAAGATGGCATGCAGATGTTGAAAAGGGCTACGAAGAAAGCAAGGTTTGATAGAAAAAAAATGTTCCATAGATCACTCAGACCTTGGAAGTCAAAGCATGAAAATCAGGTAAGTGAGGTGAATTTATATTATGAAGTGTTCTGATGCTCTTCTCCTTGCTTGTTTTGTAGGATGAACATCGAGGCCAAGGCATGATGACTTGGGGAGATGAAGCGAGTACTTGGAAGAAATGGCTAAGTGTTGAGACCTAGTATGTGCGCAACTCAAGTGACAAAGAAGAAATGTTTTCAAAGCTTAGGATGGAGGGAAAGATGGAAACCCAAGTGTTAATGGTCACCATCAAGTACTTCAAAGTTGAAGAACAACATCAAAGAAGAAAATCATCATCAAGCAAAAGAATGAGGTTGTAGTCTTGGAATTTCAAAATGAGAACGTGCCTGCCATGCTAGAAGTTGAAGCAGTGGCGACCAAACTTATCCAATTTTCAGTCAAGAAGAGGAACAAGAACAATGCGAACGTGTCTATGGACAAGAATCTTCTAGAGGATGGTGGACATTAATTGTTCATTTATTACTACACTCCTCTTTTTAGGGTTAGGGCTGAGGTGGCACAATTTGGGCCATCTATCTGATTGTAATATGAGCCGTCTGGTGGACTTGGCCAGCTATAAAAGGGGCATCCCCCCTCATTTGTATCTAGTTAGAATAGCAGAGAAGGAATAGAGAGAGATTGATAGAATAGTGGGTAGCATAGGTTGATAGTCTAGCTTTAGATTGAAAAGGAAGGAAAGTCGTCCATTTGAATACTTTGTAAGAAGTTGTTGTGAACACTTTCATAATAAAAGAGTTTTCATTGATGATGATCTCTTCTTTGTTATGAGTAGCTAGCGAGGCTTCTTCGCCCTTCCAATTCATGTAGAATTTTGAAGTAGCTTAAAGTAAAGTAGATTTCACTTCATGCAAGTTCTTAGTAATTGTGGAATGTGGTGCTCGATTTGAACAAAACTTCGCTTATCCATACCACTAGCAGGCTCGCTGACAGTGGGTTCGCCTTGCGTGGTCAACTAGAACATCGTGAAACTTAACTTCGATTATGATTTATATGTTGGCATGCATCGTTGTGATGGTGTCTTCATACTAGATCGTGATTTGAATACCTTTGATTACTCCCTTGAAGATTGCACCGGTTTTGTGGAAGCTGTCCGAAGCGAGGAAAAGCAAAGCTCGGTTGAAGTCTGCGAGAATTGATCGCCATGTCCCATGCCTTAGAGTAGATTAGAACCTTCTTATCCTTACACTCATTTAAATTCAGTTCATTTCTGGTTAGTGTTAGGAAACTTGCGCTTACTTGCCGAATCATTCGAACCACGTGAAACCCTTAATCTGCTGTCTGCTGTTAGCTGTCGAACAATTGCGTAAGTCCCCTTGAAATACCAGCAACTTTATTTTGTGTTGGTGCGGTCACGAAAATCAAATCAACAAGTCTCAAAACAAAACATAGACGTCCACCAAAACATAATGGATAGAGAAATTTTATTTGATCTTGTAGATTACAATACTTTGGCAGATGGGTTGTCATGGGAACAACTTTTCCTGATAGTAGTTTGTTAGTTACTTAGTCAACAATTTGTATTAAAGCTAGTTTACCCAAGGAGGTTGAATGAATGGAGCAATGCAAGGGTCAAGTGATTTCTTTACAAGATGAGCATCATGTGTGTAGTGTGTGGTTACCAAATGAAAACTCTCCTAGTCTTGCAATGACTTGAGCTTTTGTTAACTTTTCACCTAAAAGAATTTGGTGCCATTGTTATTCTTAAAGTAACATTTAGGCACCTAATGAAAAGAGATCTATTTATGGTGCTCACAACAAAGGGTGGTTGTGTATTGACATTGATGCAATATGCTATGAAATTCCATATGCTTTGTGATGCTTAATGTGGGAAAATATTTTGTGCCTTATAAGGTATTCAATGTTGGACCTCTATCATTTTTGTGCATGAGGATACTTATTGCTCTAAATAAAACTATCTCAATAAATGTCAGAACTATGGAGATAGGAGTTTCAAATGCAACAAGTGTAGTTTATTCTTGATGGAAATACTAGTTGTGATGTTTTCATTGAGATAATGAACCCTATCATATCATTAATAACAACCTAACATTTGTTACACTAAATTAAGCTACTGGGGTAACATTATGGATATGTTTGGATATTGAATTATGATTATTACATCCATTCCTACCCTTTGTTATTGAAGAGTTGTGGCAACATCTACCTCAAAGGCTAGGAAATGCTTCAAGAAGAGCCAATCATGATTTATAATTATCCTGCATCAATGGAGTAGACAAATGATGATATTATAAGGTCAATAAGGTCAATAAGGCTCTTTATATGACTTGACTATTAAAACCAAAGAAAATCCCAAAGGCTTGCCTTTTGTGCAAAATTGATTATATGACTTTTATAGAGACTTACACGCTTGCAACCTTAGCATAAATGAAGGTGGTAATAGTAGTTTTTTGAATTCTATATTTTTTTCTCTAAGATAAGAATTCTTTTACTAATGTAGATGAAAGAGGGTTAAGAATAATTCTTGCATGCTATTGGGATCTATTCATGTTCTTTGGTTAGTAATATATGTCACATCCTCAAGATAAGTGCATAGGGATTGATAGTCATGATTGATGTGATTGAAAAAAACATTTTTGGATGAAAATGGATACAAAGGCCAAGCATGAATCAAAGGCTATATAAGACAAATATATATGCATAAGGTTCAATATCTTACACCTACTAACATTCTCCTTGGTCTAGTGGAAAATCCAAGGGTAGTTCAAGCATCTTTATATAGTGTTTTGAGTGATCTTTTTGAATGTTTTGATGAATGATATACTATTGAACCTCTTTGCATCACTTCTCCCTTTTTATAAGTCACATTCTATTTTCTTTTTATACTTTAAAAAAAATCTACTTATGCCACCTTTATGAATTATAAGTGAATTTGTGAATTAGAAAATTAGAATTTCAAGTACTTAGGGGTTAGTTACAAGAGAAGAAGTTATACATACAATTATTTCCAAAGTAATAAGAATTCTTGGTTGAGGGAAACATTTGGGATTCTCACATTGCATTGGAAAGAGTCTTTGGGATTTCCACTTTGGGAAATGAATAAGGAATGATATGGGTGGTTTATGAGCTAAGATATTTATCTCTTTTTACTATAGATTCTTCTTATGTGAAGGTTGCAATCATTTCTTTAAATATTTTGTCATGTGATGATTGCAAATGTTTTCTTCTTAATATGTGTGTCTACCTTATTTAAATGGATGATAGTATAGGTTGCTATATGAATCTGTGAGTCATGAAACCCTATGTGTGTGCATTTTTCTAATGTTAAACCACATTCGATTTATAAATCCCTAGTTGCATTCTTTCCATCTTAATAATCCTTTAGGGGGAATGAATCTATATGTTTATTACTATTAGTTTTTGCATTTTATGTTATTCTTTCCTTTTTCAATTTTAGTTTCTTTGCCTTTCTTTCTTTCTAATAAAAAATATACCACCCAAACCCCAAGGTTCATTATATAGGAAGCCACTCCTCTTAAACAAAGGAATATCCCTAATCCAATAGTGATCACTCCAACTATTGGAATGTTAGCTTTTTCTTGTTGGGCGAGTCTAAGTTGTTTGCAAAAAAATAACACAATGAAAAATTTGTTAGCAATAGATTTTTGATGACTCTATTGGGGAGAAAATTGTTGGTGTGTTTTGTTCTTCAAATATCTAAGAGTACCTCCCCCATAATGGAGGTTGGCAACTTTGCTAAAGTGAGATACCCACTATTGTTGTTTTTAGAATTAGTTCATTTCATTGATTTCATCTTAGCCATGGGGAAGCCACTTTGGTCCTTTAACCTTGGGCCAATACACAACTTTACCTACAGGATCACAAAAGAACTTCCCAATGTTTACCAGAGAAAATTCACCAAATTCTAAAGAAAAAATGAGAATTAGTAAGGGAGTTTGTGGAACAATTCAACAAACCTTTAAAGCGTGTTCCTGAAGTAGATTGACCAAATGAAAACAATCAACTATGTATCTTCATTATTATGCTACATATTGAATTAAGATTCCCCTTGAATTGAAATAAGGTATGTAAGCTTGAAACTACACAAAAATATGTTATTATAATAGAAGATGACTTAATTTGATCTAAACTATCAAAATAAAATGGATTCAAAGATGTATGTTGAATATTTCAAGCAATGAGCCAATAAAGAGATCTATAAAAAATAGGAATTATCAACTTGAAAACAATGGTTAAGCATAACATAATCTTAATACAAAAAGAGAAAAATTGATGCCTCTACATATGATTGTCTAAATCTCACGATTCTTGATAAAGACTATTTGTATAGGGAAGATTTAGTAGATTCAACAATTAAACCTTATGCTACACACGACTTTGAAATGTATCATTACGTGTTGAATATAGAGATGATGATTCAAAATGTTTCTTAAAGATCAATAGGATAATACTCCATTTGTCTCTTGGGAAAATGTACGTTGTTGCAACATTCATGTAGAAAATGTAGCAACTTGTTCCACTTCAATAACAACCACTGAATAATCTTTCACCATCATGGCCATCAAAGATGAAAAGAAATAATGATTTTTCACTCACATTATTTTGTCCAAAAATGGGACTATTTATTTTATTAAATAATGAAAAATATCCAACAAATTATATAGCTGAAAAAGAAGTTAAAGATCAACTTGGGGTAGAAGAAGATGAATCATCAAGCATTCACATTTTTAACAACATTTAGGTTGAATATGAAATATTCAAGTTTCTTGAAGATCATGAAGAGGAAATGTTGAAGATATTATTGTGTAAACTCTAGTAGTTCCATTTCAACTTTTTATTCCTCATTGTGCTTATTCGCTTTTTAAAATACAAATTAATAATGGTTAACAGATTGAAAATAGTGAAGGTTTGCAATCTCAAGTATTACACATTCCAAATTGGTTCTTTGAGGGATTCGATGAAGATGTCTTCCTTACTCTGGTTAATCATAGATGAAAGCACTTCCATGAATGAATTCCAACATACACACTTATTATCCTCTACTCATGTTTTGTAATCCCTAGATAAATAATTCTCTAAGGTGATTGTGACAAAATATATGGATATGTTATAATAAGAAATGACCCAATGCTCATGGAAACCGATGTTCAAAAACTAGATTTATCATCTAAAATTTCAAGGGTTTTTTTTATTGTGCAGTTTGCATGGGTGATATTCAATTCATGGCTTGATTTCTTCTTTTCTCAGTAATCAAATGTATATTTAGATAGAGGACATTGGTATGCTTGGTACATCCAAGAAGACTTAACAAATATTATTCAAGGTAATATCATCTTGATTTCAGAGGTTTTAGAAGTTTATGATGAGGACTATTTGTTTGGGTGCACCACATCATTTAGAGAGTTTTTGTGTGCTAGTATTTTTAGATCTCTCATTAACTCTTAAAGTGGAAACTAAGATTGTAGGTGCTTCATGTGTAAACTTCTCTTTTCCACACAAGAATCTATTTTTCTTGTCCTCTCAATGGGTTTGCATGATCATTTTGGGGCAGTTTGAGGTAGAGGTCTTGCTACCATGCACATAAGTTAATTAAGAGCTTTTGGTTACATGTTTTCCTTTTAGTTTTTGTGTCTTTTGTTGTTCATTTCATTTTTTCTTGGCTCACGTCTCCTTTCCCTATTATGTTGTGCTAGTTTTTTTACTCTATGCCCAATGGTTAAGGCACATGTCTCTTTACTTGAGATTCTTAGTCCATCCTTTGTCCAATGTAGTCCTTGTTCCTAGCTAGATCTATTTGTTGTCCTCATTTTTAAAATTCAATGTTATCATGTTTGTTAATCAATGTTTGTTATCAACTCAATTCCTTATTTTTCATGGTAATCTTTTGATTCATGTGCAAAGTTCCTCCATTATCACAACTCAACCCAATGGAGAATGCCAATATCATCATCATCAAGTTTCATTCGCAAATGTTCCCACTTGTTTCAAGACATCAAGGTGATTTCAAAGTCATTGGTTATGATTATACTTGCAGGTAGTCAAGCTGGATTCCCCTCAAAGTGTGTAAATATTGGGTTCATTATATTCTTCATTAAAGAGCATGTTATGTATATACAACATCTAAAAAAATTATGGTGTTCTTTTTTGGTCATGGTTGTCACAACGAGTGTCAATTTGATGTTGGTCACTCAATAGATGGTGAAATGGTGAAAATGAAGAAAAAGAGTTTGAAAATTCATTTGTCTTACTTGTAATAATATGATGTTATTCATGAGCACAATTGTTTCCAAGCAAAATGTGTATGCATAGACCTCACTTGGTAACAAAGAAAAATCCCATAAAGGAATTCTTTGAAAATCAAATATTAATGGGTTTATGGGCATCAAGTATTTGGAGTATAAAGAAGGAATGACAAAGTTATAAACTGTAATGAGTGAAAGCAAGTAGTCACAATGCATCAAAGCACAACCAACAATGATATTGATGAAGATACTTTTGACAAAGAGTAATTCAAGAGCAATCCATCAATTTTTTGACACATTAGAGGCTCAAATAGTAGAGTAAAGTATGAAAGTTACATGCTTAGAAATATATAATGAATAAATAACAAATTTGCATAAGTTCAATTTATTTTTTTTGATTGTGTTGTACCCAAAATTAAATTTTTGCTTCAATAAGGCATTTTGATTAAAATTTGATCAAAATGGTCTAAATCTTATAAAATTGTCATCAAAAGTCAATTTTAGGTCAAATGAAGCATGGGATTTTTGTGGGTTTACTGTACAGAAGATAATAGAAAATTTTGAAAATTAGGGTTTCTGAACTTCTGTTTTTAGGAAAAACCCTAAAAAATAGGATCTTTCTAGAATTGATTGAAAATAATTTTGATTGGCTTATTTTACCTCATGGTCACATTGGTGAAGTCAGAATTAAGGAAAAATCAGTTTAGCTCTAGTAGGTCTACTTCACCTTTTCAAGAGAAAAGTTAGGATCTCCCAGGTCGTTAATGGCAGATGGCTAGTACCAGGTGTCGAAATCTAAGCCTCAAAGGCATCAATGAAGATTCTATGGTGAAAGATGCTTCACAATAGAGGGGATTTTCAAAGAGGTGAAAATCATTAGAAATTTTCTAACTCTGGAGCATAAAAGCACCATTGTTTGGCCAGGAGCGTCCGTCCAAGGTTTCAAAGGATCAGATCTACTTTTTCGTTGTTTGTCACTTCCAAGAAGTCTTCTTTGGAATTATTCCAGCTTTGCGATGAACCTACCAACCAGTCCATTGGACTTGTCTAATGCCTGAATTTGAAGATCAAAAGAAAGAGCATAGGGAAATGAAGTTAGTCAAAATTTGACTAACTTTGATGGAGATAAAGGAGCCCCTGCTAGCCAAGGACACCCAAAATTTTGAGGCACAAAATGAAGCTTTTTGAGTAGATGACATCTAAAATGTTTTCTTAGTCTTGATTAGGCTTCACAATGAGTTAGACAACAGATTAATTAGAGTTGCCAAACTACCAGAATCAAGAGTCAAACAAAAGGATTTGTCATAGTCAAATTGTGAGTTCAGAGCATAAAGGATCACCTGCTAGCTAGGGGCACCTAGGGTTTTGAGCCCTCAAATGTAGTTGCTAGGGTTTTCTTAGATATTCATCTTGTTCAAAAATTTTCAAGCTTTTCGTTGCATATCTTAGCCTGATAAGAGGAATTGTCAGTAGCAGACAACCGTAGATTGAACGAAGAACATGCCAAGTTGTAAAATGGATAAGTCTAGCAATAAAAACGCCCTTGCTAGCTAGGGGTGCCCAAGAATTTGACATGCTAGATGGAATTTTTAGGGTTTATTCCATCTAGAAGATCATGTTCAAAATTCTTCCAGCTTTGCAGTGGACCTATTAGTCAGCTAAGGAGATTTTTCAAGTATTGGGAAGTGCAGGTTGAAGGGAGATGCAAATCAAGTTTGAGATGATGAAAATCCTAGAAAATTTTCTAAGTTTGATGAGCAAAAGCACCCCTGTTGGCTAGGGGCACCCTGAGTTTTTGTAATGCCCCGCCGTGCAAACCCCAAAGGACAACTATAGAACTTACAGTAAAAGCACAATAATTTTTCTTTTAAAGTAGAACAATACATATGATGAACATGAACAACCAACACATAATTTGCAGTTAAACATATACATCATAAACCACGACCTCTTGGGTACACGTGATAGCATTACCAACATAAACCCATACCAAGACGATGTTTAACTATCTATAAGTACTCCACTTAACCATTATTTAGAATTACTAGACGAAATACAAACATCCACATGATAACATACATAAAACCATATGGACATATTTATACATGTATTTCCACAGATACAACACCATTAAGAATTGCACACTGTGAAACAAAAACTCATAATAGTACCAAGCATCAATATATATTTAAGCATGATAAGCTTCCATCAAAGATCATAAATTAAGGTCAAATATTACATTCATTACACTGATACTAAAAGTTACATCGTACAAGAGTGATATTGATATAAAAGTGTTCCCCAACAAGAATGGGAACAATACAATAAAATATAATGATACAACTGGAAAGGTGAATACAAAGTAACAAGTCTAGCTCAGACTTGGGTATAATTCTGGAGATGCTGCAAGTGGCACAATCTGCATATCTCGATCCTTGGCTGGGGACCCAATGGGGTGCATAACATGTTCCACCTGACCACGTGGACTCGAAAGTCCACCCCTTGTGCTAGGAGTTGACAAGAAAGATCCCCAATCCTCAACCAAAATAGTCAAATGAACCAAAAACAAACCAACCTCCACAACAAGGATAACGACATAAGGTAACAACCCAAAACATTGCCATCACATAGCCACAACAACATAATGAAAAGTCCAATAAAAAACTAAATGCTAATATTGTAGTTCAACATTAAGTAACCATAAGAGGTGCCAACAACAATAGGATCCAAAGCCTTCGAATGAAAATGCAATATCAACCAACAGTAAATAACAAGAGCACCTTTCATTAACATGAATCAAGTCGCCATGAGGCATATGTGCAACAGTAAAAGATAGAACTTGGAGGCTTCAGCAATAATAAACAACAAGAACCAATTTCCTCAACAACATCAACAAGTCAATCAACACTCCCAGAGGCAACCAAACAAAAGAAAATAAACGGGTACTATAGGAGAGTGTCATCGCATGGCCTTACATGGATTTGCTAGGCAACCTATCACAAGGTACCGCCTCTATCTATGGTTATCCAGGTTGCCTATCTCAAGGCGACCGTTCCATAGGGTGACTCATGTAGAACCACTTACCTTTCATGAAGACAAGGCATTGATCTTACCAACCAGGTCTTCTCATCCCATCCTTAGCCTGTGAAAGCACTAACAGTATGGGTGAGGCTCATAATTAATCTTGTTTAGTGTTTATCTACCCAACCTACTAGTTAATTAATTACATTATCACTTGCTTAAGAAACTCTTCCATGGGTTATCCAAACAACCCCTTTGTGCGCCGGACCCCATGAAGAGCCACTCTCCCTATGAGTACCAAATCAAAAAATGCAAGGGGTGTACCTCATCTCACATAAAAATCAAGGAGTACATATCAAACAACATGTGAGGCAAGAACCATCCCGCAAACCCATTCCATATCATTGAAATCAAGAAGGATGTACCACCCACCACATCAAAAGTCAACACCATAGTACAAAGTACTACCCATGAGCTCAAAATCTAAAATAAGAGCAATAAATCACAACGGAACAACTGTGGAAAAATCAACATAAGTCAAGTTCCTCCATTGCCTTTGGAAGCCAAAAACATTGTAAATCCACAACCTTCTATTGAAGGTAATTCAAGTATATCAGGTTCCCAACCATCTCAAATATGACCACAAGAAAGACAATGCAACAAAGTCTCCTCAATCAGAATTAACACAATAAGGAAGACTATCATCAAGGACCCCACGAAAAGACTATATAAGTTTCATAATCATAAATCAAAATGAGTAGAATAAAAGTGGCCTCATCATAAAGAGATCATCAGATTCAACCGAAGCAAACATAATCAATTTTGACACAAATTCAACTGGGTGTCCAAGGGAGACCTCTATTTCTCCTATCAAGCTACCCTTGTTGTATGGCAACTAATCACCCTTAACAAAGACAACAATTATGATAATGACAACAATCAACAATACACAATCTCAATTCGAAAATCAATCCAATCAATCATGATAACCATTAAAATTCACATTTAAATATATATGAAAAAATTCATAACCATATAGACTAATAGATGCTCAATTTACATTTTATTCATTTATTCACTACAAAGACATTTTAACTCACAATAATAAATCATAAGAAAGTTTCAATTAATCAAATTCAAGACTAAATCCTTATCCTCTCTTACTATGCACATGTGGATCATCAAGGTTATTATATCCATCAAAGGAAACTATTTGTTAGCAAGATAAAATAGATTTTATCCAAAAGCTATAACCCAATGAGAGCTATATCATTTGACAAAGAGGTTCTAAACATTCTATTCTAGTACAATTTTTAAGAAAACACATTTCCTTCTACAAGTTCCTTGCCTAACCTTAAGCTTATTTTAATGATTAGACATAACAAACTTTTGAGAATCAATGCAAAAAGGTTCATTCATTTCACTGGTTCTTTTAATATAAATAAGTCATTTCCCTCTAAAACAAGCAATCGTATCCAATCAAACCAAATAACTCTTTCTAATCTAAAACCAAATAATTTGCATATAACTAAACAAGTTAAAAGATACTAATCATTTCAATAATCAATCTTTAGTTATACATTGCATCTATTCGTTTATGCTTGATTATACTCTAATGATTATTATATTCTTATTAATTAGCACACCCGGTTATTTATCTACACCATCAACTAACCATCACCTTAAATTACCTAATTAAGAGATGATTAATTCCCTTAACTTCACTTACTACTCACCTATCTAGTCAGAACTTTATTAATAATAACATTTGGTTCTTTTCTTTTCTATATACTTCGAAACAACTGAAGAACATGCATGGCTTCAATAACTAATTTGTAAGTATAAGAAAAAAATGACAAAGAAAAGGGTTCTATACTTTAATTGATCAAATCACTTGAAAATCTACATGCAGTATCTATGAACTTATTTCATAATAATTTACTCATATCCACTAACATTAGCACTATCTAATTTACCCATATTTTAGTCATACACTACCAAGTAATAGGTCTGAATAATACAACAGAATCAGAGGTGCACATCATAATATGATGGTGATATATCTATTTTAAATAAAAGGACAGGTTTCTAAATTGCAGAATTAATAAAAAACAAACATAACTATTTAATATTAATAACATACACTTTTAACGATACAAATTTACATATATAATTATAGATACATATTCAAATACATAGACGCCCTCCTAAGTATATTTCATCAAATGACATATTATTGAGTACACTAAGATTATCTCTATACAACAGATTATATAATGTAGAAAGTAGAAAGAAAAACTGACCAAAACTACATATACATTGAATGACCTGCACAATTTTCATCGTATAGACATGAATTAAAAGTGCATTATAATATATGGTAAAGGGAGTATATCACGTAACTTACTAATTTCAAGCCTATGCTTCACCCAACGACTAAACCACACTTTCCCAATATCGTTGCAGAGAAAATTACTCTGAGATATGTGCACCATTTCCATCATTTAAAGCATCGACAATGTTCTGAGGAAAGAATTGATGAAGCGAAATGAAACAAAATGAAAGGTAGGCTTGCACTGTAACAAGCGCCCAGGTAGACTTGCATGCAAAATGTGTAAGCATAGGTAAGGCACGTGAACTGTATAACAGATTACCTCAAAAGAAAATTGTGGTCTCAGAGAATGCAATGATTGTAGGGGACGCCAAAAGATTAGGCAAGTTATTTAAACTTTTAAACTTCCTATTAAGTTCATGCGCTGCAGCTGAGACAGGTCGACAAGGGAATCAGAGAGAATATTTAAACCTCTACAATATTCTATTTTCAAGCACTGCAGGATGTGACAGGCTGCCAACGGATTCAGGAAGGTTATTTAACTTATAAACTCTCTAACGTCTAAAAACTTCAGCTGTGATAGGTTGCGAATGGTATTAGAGGAATTATTTAAATTAATACACCCTCCAAAGTCTCAACACTGTGGCAGTGATAGACTGCCAAGAGAATCAGGAAGGATTTTTAAACTCTTACACTCTTCTATATTCAAGTGCTGCAATTAGGACAGATTGTCAAATCAATCAAGCAAGTCATTTATACCTTTAAACTTCCTATCATGTTCCAGTGACACAGCTGGGACAGGTTGATAATGGAGTCAGAGAGATTATTTAAACCTCTACGCATTCTACTTTCAGGTACTGCATATGTGACAGGTTGCCAACAGAAACACGAAGGCTATTTTTACCTCTGCAGACTTCTATGTTCAAGTGTTGCTGCTGTGACAGGTTGCAAATGGCGTCAGGGACATTATTTAAATTTATACACCCTCCATTGTCTAATCACTGCAGCAGTGGTAGGTTGCCCATGGGATGAAAGCAACCATTGCAGAATATGCTTAAAATGGATTTTACAAGGAAGGTCTCAAAATCTTCTAACTAATGAAGCGCTCTGAAACCCATCCTAACATTGGAAGCCTTGCTTGAGTTCAGGGTGAACGCAAACAAGCAGGTTTAGCAGATGAGGGCTGTACACACTTACACATACGCAGCCCTTAATGCAGTACATATATAGCTGATCACCAGGGATGCATGGTTGGCCTTCATGCCCGTAACATGGGCAAGGCAAGCGTTGTTTGACATAGTACCTCAATAATTGTGAGTTGAGAGTCCACAAGGATTACAGGATGTGCGCAAAAATAGGCTTGCTGAAAGGGACGAACACTAAAGATGCATCGGGAAAATTTGTAGACCCTAATACCAGGAACTGTGATGTGCATATTATACCGGGCAAATACAAGACTCTGCAACAAAGATGATCATAACAAACATAACGGAGGTCCATGCAACTAAGGAGGATATGCTGAATGATTGAGAGTGCAAACAGTCATAAAAAGTTCAATGTAAATAAGGAGAGTATACTGTACCTGGTGCTGGATATTGGCGATGCTAAACGAAACAAAACCTCCACCAAGAGACGGACCTGTACTCTAATAACACACTTTTTTCTTTTACTCCCTCCGTAAGCGCTGAAAAACCCCCTGAATATCACCGCTACCAGGAAGATATGCATGAAGAATGTGGACGCACAGAGAAGGCACGTATATTGCTCAACAGAATCCTCCAGAAGATAGAGAAGGCACGTGTACTGCTCAACAGAATCGTCTAGAAGACGTAGCCTCTTGGAATGTGTTGACTGCCAGATATCCCTCATGCAAAGCAGGACACATAAACCTATACAAAGTACCTAAACTGGTTTTGATGTTTCTTATTTTATCATGGGTGCATACCAAAGGTAATTATATTTTGCTATATCCCGTAATCAATTACATTCTCACTTCCACTTTTAAAACAATTTCATTAAAATAATTAATTATATAGACATTCAATTACCCATAATCCATTTATCTTTAATTGTAACCCCATATATATATATACACACACACTTTTATATATATATATTATATTATATTATTTAAGGATACTAAGAAGAGAATCATCTCAATACTTATCAAATCAATAAGGAGAGAACAATAATTTCTACATGAAATAATAGTTATACACTAATGTTTTAAACAAAATGGTCTCTAAGACTAAATTGATAACATGATCCTTATGATGATAATTCGATATGACAAATAATAAAATACAACCGAGCCAAGCTCTTTGAGCCTTTTCGAATGCTTATTAAATAAGATGAGATTGATCTAATTCATTATTTATATGTTTCCTTGCCCTAGTTTTGGTCAAGAAAAGGATAGGAAAACAGATTACCTCTTGGGCACATAGACAATTTGTTTGTATCATTAAATTGAGCCATATTATTTACTTCCAATTTAATTTAGGTTACCATATAAATCAAATTTACTTTAATTCAAGGTGACACACAAATTAACTAAACAACTTACCCAAATGTCATGAAGGCCAAATGGAAAAAGGCACTACAATTTTGATGGCTTAGAAGTCAAAATTAGGGTTTGCAACCTCAAGAAGTTCCTTCTCAGTTTTGATCCTACTCTTCAACAAAATTGTCAACTAGTCTACTGGATCCGTCAGTAACTCAGAAATAGTGATCAAACATAGGCTTTGGTGACGTTTGCAAAGGCTAAAAATGAAAATTTTCAAAAAGTTTCTAAGTCTGGGAAAGTTGGCGCCTAAAGTCAAACTATCACTTGAAGAATTTTTGAATTGAAGTGCATACCTTGGTCGGCCTAAAATTTAGGGAATTCTCAACTAAACTTGAATTGAAGATAAAACTTAGGTTTCACCTCCAAAGTGACTGTGAATTGCTCTATTTTTCTTGCATGTGGCGTCCTCCCTCTTTTGCATACTGATTGGCACCTATTTTAGGGTTTAGCCTTCATTTAGTTGACTAATTGGAGGTCCAATGAGATCTTTTCACCCTAAATTTTGGATTTAACTTGTATATGACACCTCTATTCATGAAAATTATTTATTAAAGCACTTGGACGTCCATGTTCTTTGTCACAGGTTGAAGGCGAGCTCATATTTTCTCATGCAAACAAGATTTGGAGGTGCTACAAGAGGGATTTTTTAGTGCTCTTCGTAGTTCTAGGTCTAGATTGCTTAGAGGGATAATTTTCCAAACTTCATCTTTTCAGCACATGCTTGTCAGACTTCATCAAATTGGATTCAAGGCATAGGCATCATTTTATAGAGGAAAAATATAACTTCTATCTTCTCCCCCTCATATTTTTTTTATCCTTGTCTTAGATTTTCTCTCACATGTCTAAGTAAATGACAGTTTTTCACAAATTTGGTCATTTGGGTTCGTTCAACACAACGTTGGCAATGAAACCCAAGTTCCATAATTTCTCAAAAAAATTGCCCCATTGCTTCCCACTTTTTTATGCTTCGCTTTTTTCTGAAGTTTCTTTTGCATGGTGGTGAAAAATTCAACATTTCAAAAAAAGAAGAAATTGGGTCTAATAAGCACATTGGTGGCCACAAAACCCATATGCCAAATTTTTTTCGAGAAAATTGCCCTTTCAGCCCCTACAACCCTTGTAGCTTATTTTTATGAAAACTCATTGCATGCTTGAGGAAAGGTCAGTTTTTTGAATTTTTGATGATTTGGGTTGGCTCAAAAATACATTCTTAACAAAACTCACTTCTCAAGAAATTTCCTAAAAATTACCCCTTGATCGTCTATTTTTAGCCTCATCAGAAGCTATTTTTAGCCTTTTCGGAAGTTCGTTCGAACATATCCAAGTTTATAGTCAAAAGTCTAGTTTTTGAAAATGCAATTCAATCCAATTGAATACAAGACCAAATCAGTCTTGATTCATGATTACTTGAAAATTTTTGACACTAACTTGTGCCATGTTCATCCAATGATTAAAATGAGCACTTTGGAAGGCGTATATAGTACTACAATCAAGCATCTTGATTTCTGTGGATTGTTGGCAACAACTTCTATTCCCATCACAGTGTCTAATCTCAAGTTTTTCATTGCATGCATCAAGAATTACAACCCTTCTACACGAAAAATTCAATTAGCAGATGGGAAAATTGTTTGTAGGCTAAAGCCGAGTTGTCAAGACCAATATACTTTTCTTGGACAACAAGAGGATGCAAAAGGTAGTCCTAGTTTAAGAGCTGCCAATTGTACATCCTTCACTACCTTCCTCTTCCAAGGGAAAATTTAGAGTCAAGACCATAAGCAATTCGCTTGAAGGTGTTAGGGTTAGCGGAAAGATGAAGAATTTGAAAGGAAACACAAGTCAATGATAACAACCAACAAAAATGGCTGAAATTAAACAAGATGTTGTCAGTGCTATCAAGATCATAAGTGGATTCATCACATAGATCCCATACCATTATCTTCATGACGATGTTACCTACATCGATATTGGTGTCGTACAAGCAGAATTCTAGATTTTCGTTTGTGATGGCTTTGATGGTGATCCTATGGTGCCCAAGTTGAATCATTTTTCTGCGATGTCAACAAATTTTAACAAAGCGACTGAGGAGGTCAAAGAATGTCTAAGATTGATCGCAAATGAAGGGAAGACATTGAGAAAACAATCCATTATTTTGGATAGTATCAAATTGCCTAAAGAAGATGCAGTTAATAATTTCTTGGAGGATATGATTGCTCAAAATGGCTTGGAGTAGACAACTAGTTAGATCCCACAGTTTTTCCAAGGATAGAGTCAAAAGAACTAGTCAACTAAACATCATTCTTGATTTCAGATTGTTGATTTCATGCATGTTTATCTCTTCCTTAGGAATATCTTTAGGTGGAGGTGAAACTTTCAGTTAGGTTTCAGTTAACTGATGTTGGTTATTAGTTGAATCTTATATCAATAAGACTTGCATGTTTGCAAGTCCAATTAAGTTTAGCTTAGAATTAGTTAACTGAGGTCATTTTTTCCAATTAACTGTTAAGTTGCATACATTTAGGTATAAGAATATATCTTGCATGTTGGCAAGACTAAATGTTAACTCATGAAGATTTTAGGGTTCCCTACTCCTTTGAGCTTCTATAAATAAGAGCACCTTGCTCATTGTATTTTAAGTTTTTCTTGTGACAACAAATTGTTGTGCCACCTTTCCTGCAATATTGCTATTCTGTATGGGTTCACTTTGTGTAAGAATAAGATTGATGCTTACTTTGTGGCTACAAATCCTTGTTCAGTTTATTGTTTAAATATTATGTTATAAAGTTGGTTTGATTGTCTATTGTGTGATTGTTTCATCAATGCAATTTTTTGTCCCAGATGTACTATTGTTGTTTCTGTATTATTTCTTTCAATCTACACCTCAGATAGAGTGTTTCACTTCATTGGGAATTTAGAGATAAGGATTATTGTTTAATGTTGTTTCTAGTAATCTTCTTTTCAACCTACACCTCGGATAGAGTGTTCCACCTCCTTGGGAATCTTGAGAACTAGCTTTCCATTTCATGTTTGTTTCCAATAACCTTTATTTCAGCCTATGCCTTGGATAGAGTGTTTCACCTCCTTGGGAATCTTGAGATAGAGTTTATTGTCAACTATTCCCAATTGCTCCTAACTCCTTTTGCTCTGATTTTACTTGAGGAGATAGGATAGTCATAGCTTTAGCCTAGTTGTAGTTAAGATCTGCAAAAACCAGAGAAAACCTTAGCTATAATGTATTTGGTTTTCTAACCTTGTGCCTCTACTGTTGGCTTTCTCTTTGTGGTATATTGTCCTTGATGACAAATCTACAAAACTAATTAGTGCTTTGAATACTTGGTACTCTTTGTGTTCAGTTTGGAAAACTTGGCATTCTCAGTGTTTTGGTGATCATGCTTTGGGTTGATGCATTTGGGTGCATTTTTTCATCACTTAATGTGGTACTGATCATGTTAAGCTTTATGTGTAGATAAAAGTTATTCAGATGGTCTGATTGTTTCAGATTTGGTTTCTCAGGATCTTTATGCTTTGAACTGTTACATATTTGATGGATCTTGATGATGTCTTGATGATGTTTGTTTTATATTTCAGATTGATTTGTTTCAAGATGATTACAGTTGAGATCTTGATTTAATTGGATTGACAGTGTGATAAGGTTTGATTCAAGTTATTCAGATGGTATTCGTGGAGATAGGGCCTTCTTTAGCTTCAAATTTATGACATTGTCACCTTCACATGTTCAGGTATATTGATTCATGGCATATACAGATGAAGGTAATGCTTATGGCAATATGGTGTCAGTTGGTATGACTTATTGTTGATAAATTTGGTACATACTGTTGGTTTGTCACTTATTTATATTGCTTCATAAAGCAATTACTCCATCTTAGGCAGTTTGGTTATTGATTCAATTGCTCCATGAAACTTGGTTTAGTAAAAATATCATTTTCTCACATTTTATCTCGTGGCATAGTATACACTTTGGTTCTGGTATTTCATTTGTTTGATAGTGTTTATTGGCTCAAATTACATATCATTTTCTATCATTTTTACTTAGTGATTTCTATGCCCAAGCCTTGAATTTGTAGTCAACATCCAAAGGAAAATACTCATATTGACTATTCGAAGCCTTTTACATATGATATTAATTTATCATTGGTATGTTAATGTTGTGTGGGGTTGACATCTTCATGGAATAAACCCTATCGGGTTTCCCAAAGTATTTTTCAATGGTGATATTGTGTTCGAAGGTTACTTGGTTATATCACTTGGAAGCCATCATTTTTCATATGGTTAAGTCGGCATTATGAGAATCTTTGACTTAGAATATAGTTTATTATGTGTCAACAGTTTGCAAGCAAAATTTGGAGGTGATCATGTGGTCGGGTCCTTGGTAAATGATTAGTCAAGCAGACTCATAAGCATTTTTAATCAGTTGATTATTATTGTGTCTTTTTTACTTTGGACTCCAAATCTTTATTAACTTTGGAAAATCATCGATTGACTTGAGAGAAGACTTGTTTAGGGAAAAATGATATTGCATTTTCATTGAATGGTTTGGAACCCTAGCACCACCATGCTGGAACTTCAGTTGCATAGTGTGCAAGGTTGCTGTGGTATTTTGGTTTGGTTTTCAATTATGTTGATCTTTGGTGGTTAGCAAGAATGTTGGTGGTTTTTGTTTGAGCTGGAAGGTGTAGTTTGGGTAGTTTTCATGAAGAAGTTTAGGGATTTTAATTGCAGGTTAATTCCACCATAACAGATGTAATATCTATGCATTATTTTTGATATTTCAATGGTAAACTTGGCAAATGAAGAGGAAAATAAATTTTTTTATTTTATTTTCATATTATTTTCTTAACTAAACTGAGACTACCTTGAACCCGAGCATAAATTAAAAGGTTTCATCTCTCAGTGGAATTTTATCTTCATATCATTGATTTTTGATTGGCTTTAGATTATACATTATGTTCATAAACTCTGGTTATTGAAATCAGGGTTTTCTTGACAAAGTTGTATAACCATTTCACAAACATTATATGTATATGTATCTCTGCAAAAAATTAAAAGTGAGAGAGGAAAAAGCGTGTATGATGTGAAGAAAGGAAATTGTTTGGACAAAGTATTTTTCATTGTAAAATCATTTTGTAAAAAGAGAAGAGTGGGCTCATATTGTTTTGATCTCTGATTGTATCACAAAGATTATGTTTTGAGTTGAGCATTATTGCAAAATCATTTTGTATCCTATTGTAATTTTATGTCTACAAGAATGATTGCAGTTATAAGGTTCTAATGGGTTGCAATATTTTGAATGTTTGATGAAGTTGGTGCTTTAGAAAGATTATGGGAGTTGGTGCTCCACATTTTTACAAAGTTGGTGCTCCTTGATTAATAAAAGGGAAATTTTAACGAGTGGTTTTTTATACCCCAAGAGGGTTTTTCCACTTAGGAAATATTTGTGTTAGGTGATATTATTTGTCTTTCATTCCGTTTCATGTTAATGTGCTCATTCAATCAATGCTCTGATACATTTAGTATGATCAAAAGTTTCTTATTTCAAAAGGTTGTCATAAAAAGTTAAAAAGTCTTTTATTGAGCAAAGTTGTTGTTTTACATTACAAAAGCACGTACAAGATTGTTCACACTCTAGTTGAACAATATCATGTGATGCTTTTAACATGAGTTATAAATGTTACTCAAGTTTCATGTCAATCTGATTTTAAATGTTGATGTACACTTGCATAAACAAGTCTACCACATTGAGTTAAAAATAGTAAAAAGTCTCGTTGTACCTTTCAGAGTCAAAAATTTAAAAAATTACTTCACTCTGATTCACCCCCCTTCTCAGAGTGAATCCACTTCCAACATCTACCAGCTGAGTAAAAAGATGGGAATTTAGATTACTTTACTTTTTACGCAAAACAACAAAAGAGGGAGCTTCCCCTCCTAATTTGAAGAGCAGTTAATACTGTGGATAGGTGTTTGTTTCCAATACACACTCCAGAGGTGTGAATTGAAATGCCAATAGTTTTTTTGCACCAACCGTGGGGAACAAGGCATAAAAATTCAAGAAAATATAACACTTTTAGGACATGAGAATGACCCTCTGGCATCCTATTGCATGATCCATACATAAGCAATGGATGATAATAATGATAATGCCAGAAATGTTGATAGAAATCAACAACGTCCACCCCCATTACCTTGGGGTAGTAACATTGGACCTTTGTCTTTTTAGGTAAATCATGAGTTACCTAGAGGTTCAACAAAGCGCTTTCCCTAGTTTCACGGTGATGGAAGTCAACACCCAGAGGAATATTTTTCTACATTCACAACGGCTTGTGCCATCTTGCATGTAGCATGTGAAGAAATCACAGTGCATCTCTTTGTCAAGACTCTTGTGGGAAATGCTTCCAACTGGTTCAATCACTTGGTGCCGGGAAGTATCACAAGCTGGGAAACTATGAGCAAATTTTTTTTGGCAAGATTCAAGCTCGTTCAAGACAGTTACCTGTTGTTTTCCCAACTTACAAATTCAAAGACGGAGCACAATTAGCACATGAGGGATTTTGTAGCAAGATTTAATCATCTTGTTACAAGACTTTCTTCCACACTCGATCCATCACTGGAGATTTTGGTAAGTTGTTTCATAAATGTTATTCCATCATAATTGGCCTTCTTCCTCAAGATGATAAAAGGAACAAAGTTGAAGAGTGCGCAAGAACATGCCATCAAGTTGGAGGATGATATGATTACTTATGACATGATGAAAATAAATGCTATCAGATCTCCTGTTCAACAACTTTACCAGCCAAAGAGAGACAATCTTCAACCATGACTGCCAACATCTCCATCAAGACCAATGATTGAAGCTGCACACAATGTAGTATTTTTTCCTTTCCATGAGACTGATGTACATATTGGATCTACATGTCCTGAGAATCTGAGAATGAACCAAATCATAGGATACACTGAAGCTACTCCCAGTTCTAATTTTGTACCAACACCAAGTTCAAACATTGTCTTACCACAAACGGACAACTTTGATGGTGACTTTGCTGCGGGATACTTTGATAAGGAACTTGTCAATGAAGAACAAGAAGAAGAATACCGTCAGTACACTCTTGCAGTGAATCATGAAAATGTTTCAACGCCTGTGTTCACATGTGCTCAACACTTCAAAGCATAGAAAGAAGAAAAACAAAAATAAAACGAAAAGGGTAAAGAAGTGCCTTCCACTTCTAAACCCAAACCTTCACGTGAGAACACTATGCTAGTTGCTCAAGATCTATCTTCAACAAATTTTGACATCATAGCTTCCATGATGAAGACCAAGGTACAAATCTCTCAACTAGAGTATCTTCAGGGGCATCCAAAATAGCTGGCTTAGATTCTTAAGGTTGTAAAGAAGCATGATGTGCTCAAGTCATTTGTTCTAGCTAAACAAAAGCTTGAAATGGGTCCTAGTAATTATGTGACTCTGTCAGAGATAGAAATTGAAGACCAAAATATTGCTTGTGTTGAAAAGAGATTGACAAAGGATACAAAGTTATGGACAATACAATTCAATGGAGGTTGTTCCAATGCAAGTTTAGAAGTAGGGGAAATGATCACCTCCCCTAAAGGATAGTTGCACCCATTTGTGCAATTGGAATTCATTGAAGATGAGAAGGAGGTACTTTTGTTAGGCCTCGAAAATGCTGAAGACATGGGAATAAAACTCCCATGTGTTAAAGGTGATATGGAGCTGATTAATGAGCCAACCAAAGGATACTTTCAGGTTAGAAAAGATCACCTACAACATTATGGAAATTGAGTTTGGAACTCGATTGATTGGTTTGAAGAGTTCAACACCCCAAGGATGAACAATAGCAAAACTTATGCCTCAAGGGTATCAACTTTCCCATTTGTATTATATTTTGAATTTTTTCAGAGTACCTTTGCTTGGATATATGAATACCTAATTATCTTCATTCCATAAGGATTGCCTCCTGCAATGCCCATCAAAAGAGAAGTAAAGCCTTTCAAGTAGAAGCGACATCAATGGAAGGTTGTTCTCGCTGGCATGCAATGGGAAATATCCAAAGCACTTCATCCTTTCGAGGGTGGGGTAAATATTTGTAAATAATTTATTTTCAATACTTTTTTTTATGCTGTTATGTTTTTCCCTATTCTGTAAAGTTTCGTCATGTTTTTAGGTGATTTAGGTAGTCTTGTTTTAGGTGATTTTAGGAAGTTTCCAACTTCTTAGGAAAGATCCTGAATCCAATACCCAACTGATATCACACTAGTCTATATTTTTTCCAAGAGATTCTAGGTTCTCTTATGCCATAAGTATTCGACATGGTCACCAGACATAACCTAATGTTGTACCCAAAATTAAATTTTTGCTTCAATAAGGCATTTTAATTAAAATGGTCTAAATTGTGTAAAATTGTCATCAAAAGTTAGTTTTAGGTCAAACGAAGCATGGGATTTTTGTGGGTTTACTGTACAGAAGATATTGGAAAATTTTGAAAATTTTGAAAATTAGGGTTTTCAGACCCCTAATTTTAGGAAAGACCTTAAAAATAGTTTATTTCTAGAATTGACTGAAAATAATTTTGATTGGATTATTTTACCTCATGGTCACATTGATGAAATCAAAATCAAGAAAAAATCAGTTTAGCTATGGTGGGTCTACTTCACTTTTTTAGGAGAAAAGTTAGGACCTTTGAGGTCATCAATGTCAGATGGCCAGTACCAAGTGTCAAAATCTAAGCCTCAAATGCATCAATGAAATTTCTATGGAAAAAGATGCTTGAAAATATGCTTCATGATGAAGGGGATTTTCGAAAAGGTTAAAATCATCATTTTTTTTCTAACTTTGGAACATAAAAGCGCCATTGTTGGCCAGGTGCACCCAAGGTTTCGAAGGCTCAGATCAACTTTTTGTGCTTTGTCACTTCCAAGACGTCTTCTCCATAGTTATTCCAACTTCACGATGAACCTGCCAGCCATTCCATTGGACCTATCTAATGCCCAAATTTGAAGATCAAACAAAGAATAAAGGGAAATGAAGTTAATCAAAATTTGACTAACCCTAATGGAGATAAAGGACCCCTTGCTAGCTAGGGGCACCCAAACTTTTGAGGCATCAAGTGCAAATTTTTGATAAAATGACATCTAAGATGTTTTTCTTAGACTTGATCAGGCTTTGCAATGAGTCTGCCAACATATTAATCAGAGTTGCAGAACTACCAGAATGAAGAGTCAAACAAAAGGATTTTGTCATACTCAAATTGTGAGTTCAGAGTATAAAGGAGCACTTGTTGTCCAGGGGCATCTAGGGTTTTGAGCCCTCAAATGTAGTTGCTAGGGTTTTCTTAGATATTCATCCTATTAGGAATTCTTCAAGATTTTGTTGTATATCTCAGCCTGATCAGAGGAATTTTTTGTAGCCGACAACTGCAAATTGAACAAAGAATGAGGAAAATTGTAAAATGGCTAAGTCTGGCAATAAAAGCACCCCTACTAGCCAAGGGCACCCAAGATTTTGACATGCTAGATGCAGTTTTTAGGGTTTTTGCCCTCTAGAAGATCATGTCTAGAATTCTTCCAGCTCTGCAATGGACTTCTTAGTCAGCTCAAGAGATTTGTCAAGTACTGAGAAGTGTAGGTTGGAGGGAGATGAAAATAAAGTTTGAGATGATGAAATCCTAATTTTTTTTTGTTTGATGAGAAAAAGCACCCCTGTTGGCCAAGGGCGCCCAAAATTTTGATGGCTCAAAAGTCAAATTTAGGGTTTGCAACCTCAAAAATTTCCTTGTTAATTTTGATCCTACTCTTCAACATGACTATTAGCTAGTCTACTAGATCTGTCAGTCACTTAGAAATAGTGATCAAACATAGGCTTCGATGACATTTGCAAAGGATAAAAATGAAAAATTTCAAAAAGTTTCTAAGTCTGGGAAAGTTGGCAATTAAAGTCAAACATTGACTTGAAGAATTTTTGAAGTGAAGTGCATGCCTTGGCCGCCCTAAAATTTAGGGATTTTTCAACTAAACTTGAATTGAGGATAAAACATAAGTTTCACCTCCAAAGTGACTATGAATTGCTCTATTTTTCTTGCATGTGGAATCCTCCCTCTTTTGCATACTGATTGGAACCTATTTTAGGGTTTAGTCTTCATTTAGTTGACTAATTAGAGGTCCAATGAGATCTTTTCATCCTAAATTTAGGATTTAACTTGCATATGATGCCTCCATTCATGAAATTTTTTTATTAAAGAACTTGTGCATCCATTTTCTCCATCACAGGTTGAAGGCGAGCTCATATTTTCTCACACAAATAGGATTTGGAGGTGCTAAAAGAGGGATTTTTTAGTGTTCTTCATAGTTCCAGGTCCTGATTGCTCAGAGGGATAATTTTCTAGACTTCATCTTTTCAACACATGCTTTTTAGACTTCATCAAACTGGATTCATGGCATAGGCGCCATTTTACAGAGGAAAAATATAACTTCTATCTTCTCCTCCTCGCATTTCTTCTATCCTTGTCTTAGGTTTTCTCTTGCATGTCCAAGTAAACAATAGTTTTTCACAAATTTGGTCATTTGGGTTCGTTCAGCACAATGTTGGCAACAAAACCCATGTTTAAGAATTTTTCAGAAAAATTGCCTTGTGCTTCCCTCTTTTTGAAGCTTCACTTTTATTTTATTTATTTTCTGAAGTTTCTTTTTCATGGTGGTGAAAAAGTCAAAATTTCAAAAAATGGAGAAATTGGGTTTGATAAGCACATTGGTGGCTACAAAACCCATATGCTCGATTTTTTTGAGAAAAATTGCTCTTTCAATCACTACAACCCCTACAACTTCTATTTCTAAGAAGTCATTGCATGCTTGAGGAAAGGTTATTTTTCTAATTTTTGGATGATCTAGGTCAACTTAGAAATACATTCTTAACAAAACCCACTTTTTATAAAATTTCCTTGAAATTACCCCTCAATCGACTATTTTTAGGCTCATTAGAAGCTATTTTTAGCCTTTTCGAAAGTTCATCTGAACATATCCAAGTTTATAGTGAAAATTATAGTTTTTGAAAATGCAATTAAATCCAATTGAATACAAGACCAAATCGGTCTTGATTCATGACTACTTGAAAAAATTTGACACTGACTTGTGCCATGTACATCCAATGATTAAAATGAGCACTTTGGAAGGCATAGACAGTACTACAATCAAGCATCTTGATCATTGTGGATTGTTGGAAACAACTTCTATTCCCATCATAGTGTCTGATCTCGAGTTTTTCATTGCATGCATCAACCATTACAACCCTTCTACATGAAAAATTTGATCAACAGATGGGCGATTTGTTTGTAGGCTCAAGCCAAATTGTCAAGACCAATATGCTTTTATTGGACAACAAGAGGATGTGGAAGGTAGTCCTAGTTTCAGAGCCACCAATTGTACATCCTTCACTACCTTCCTCTTCCAAGGGAAAATTCAGAGTCAAGACCATAAGCAATTCGCTCGAAGGTGTCAGGGTTAGTGGAAAGACGAAGAATTTGAAAGGAAACACAAGTCAACAAGAACAACTAGCAAAGATGGCTGAAATTAAACAAGATGTTGCCGGTGCTATCAAGCTCATAAGTGTAGTGCCTCTCATGTTTCCTTCATTAGACTGATACTTATTATGTTAGGATATACACTATGATACCTTGATGATGCTAGTTTCATTGTTTTGGATTGGTTTGGATTGGTTTGGATGAAAGTTGATCATACTTTGATGTTCATGATACTATTGGCTTATGCATATGTTCTGATGGTCATATGGATTTATTTGTGTGTTTGGATTCATTTAGTTATGAGTATCATGTGGTTATATGATTATGTTTACTGTACATTTAATTCATGATTGATCTATGTTTTTTATGATGTAATTATTGTTATCCGTTGATGTTGATTATTGTCTGAAGTGTCTTGGTAGGAGGGATAGTGTAGCATTACTCATTCATGAGTACCCTACTACACTGCGATTTCCTCTCACGGTGTGTTTGATTGTTTGATATGTATATATATATATGCTATTCGAAATTTTGTCTAAGGCAGATTGCAGGTACATGCATGAAATCCATTTGAACTATTAGATATGAGCGTGCCTTAAAACCCAATGGAAATGTTGTTGAAAACGAAGATGACAAAAGATCCCCTACCCTTGCCATCATCCTCGATGAGGATGAGTACCTGTTTAGTCACCCCGTCATTCATGTTTGCACCTTTGGTCAGTTGTCTCATTTTGACTTTATGGTTGATGGGTGATTTGTGATGATACTTAGTTAATTGTTGATTATGCTGTTTAATTAGTTATTAAATTTAAATAAATTGTAATGGTAATTTGTGGAGAAATTAATGTTATGAGTTGCCTTGTTTAATCGATTTAATTAAATTAAATTGATTTATAAGGTTGTTTTATTAATTTGGAATTAAATAAATAATTAAATAAATCAAGATTGAAAATGGATATTTATATGGAATTTTTGATAATTAATTTATTAAATTAAATTGTTATGTGATAAAGTATTTTATAATTAAATATCAAGATAATTATTATTATTATCATTAAGATTTAATTAAGCAAATGAGGAAAATAATATAATTTAAAATAAAATAGTTAATTGGATGTGATTTCGAACAAGTTGTTAAAGCAATTTAAAAAGATAGAAAAAGTAATTTCAAAACACATGCATGATTTCGAATTGGCCATCGTTGGAAACTTGTCATTTTTATGAGATTTTTATCTGCCTATTTTTTTTGAAAAATAAAAGCTTTCCTAGGTTAATAACTATCTTTTTGGGGGATTATTATAAGGATGATGGATTTTTTTTGTTTTCAAACAAAATACTTGGTTTGCAAAAAAAAATTATCAGTAGAAAAATTGTACTTAGTGGATTGCTTTCAAAAATTGAAATTGGAAAAAAATTACTAAAGGAGTTCAAGAATCTCAAAGATGTGGAGTTGTCGTAGAAGCTTGGATTCGACAACGATTCTACAAGCCATGCCATTTGATCGAAGCCAGGTTCCACTATTTTCTCAATTTTAACTCTATTCAGAAAATGAATATTTAATGTTTGTGCTCCGTAAAACAAAACACTTCTTTGTTGTTTGATTGTAAATTGAAACAATTATAAATTACATCTTTTGTAGATTGTGAATTTGACTCTCTTTGCATGGCCATTGGTATTTTTTCTTTGTGATTTCACCCTTTCCTTAATCTAGGATCTTGGCTTCCTTTCCATGCACCATAGGTTGAATTGTCTCTAGTTTTGAATACTGAATTCTTTTTATATCTAGTTGATAGCCATATTGGAAGCATTTGGTGCCTTGCAATGATTATACTGTGGCATGCAAAATTAATATAACCTTGGAATTTGATATCTACATTATCCTCCATTTGACGGGTATAATTACATTAAGTCTTGTGCTATGTTTCTTTCTTGGTTATTTACATGAGCAGCGAGCTGTTGGAAATTATAATCTTGAGCAGCCAACGGCAGGTGCATTAAATGCACTGTCAGTAGAAATCAATTTGGATTTCTTTCCCGCCTGCCGTGTCTGACTTTCTTGCTGTCCAGTAAGTACTTTTTGGCAGCAATTTATTATTGGTAGGTAAGTTCAAATTTTGAGCGCCAGTTTTTGTGTATTGGCTGAAAAGCCAAAAGTAAGAATTGAAAGATTTGATTATTGTGTGCAAGAGACAGATAGTATTTTTCTGAGATAGAACAGAAGGGAATGTTTAGCAGAACATACTGAACAGTGAAGTTCAGGAGCAAAGGAATGTTCAGCAGCAACTGAACAGAGAAGTTCAGGAGCATCTGCCGCAGCAGAAGAAAGTCAGTGAGCCTTGCGCCCGTGCGCCAGAAGCGATCCCACACGGAGCAGCAGCACAGAAGCGCCAGTGCGCTGGAAAACGCACAGTTTCTGTAGTATAGTTGTATAGAGCTTTTGCTTTGAATATTTTATATGTAAACAGTTTTTATTACTGTAATCTTTTTCTCAGTGAAATATAATATTGAAAATATTTATGTCTCCATTTATGTCTGTCTCTTTCCTTCCATACCCTTCCGTTGTGCATGTTTTCATTCTTTGCCTGGCATAAGAAGTTTTTGAGTTTTCTCTGACATGGTATCAGAGCCCATAGGTTTACTGGGCAGTCAGTTTTTAAAGCCTTAGATTTGTCCTAGGCGTGCAGAAACATAATCTTTGTTTCTGGGTATTTGTGAAAGCTCAGCTCGAGCAAGCAGTCATGAAGGGGCGACCAACTCCCAAGGAGGAAAGAAGAACAACAGTTCTTATGATAAAAAGGATAAAAGAAATGTACAGTGCTACAACTGTCAAAGGTATGGTCACTATGCAAGTGATTGCAGGCAAAAACGTGACCAAGGGAGTCAGAATGCACATGTTGCTGACTCAAATGTGGCTGGAAATGAAAGACAGTCACAAGTGTTCATTGCTTGTAACCTTGCAGAACAGAGCAGCGCTGAAGTTTGGTACTTGGACAGCAGCTGCAGCAACCACATGAGTGGTAACAAAGACTTGTTTGCCTCCATTGATAGCAGCGTGAAGTCTGAAATAAAAATGGGCAACAATGAGATGGTTCCAGTCATGGGAAAAGGCATGGTATGCCTACAAACCAAGCATGGTGATGAAAGACAAATATATGATGTCTTCTATGCCCCAGGTTTGAAACATAACCTCTTGAGCATTGGACAGATGGTCCAAAACGGGTATAGAGTGCTGATGGAGAAAGGGGAATGCATCATCTATGATAAAGATGGAAGCAAAAGAGTTATGGCAGCGGTTCAAATGACACAGAATCGAATGTTTCCTCTCAAGATGCAAATCTCAGCACAGTCAAAAGGCCTGCAACAATCAGCCTTCAAAGCAGCCATTCAAGATATCTCCAAGCTATGGCACCTCAGGTATGGACACTTAGGTTACTCTGGTTTGAGTCTTTTGTCCAAGAAAAATATGATAGATGGTTTGCCAAAAATCGTAGAGCCTAATGTTAGATGTGAAGCTTGCATTTTGGGCAAGCAACATAGGCAGCCTTTTAATTCAGGCAACTCTACAAGGGCTAGAGCACCATTGGAGTTGGTGCATACTGACTTGGTAGGCCCTATGCAAAATCTGTCTTTTGGCAAAAGCAGATTTTTTATGACCTTTATAGATGATTACAGCCGTAGGACATGGGTCTATTTTTTGCAGCATAAGTCTGAAGCATTTGATAAGTTTTTGTTATTTAAGGCCCAGGCTGAAAAGGAGAGTGGACACTTTATTAAGGTCCTAAGGTTAGATCGTGGAGGAGAGTATACCTCCAATCAATTTATAAATTTCTGCAGGAAAAATGGCATCAAGAAGGAACTCACAGCCAGTTATACTCCGCAGCAAAATGGAGTGGCTGAAAGAAAAAACAGGACCATTGTGGAGATGGCAAGGCATAAGGCAAGATTAGTTGTCAAGGGGTACAAACAGCAGTTTGGGAGAGATTATGATGAGACTTTTTCCCCTGTTGCAAGGATGGAGACTGTGCGGGCAGTCATTGCAATTGCAGCCCAACACATGTGGAAGGTTTATCAAATGGATGTGAAGTCCGCCTTTCTCAATGGAGTCTTAAAAGAAGAGGTATATGTGGAGCAGCCCTTTGGATATGAAGTTCTAGGTAAAGAACACAAGGTATATAGGATGAAAAAAGCTCTTTATGGGCTGAAACAAGCTCCACGGGCATGGTACATCAAGATTGACTCATACTTGATGAGCAATGGCTTTAGCAAAAGCGATGGTGAGCCCACTCTTTACATCAAGGTAGAAAATGGTAAGGTTTTAATTGTTGTCTTGTATGTAGATGATTTAGTATTTACTGGGGATGATGAATTCCTCATTGCTAATTTTAAAGACGCCATGAAAAGAGAGTTTGAAATGACAGATTTAGGACTCTTAAGATATTTTCTAGGCATAGAGGTCCAACAATTGGATAATGGCATATTTATTTCACAATCAAGTTATGCCAAACAAATCTTGAAAAGATTCAGGATGTTGGACAGCAAAGCAGCCCCAACCCCAACAGCTACAGGTCTGAAGTTGAGTAAAGAGGACAGCAACAATAATGTTAACCCAACTCTCTATAAGAGCATGGTTGGAAGCCTCATGTACTTGACAGCTACAAGACCAGATTTAATGTATGCGGTAAGCCTGATTTCTAGGTTCATGGAGCAACCTAAGGACACACACTGGCAAGCAGGTAAAAGGAT
Organism: Sequoia sempervirens; assembly: GCA_007258455.2. Taxonomy (NCBI): domain Eukaryota; kingdom Viridiplantae; phylum Streptophyta; class Pinopsida; order Cupressales; family Cupressaceae; genus Sequoia; species Sequoia sempervirens. Next base: position 1,181,075 of record VDFB02322083.1, read on the forward strand.
TCTCAGGTATGTCAATGGCACAAAAAACTATGGCATAATGTATACCGCCTCTAATGAGTTTCAGTTGGTTGGGTACACTGACAGTGATTGGGTAGGAAATGTTGATGATAGAAAGAGCACATCCGGGTATGTTTTTCACTTGGGTTCAGGAGCAGTTTCTTGGGCTTCCAAGAAACAACCGATTGTTGCTTTATCCACAGCAGAAGCAGAATACATAGCAGCGAATGCAGCAACATGCCAAGCTGTGTGGCTAAGAAGGATCTTAGCAGATTTGAGAGAAGAACAAGAGGATGGAACAGTAATTTTCTGTGACAATGTTTCATCAATTTCCTTGACCAAAAATCCTGTGTTTCATGGAAGAAGCAAACATATTGAAATCAGGTATCATTTTATCAGAGAATTGGTTGAAAATAATGAAATTAAAATGGCATTTTGCAGGTCAGAGCAGCAGCTCTCAGATATTTTTACAAAGGCTTTGTCAAAAGAACCTTTTGAGCACCTAAGATATAGGCTAGGTGTGCAGGAATGCGCTAGAACTTCAGTTCTAGAAAACACAGAGAAGTGCAGATGCGCCGGAACTTCAGTAGACAGTTCCAGAATGTAGATCAAAGGAAAATAGGTTTGCGCTGGAAACTTTGCACTGGTGCTCCGAAACTTTTATGGCGATGCACCAGAAGTTTCGCAAAGTATTGAAGAGCAGGAACCTTTGCGCTAGAAACTTTGCTCCAGAAGTTGCTCTGGAAATATTGCGCCAGAAGTTTCGCAGAGTGTTGAAGACCAAGAACTTTTGCGCCAAAAACTTTGCTATGGAGGTTGCTCCGGAAATATTGCGCCGGAAGTTTCACAGAGTGTTGAAGAGCAGGAACTCTTGAGCCGGAAACTTTGCTCCGGAAGTTGCTCTGGAAATATTGCGCCAAAATTTTCCAAATAATCATGAAGAGCAGAAAGACTCAAGATTAAGGGGGAGTGTTGGAAATTATAATCTTGAGCAGCCAACGGCAGGTGCATTAAATGCACTGTCAGTAGAAATCAATTTGGATTTCTTTCCCCCCTGCCGTGTCTGACTTTCTTGCTGTCCGGTAAGTACTTTCTGGCAGTAATTTATTATTGGTAGGTAAGTTCAAATTTTGAGCGCCAGTTTTTGTGTATTGGCTGAAAAGCCAAAAGTAAGAATTGAAAGATTTGATTATTGTGTACAAGAGACAGATAGTATTTTTCTGAGACAGAACAGAAGGGAATGTTCAGCAGAACATACTGAACAGTGAAGTTCAGGAGCAAAGGAATGTTCAGGAGCAACTGAACAGAGAAGTTTAGGAGCATCTGCCGCAGCAGAAGAAAGTCAGTGAGCCTTGCGCCCGTGCGCCGGAAGCGACCCACACAGAGCAATAGCGCAGAAGCGCCAGTGCGCTGGAAAACGCACAGTTTCTGTAGTATAGTTGTACAAAGCTTTTGCTCTGAATATTTTATATGTAAACAGTTTTTATTACTGTAATCTTTTTCTCAGTGAAATATAATATTGAAAATATTTATGTCTCCATTTATGTCTGTCTCCTTCCTTCCATACCCTTCCGCTGTGCATGTTTTCATTCTTTGCCTGGCATAAGAAGTTTTTGAGTTTTCTCTGACACGAGTGTCTCCGTTCCCCTCTCTTTTCTCTACGAAATTGTTCCTTAAGCAGTGCTTGGGTTCTCTACATTTTTCTTAAATATTGTATTCCTTTAGTCTCTGGTTCCATACCCATATTATTGGAGACTTTGATTTTCATTAGCCCTTACCTTTGTTAATCAATGGTGTGTAATATGTGGGGTTCGATTTTTCTGTTCTTGTTTTCAGTAGTTCGACAACTTTATTTCATGGTGTCCTTTGAATATATGCATATCGATGAGCATAACTTGTAAATCGCTCTTTAATTATTTGATTGGCTATTCGTTGCCTCTCGCGTCTGTGTTCGCCTTTATCCTCATGCATTTTACTTGTCTAGTAGGTGCTACTTGCAACATGCTCTCTGTAGCGGGAAGTTTAGAAATTGATATTTTATTTTATAAGTTTCAGTTTGGTAAAGATCATCTTTTATAAGAATTCACCTTTGGTATGGTAGATCGTTTAGCATTTTCTTATGGCAAGTTTCCCTTCTTAATGCTTTATCTTGATAGACCGAATGGATTAAGATGTTACGGGTTCAAATTTATTTTTATGGTTTTGTTTTATCATAGTCGACATTGTTCCCTGTTTTACTTCATTTTCTCTTTTTGAGGCTATGATAACCCTTTTATAGTTTATATATGTTTTTTTCGCCATATTTTATGCTCAAAATTGTGACCTCCTTGCATTCTTCCTACCTGACATAAGGCATTTCACATTTAAGAGTTGTGATTTCATTTTCTAAAGTTTTCGATTGTGTTTAAGTTAAGCCATTCGATATTTTTAATGATGCTTGGCAACCTGAGGTTTATTTGGAAATTCATTGTTTATGTTGTATGGTTGAAATTTGATATGTTTATGCTTTCATTTCGTAAACATGCTTTTAAACTCATTTTTTCTTGTCATAGTTGAGTTTCAAATCTTATACAACAATTTCTTTGGCTTTCAGTGTATAGTTCGCTAGGTATATTGTGAGGTTTCCTTTCGGTTGTGAAAAGTTTGATTTATACAATCATTTGAATACTCAAACTTTTACTAACATAAATATACATATATATATATATATTTATATATGTTTGTGTATATTTATAAGTGGTTGCTTCTTTAAATATGATTACTGTTTGTAACAATAGACTCAAAATTAAATATATAGGTATATTTATTAAATGGCTATGTTAAATAAGGATTTGGAAAATTTAAATAGTAAGAAGAAGGATTTCTATGTAATTAAATAACTTTGGAAATTATTTAAGGAATGAATTTATTGAGCCTTTAGAATGATGTTTTTTGCTTATATTTTATATTTGTTGATATGTGGTTACTATATGTAACTAGTTATTAAGAGTTCATGTTATTGTGATTATTTTGGAAATGGAGGTGATCTTGAGTTATTATTTCAAAATGGGAGTCCTTCTGTAAAATGGTTAATTAGACTTCCAGAGGCTAGGGGGAGTTATTTTCTTCATGTTGGTTTTCATGATTATTACCTTGTGAAATAGTTGATTATGTACTTGAATTGTGTTCATGAGGGTTTTATCCATGCACTACTTATTTATTATCATGGTTGTTTTTTGGTGTGCGAGAGGGTTCATGCCTCGCTCTATGTGTTCTTTGGTTTTGTAATTTATGCAAGATGTATTACCCTATTGATGTGTTGGGTCTTCTAGTTGCATGTAGGGGGAGTGGCTCTTAATGGGGGCCGAAACCCAAAGTGGTTGACTAGGATAACCCATTGAGAGTTTCGTAATACAGTGATAAATTAACTAAAGTATTAGGGGATTTGGGTAGATTTTCACATTAATCAAGATAATATTTTCCTCACTCATGGCTCAAGTGCTTGTTTAGGCTTGAGATGAGATGGGAAGGCCTAGAATGGAGAGATAAATTGCCTTGTTGATAGGGAAGGGTTGGATGGGAATCTCACTGCCCCATGCTCTGAGTCCTTGCTCCTAAGAACTCCTAGGTGTCTCTTCCACCTTGTCCTAGTGGTCCTGCATCAGGTTCAAGTGCCATTACTCCTTCTGACCAACCCCACTATCAACACACTTTCCTTCTACCAAGCCAAACCTTGGTGCTTCGCCACATACTCTTTATTGACCCTTATTCTTCTTTAAAGGCCAAATATCCTCAACCTTCAGCTAGGTTCTTGCAGGGGTGTGAAGGTGTTATAAAAGCTTCAAAATAACCAAACTAGGGTCCTTGTGCCATCACAAGACTCCAACTACCCATCGTTTCCACTAAACCTTCTCCTAGGGTTAGGAAGGGCTACAAGCCTAGAGCCCCAATTAGGCCTCTACTCCGGGTAAAATGCAATTTTATTCTAAACCCACCAAAAGACCTAGATTCTTTGCTTGGGATTGGTGGTTCCTATGTCCATACCTTGAAGATTTTTAGGGTTTTGAGTCAGCACTACCCGCACCCTGCTCATACACAAAAATGGTAAAAAACCTAGGGTTTCCTAGCAATTCCCAAGCTGTTTCAGATTGTCAAAAAGATCTCCCACCAAAGGACTTGAAAGAACCCCCTCTTGACTAACATGCATTGAAAAATCCCTCAACAAAATTCACAAAAAGGAATTTCTTCAATATCTTAATTCCCCTACAAGATATGTGTCTTTCTTTCCCTATCTTCCCTAGCTGGACCCTGCCTGGCTTGCCTAGGGCAAGACATTGCTAGCAACTCCTGCATTCAAACAAAACCTACAAGCTATCATATTTACACTAAGGGAGCCTAGTCACTATTCCCAAAGGGCCATAAAATCTGTATGGTGGGACAGTGCTCTAGGACTCCATTCTCTCAAAACTACTTGATTCAGGCCAGAAAAAGACAGGAAACAAACTATTTACAAATGAAAGATGAAAACAATTTACAAAAGAAAATGGATGGCACCCTAAGCTTGCACAATATTCAAACTACATTCTAAAAACAAAATAATAGTAGGTTTACTCAATTAAAGCGCAAATTGGATGCAAAAATCAGAAAACTGCCTCTCAGAATGTTGTTTCCATCAATTTTACAAGATTTCACTAGAACACTAAATCTTCCAACCCTGCTCTAGGGTCGAGTCATCCGTTAAATAGGCTCCAAAAATAGTTTAGCTTCTTGGGTCGAGCCTTTTGATGATCTAAAGCAAAATTTATAAAACCCAATGTGTTTTTCAATCTTTGGCAACTTTTGACAACTTGTCCAAAATGATGTTCTAAACCTATTTAACTCTTGACAACCTCTTTCCCAGAGATCAAAAACAACTCAAAACTCAACACACAATGGTCTACATGACCTTATGAAAACCAAAAAAAAAATTAACCCTCTAGGTTTCTTCTTTACCTAAGAAACTTCCTGTTGTTCCTTAGGTGCTCTTGCACCACTTGTCCTCATGAAAGGTATGTTGATTTTGCATGAGTTTAATGGGGGCTGGGGATCGGTAGATGCCAACAGGATAACCCAGGATGGGGGTCGGGGCCTAGGAAGAGCAACCAAGATAACCCATATCAACTGTGCAATGAAACTCCTCCCTAATGTAACCTAGCATTCTCTAGTCATGTGATCCCTTTTGTTGTTTGTGTGCCTCTGGAAGTGGTGACTCTGTTGTGAGTTGTTATGTTGTGTTTTGTATGTTGGAGTCTTGCTAGCCTTTGTGATGTGTTACTATCTTCTTGACTGTTTGTGATGGGACCTTATTTTCATCTCCTAGCACAGGGGGTGGACCTTAGGGTTCCATCGGGTGGAACGTGCTATGCACTCCATTGGGTCCCCAATTGATGTTCGTGAGCATGGATGTTGTACCTTATGTAGAGATTCTAAATCTCATACTAGACTTGAGATAGTGTTGATGTTATGTAATGTAATCATTTCAGTTGTATCTTATCATGTATTTGATGTATCTTTCCCATTGTATGTTGGGAAGTATTGATGTAATTATGTAATCATGAAATGGTGCACCTTTATGTAATAAAAGTGATGTATGTACTCCTTGGGTTTAACATTTGATCATTGATGGTTATGTATTTAATAGGATGTATGGACATATGATGTTCATTTAGTTAATGCAATGGATTTATAATTAATTTTTGTGGGTTGGTTAATCTTAGATGTTGGATTAGAACATGTTAGGAATGTGTGCACATAATGCAATTGTGATACCCTAAAGGACCTAGTTAGAGCATATGTATGTGTAGTTTAAATTCTATGTTTGTTGATAGTATGATCTATATGTTGATTGACTTTAATTTTTTTTGGTCATAATTGTTGGTTAGATGAGTTGTCCTTTGGGGTTTCATGGCGGGGTGTTGTATCTTGGTATCAGAGCCCAAGTTCTAACACTGGGTACTCTAGTTTAATTGATACCATTATGTTGTCCTAGTACTTAGATTCTTGAGTTTACATTTTTCTCCTTTCTGTCATCCTCGCCTAATATATGTGCCTTGTCTTTTGGTGTTGATGTGTAGGAAGATGCCTAGAGGTTGAGGTAGGGGTCATGGTAGAGTTTGTGGTGGTGTCCGTAGGGCTAACCACTAGAACACTCCATCTCAAAGTTCCCACGAGAGTGAATGTGAGGAAGAACAGGGCTTCTAGAATAATTTGGGAGGTAGAGGTCAGAAACTGGGTCAACCAGTGTTAGAGGGAGCACAGTTGCACCATTCACTTGAGGAGGTCCTTTCCTATCTAGGCTCTGGGTAGGAGGGTTATCAGTAGGTGGTCAGGGAAAGAGAGTGGTCTGCTAAGAGGAGAGAGGTCACAACAAAGAAGGAGGCTATTACTGCAGGGCACATGAGGGATCTTTTGAGGGCATGTCCTCCTACTTTTGATGGGGCTGGTGGGGGATTGGAGGAAGATACTTGGTTGATCGATCTAGATAGGTGTTTTTACATGCATCTGTATGGTAGCAACACTGGGCCGAGGTGTGCCATCATGCACCTTAGAGGTTTTGCCTCTACATGGTGGTATTTAGAGGAACAAAAATTACACCTTGAAATTGGTTTGGTGTCATGGGAGATGTTCTTGGAGAGGTTTAGAGCTCATTTCCTGTGAGACCACTGGAGACAACACCATGTGGATGAGTTCCACGAGTTGAGAAAGATGGCCATGTCGGTAGAGCAGTATGAGCACTAGTTTTATGAGCTTAAGTAGTATATTGGTATTGATGATGACAAGGGTATGTTGGTGCAACACTTTATTAGGGGCTTGAATGACTATATCAGTGGAGGATTCTATGTCTTCAAGCCGAAGACCATGGAGGTGGCAATGGAGAAAGCCTGACTAGTAGAGGAAAATTTGGTAATGGCATTAGGAGGTCATACAGGTGTACAAATTGGTAGCGAACCTCTAATAGGATTTGGTTCTTGAGGTGGACAATCTCAGGTAGCGGGTTCCTCTAGGAGCCAACATGCACTCGCTAAGGGTGGACATTAGTAGGAACATTCTTAGACAAAAAATAAGAACTCTCAATCTTAGCATGGTAGTGGCTCTCAGTCTGAGAATAACTGGAATGGTGGTGAGCCAAGCATAATCATTTTGATAAGCTAACACAGAGCATATATAATGTAGCTAGTAGAGATAGTTTTCAACAGTCCATTGTACACCTAGGTGGTAGAAGATACGATAGAGGTATAGGGTGTTTCTCTTATGCCTAGCAGGGCCACATAGCTAGACAGTGTCCTCAGAAGAACACCACATGATTCAGTCAAATGCCGACAACTTCAAAGCTGACAGTAGGGGTTGTAGGCAGGTCCCATAGAGTATTTTCAATGGTTAATAATTGTTAGGCAGAACATCAAGGTACTATGGTAGAGGCTATAGGTGTGTTATAGGGTAATGATATTTCTATTATGTTTGATTCTAGTGCTTTTGAATCATTTATTTCCCCTTCCTTAGTAGAGCGATGTGGTCTAGTGGCAACAAAGCAAGGTGTTAGGTGGCAGGTCGAATTGGCCTCCAGAGTGAAGGTAGTGATAGAATCCCTTGTGCATGGTTGTGGTTTGAGGATTGGTTCACTTGTTACCATGGTGGATCTCCACATCATACCCTTTGGGTCTTATGATGTTGTTTTGGGTATGAAATAGTTGGATGCTCACCGAGCAATGATCGATTGCCAACATAAGTCATTGCGGTGTGTGGATGACTCAGGTAGAGAGGTAGAAGTAGTTGGCATTTGGAGGCCCATCTCCTTACATATGATTTCTGCTATGTAGTTGAGATGTATGGGTCAGGGCTGCTAGTTATTTGAGGTTACGGTCAATGATTTGGAGCTAGGGGAGAGTCAAGAGGTGTCTCTTGATGATTATCCAATCCTTAGAGAGTATGCATATGTTTTTCCTAGTGAGATTCTAGGGATGCCACCTAAGCGTGACATCAATTTCTGAATTGACCTTGTTCCTAGAGCTAAATGTATATCTCGATCTCCATATCTGATGACCACTTAGGAGATTCAAGAGCCTCGATTATAGTTGGAGGAGTTGTTGGTGAAAGGGTTCATTCATCCTAGTGTTTCCCCTTGGGGAGCACTAGTTATATTTGTGAAGGACAAATCCCTTTGATTGTGCATTGATTATTGATAGTTAAACAAGGTGATAGTGAAGAACAGGTATCCCTTACCAAGAATTGATGATCTGTTTGATCAGATTAAGGGAGCTAAGGTGTTTTTGAAAATTGATCTTAAGTCAGGGTACCATCAATTGTGCATCTTTGAGGCAGACATTCATAAGACCACATTTCACACTCGTTACGAGCACTATGAGTTCACAGTTGTGTCATTCGGGTTGATGAATGCATCGTTTGTGTTCATGAGTTTGATGAATGGTGTGTTCCACACTTACCTTGATAGATTTCTCCTTGTGTTCCTTCATGATATTTTGATTTACTCAAGGATGATGGAGGAGCACGAGGAGCATTTGAGATAGGTTTTGCAATGTCTGAGAGATAATTAGCTTTATGCAAATTTGGTTAAGTGTGAATTATTCCAAACAAAGGTGAGATATTTGGGACACATCATCTCTGGAGAAGGTATCACAATGGATCCTTTGAAGATCCAAGCTATTATAGATTGTCCTTCACCTACTAATGTTTCATAGGTTCATAGTTTTATGGGATTAGCAGGTTACTATCGTCGGTGTGTTCAGGGTTTCTCGAGGATAGCACACCCCATCACTTCTCTTCAAAGGAAAGGGAAGAAGTTCATTTGGTTGGAATAGTGTCAGTCAACCTTTCAAACTCTTAAGGAGAGGTTGAAAAGTGCACCATTTTTAGCAATCCCTGATCCTGTTGGAGACTTTGTGGTGTGCACTGATGCGTCTTTGGAGGGTTTAGGAGCAATTTTGATGCAAGATGGTCATGTGATTTCCTATGAGTCTCGCAAACTCAAGGATCATGAGATGAACTATCCCACAGATGATTTAAAGTTAGCCATCATTGTTCATGCTTTAGTGAGATGGAGACACTTTCTGTTGGGGCATCGATTTGAGTTGCACAACGATCACCGTAGTTTATAGTATATATTTATGCAACCAAACTTGAATGCCGGATAGAGGAGGTGGATGGAATTCCTTTGTGAATTTGATTTTGAGGTTAAATACATCCAGGGAAAGGAAAATGTGGTGGTGGATGATCTGAGTCAGCGAAGACATGAGCTATTAGTAGTGACTCTTGGTGTTGAATTGAGGAGTTAGATCCTTGCAGCACTTCCTATAGATAGTTGGTATCAAGAGGTGAAGTTAGAAATTGAGTCAAATAGAACTTTGGAGGGAAAATTTGTGGGTTATTCACTTGAATCTAATGGTCTATTGTGGTATTTAAGTTGCATGTATGTACCTCCTATTGAGGATCTTTGTACCCTAATCATGATAGAGATACATCGGGCTCCCTATTTTTCTCATCTGGGTGTCAAGAAGATGTATGCAGACCTTCGTTTGCTTTATTTCTGGGTTGGAATGAAGAGAGACATTACAAAATTTGTTTCCAGGTGTTTAGAGTGTTAGAGAGTTAAGGCGGAACACCAACATCTTGTAGGTATTTTATAGCCACATCTCATTCCTGAATGGAAATGGGCTATCATCTCGATGGACTTCATAGTTGGTTTACACATGTCTTCTTGTTGACATGATGCCATCATGGTCACTGTTGATAGGTTGACTAAGTTGGCACACTTCTGTCCCATTCAGTCATCTTATAATGCTTCTTCTATGGCCAGAATATTCATGAAGGATATCGTCAGACTGCATGAAATTCCATGTAGCATTATTTCCAATCGAGATCCTGTGTTCACTTCTGCACTTTGGACATCTTTGTAGCATGCTTTAGGGACCCAGTTGAACTTCAGTTCTACATACCATCCAGAGATAGATGGATAGATTGAGAGGGTCAACCAAGTTCTTGAAGATATGCTCACAATGTACGTTATGGATTAGTAGTCTCATTGGGAGGATTACTTGCATTTAGTGGAGTTTGCATACAACAATGGGTATCACAGTTCTATTGGTATGCCTCCTTTCTAGGCATTGTATGGTCATCCTTGTTGGACTCCATTGAGTTGGGACCGTCTTGAGGACAAAATCCTTCTTGGACCCAAGATGCTTCAGGATACTTGGTGGCAGCACATGATAGGAAAAAGAAATATGCAAATGCACATAGGGTTGGTTGTTAATTCTTAGTCGATGATCGGGTATTCTTACGAGTGTGTTTGTGAAAGAGTCCAATTCATTATGGGAAAGGATCTAAGCTCACACCTTGTTTTGCGGGGTTGTTTGAGGTTTTGGAGAGGATTGGTCCCGTTGCTTATTGTCTTGCTTTACCACCCAGTGTATCGCGCATTCATGATGTGTTCCATGTTTACGTTCTTAGACCATACTACCCAAACATTTCTCATGTTCTTGATTGGAATGCTTTACAGGTAGAGGAAAAACAACTGGCACTAGAGCCCGTGAATGTTCTACAGTACAAGAGGCTCACCTTTAGGGGAAAAAACATTGAGTAGGTGAGGGTCCAGTGGGATCCTAATGATTAGGCTTCAACTACTTGGGAGGATGCATCTCAGATGCAAGAGTCATTTCCATATTTGTTTGTAGGCTTCCAAGAGTAAACCTGGTTCTAGGGGGGAGGATGTAGTGCCTCATATGTTGCCTTCATTAGGTGATATTCATCATGTTGGATATAAGTACCTTGTTGATCTCGTTTATTGTTTTGGATTGGTTTTGGATGAAAGTTGATCATACTTTGATGTTAGTACTATTGGCTTATGCATATGTTATGATGGTTATATGGATTTATTTATGCCCTTAGATTAATTTAGTTATGAGTATCATGTGGCTACATGATTATGTTTCTTGTGCATTTAATTCATGATTGATCTATGTTGTTTACAATGCTATTATTGTTATTTGTTGATGTAGATTTTTTGTTTGAAGTGTCTTGGTGGGAGGGACAATGTAGCATTACTCGTTCACGAGTATCTTGCTATGATTCGATTTTCTCTCACGGTGTGTTTGATTGTTTGATATATATATATATATTATATAAGTTGTTCAACAGTTTGTCTGATGCAAATTGTAGGTACAGGCATTGACTCCATCTGAACTATTAGGTCTGAGCATGCCTTAAAATCCAATGGAAATATTGTTGAAAACGGAGATGACAAAAGGTCCCCTACCCTTGCCATCATCCTCGATGAGGATGAGTACCCGTTTAGTCACCCCATTAGTCTGATTTGCACCTTTGGTCAGTTGTCTCATTTTGATTTTATGGTTGTTGGGTGATTTGTGATGATACTTAGTTAATTGTTGATTATGTTGTTTAATTAGTTATTAAATTTTAATAATTTGTAATGATAATTTGTGGAGAAATTAATGTTATGAGTTGCCTTGTTTAATCAATTAAATTAAATTAAATTGATTTATAAGGTTGTTTAATTAATTTGAAATTAAATAAATAATTAAATACATCAAGATTAAAAATGGATATTGATATGAAATTTTTGATAATTAATTTATTAAATTAAATTGTTATGTGATAAAGTATTTTACAATTAAATATTATTATTATTATTATCATTGAGATTTAATTAAGAAAATGAGGAAAATAATATAATTTAAAATAAAATAGTTAATTGGATGTGATTTCAAACAAGTTGTTAAAACAATTTAAAAAGATAGAAAAAGTAATTTCGAAGCACATGCCTGACTTCAAACTAGTCATCGTTGGAAACCTATCGTTTTTTGAGATTTTTATCTACTTTTTTTCAAAAAACAAAAGATTTCCTGGGTTAATAATTATCTTTTTGGGGGATTATTATTAGGAGGATGGAATTTTTTTGTTTTCAAACAAAAAACTTTGTGTGCAAAAAAAATAAAATCTGTAGAATAATTGTACTCAATGGATTGCTTTCAAAAATTGGAATTGGAAAAAAATTATTGAAGGGGTTCAAGAATCTCAAAGATGTGGAGTTGTCATAGAAGCTTGGACTCGACATCAATTCTACAATCCGTGCCATTCGATCGAAGCTAGGTTCCACTGTTTTCTCAATTTTAACTTTGTTCAGGAAATGAATATTTAATGTTTGTGCTACCTGAAACAAAACACTTCTTTGTTGTTTGATTGCAAATTGAAACAATTAGAATTTGCATCTTCTGTAGATTGTGAATTTGGATTTCTTTGCATGGCCATTGGTATATATTCTTTGTGATTTCACCCTTGCCTTAATCTGCGATCTTGGCTTCTTTTGCATGCACCATAGGTTGAATTGTCTCTAGTTTTGACTACCAAATTCTTTTTATATCTGGTTGATAGCCATATTGGAAGCATTCAGCGCCTTGCAATGATTATATTGTGGCATGCAAAATTAATATAACCTTGGCCTTTTATATCTTCATTGTCCTCCATTCGACGAGTTTAATCACATTAAGTCTTGTGTTGCGTTTCTTTCTTGGTGATTTTCATGAGCACCAAGCGCCTCATTTCCCCTCTATTCTCTCTACGAAATTGTTCCTTAAGTACTGCTTGGATTCTCTACAATTTTATTGAATATTGTATTCCTTTCGTCTCTGGTGCCATACCCATATTATTGGAGACTTCAATTTTCATTAGCCCTTACCTTTGTTAATCGATGGTGTGTAATATGTGGGGTTCAATTTTTTTGTTCTTGTTTTTGGTAGTTCAACAACTTTATTTCATGGTGTCCTTTGAATATATGCATATCGATGAGCATAACTTGTAAATCTCTCTTTAATCATTTGGTTGGCTATTCATTGCCTCCTTCCACGTCTGTGTTCACCCTTCTCCTCATGTGTTTTACTTGTTTGGTAGGTGCTTCTTGTAACATGCTCTCCGTAGTGGCAGGTTTAGAAATTGATATTTGATTTAATAAGTTTCAGTTTGGTAAAGATCATCTTTTATAAGAATTCACCTTTGGTATGGTAGATCGTTTAGCATTTTCTTATGGAAAGTTTCCATTCTTAATGATTTATCTTTATAGACCGAATGGATTAAGATGTTATAGGTTCAAATTTATTTTGATGGTTCTATTTTATCATAGTCGACATTGTTCCTTATTTTGCTTCATTTGCTCTTTTTGAGGCTACGATAACTCTTTTGTGGTTTATATATGTTATTTTTTCCAGAGTTTATGCTCAAAACTATGCCCTCCTTGCGTTTTTCCTACCTGGCATAAGGAATTTCACATTTAAGAGCTGTGATTTCATTTTCTAAAGTTTTTGATTATGTTTAAGTTAAGCCATTCAATATTTTTAATGATGCTTGGCAGCCTAAGATTTATTTGGAAATTCGCTGTTTATGTTGTATGGCTGAAATTCGATATGTTTATGCTTTCATTTGGTAAACATGCTTTTAAATTCATTGTTTCTTGTCATAGCTAAGTTTCAAATCTTATACAACAATTTCCTTGGCTTTCAGTGTATAGTTCGCTAGCTATATTGTGAGGTTTCCTTTTGGCTATGAAAAGTTTGATTTATACAACCATTTGAATACTTGAACTTTTACAAACATAAATATATATATATATATATATATCTATATATATATATATATATATATATATATATATATATATATATATATAGATATATCTATAAATATAGATATATATATATATATATATCTATAAATATAGATATATATATATATATATCTATAAATATAGATATCTATATATATATATATATATCTATAAATATAGATATCTATATATACATCTATATATATACATATATATATTTATATATGTTTGTGTATATTTATAAGTGGTTGCTCCTTTAAATCTGATATTGGCAGAATCGTTGGCATGGTGGCAATCCCATTGGGTACTTAGACCAATCATTCTGCAGAGGTAGAGGTTGCCGTTCATAAGTGTTAAATATGCTATTAGCAAAGGATACTCCAAATTATGGGTGGAAGGAGACTCCATGAACATTATAAATTATCTATGTGGAACTCATCCTTTGTGTTGGAATGTCGACCAACTTATCAAGGATATGATAATTATGTTGCAATCATGTGTAATGCCCCGCCACACAACCCGAGAGGAAGTTGCAATACTACTTAAATGTACCAATTTTTTTATTTTGTTTAAGTACAAATAACATGTAAGATGAATACACATTGCCAAAAACCTCTAAGGCCACGAGACAAATATTACTTTAAAACCAAAACAACAATTAACATCAATTGAAACCAAAACATTAATCACTTACAAAATTAAGATTACATACATTCCATACAAGATAAATTACAACAAGGATAATAAATACCTCAAGATTCCAATTAACAACATTTAAACAATATGATTACAACACTCATTCCACGAATGAGGTAAATCCAATAATCATGATTACAATTTACAAATTCCACCTCGACAACAAATGAGGGGTAAAAGAATAAAGATCAATTGAAAAGAACGAGGCCAAAATAGCATCTGGATCCAACGAGCTCTCCAACATGAAAGTATCGTCCACACGAGCAAGAGAAAAAACCAATAGAGGAAGGTGCATGTTCCACCCAACCAAGTGAAACCAAAAGGCACACTCCCCGTGCTAGGAGATAGTAACAAGGATTTCCTAGACAAGACCATCTACCACTAGACACAGGCTAACACAAAAACTAAACTGCAAACAAGAACATATACCAAATCACTTAGCATCATGGTTACAATGCTTCCAGAGTACAAAAATTGAGTACAATCACTGTACAATAAAAAACCCATGGTACAACACTATACCGACTGTTGTCATAGGAGGAGTGTCATTGTAAAGGTTGCATGGGATCTCCTGGCAAGTCTTCCTAGGTGCCGACCCCCCTCTAGGGATATCCTGGAAACCTCAACCGATTCCCGGCCCCACATGCACACCAGAGTGGAATCGATTATCTCTCGTAAAGACAAGATAACGATCTTGCCATTCCAGGCCTTCCTGACTCATTTCAAGTCTCGCACAAGCCCTTGAGCCAATGAGAGAGGCTAAATTATCTTATTAATGTTCAAAGCTACTCTATCCCTAGTATAAGTTATTTAATTTCCACTTAATTAACTGACTCTCACATGAGTTATCCTGGAACCACTTTGGGCCCGGTGCTCGTTGAAAGTCACTCCCCTATCGACAACACATAACTTAACCACATGCCAAGGGTAGACAATGCACTAACACTTATCACAAACAATTAAAACACTTCAACAGGTAACACCACTATGGATGTCCAAAATTGAAACCAAAGCGTGCACGACCCAAGGCTAACACAAGGTTGACTAACATAATGACAACCCACATAAAAAACTGAAACACAACTCAACCTTAAGCCATAAGGTCACACAACCTGTCGTGGTAACCAAGTTTCCACTGAAACATAACTCAAGCACCTCCCAATTTAAACAATAACAAACACATGATGCACAACATCGTTTCAAGATAACACATTGGAAGACTTACATAATCAACCAACTCCGAAAGAATTAACATCTCAACCAAGGAGCTCCTAGCCTCTGGGAACAAAACCCAGTACTACCAAAGCACATTCATAAATTTACAGCCATAACAACATTGCCCATTTAATGCCAACAAGAAACCACTTAAGATCAACAGTCATATAGTCACACGTTCCTTAAATTCCTAAAGATGTATTTCGACATAATGATCTTTTCTCATAAAACAAGTACCAAAGTACATATATACATCATACACTCAATCTTTTACTATACCGATATGTTATTTTTTCATGAACCTTATCTATTCCTTGCGATATAGAAATCAAACATCATTCAATAAACTATCATTAGGATATTTTAAATCCAAGCAAAATAATGACATAGCGCAAATAATCGTTTAATAATTAACAATAATTGTGCACATTTGAAAGTTAATCAAATTTCATTGGTAATCTAAGAATATTACAACTAATAAGTTTATTCCATCTTCTTCGATTTATTCACAATGATCAAAACAATCTTTTAAATAAACCATTTAAATCTAAAATCCATTTTTGCATAAGTTACACAACACAAATAACCAACTTAAAATGATTAAATTTGAACATAGATATATATATTTATTATTTAAATAAATTTATTTTATTTTATCCTCTCATTCCACCTTTTTAAATTCCAAAAACAATATTTTAAACACATTCTAATTATTAAAATATATAATATATATTATATATTATATATTAATATATTAAATAATATTAAAAGCAAAAATGACATATTATAAATATGAGTTTATTTTTATATATATTATTATAACATAATATATATATATATCAGAATCATATATATATTATATATTATAAAATATATAATATCTAAATTTGAAATATAAAATAAAACCCAAAACAAAAGCGAGTTTCATTCATCCGTCTGCAAACCCTAGCTATGGGTAGGGTGCGGCCCTGTGGGAGGCTGCCACGTAGCCCTCCCCACAGGGGGCACTGTGTAGGTAGCACTGCTGCCTGTGAAGGTAGCGACGCTGCCTCCACAGTCGCCTCCTTATGGGGGCAGCTGTGGGGCAGCCCTTCCCCACCATTTTTCATATATAAAATTTGTTTTATAAAACAAATGCCTAAAATACATGAAAACGCGTTTCCCCTGCTCAGTGACTTCAAAAATTTTACACAGAAAAAGGACATGAAATTCCATACAGATATATATATATATAATATGAATATATATATATATACTGAATATATAAGTATATATATATATGTGTGTGTATTATATATATATATATATATAAATTTCTCACATAATGGATAAATTGTGCAATATTTTTATACAGAACAAAGTTCACAGCAATGATATTCAAACACCATTCTTGAATACAAATTCTGGAAATTTTCAATTAAAAGAGAGGGTTTCTAGATTTTCCTTTTTACTTTATTTTCCATTTCATTTCTATTGCAAGAATCTATCTCGGTTTTTCTTGTAGTTTTCATTTTTTTTTCTTTCAAAATTCTCAAGGAGGGTTTTAGATCTATTTTCAATCCTTCCATTCAAATTTAAACAAAATTTAAAAGCTTCAACACAAAACTAGAACAAAACCTGAATCCAAAAACTTGGAGAACAAAATGATGAGGGATCCTTTGATGCTTCCATTCTTTGACAATCTCCTCCCAAGATCTTCATTTTCAAACCAAGAATCCATCAAAAAAATCCAAAAGCCCTCTTTTGCAACCAATTTTCCCATAAGCCCATTGAAAGAAAACCCTAAAATGAAAATATATTCTTTTCCAAATTTTCCAAATTCAAATTCAAATCCACTTCAAATTAAGTTTCAAATTCACATTAAAATTCAATACAAATTAAATTACAAATTCAAATTCAAATCCAAATTTAATTCAAATTCCAATTTTAATTTCAAATTCTAATTAAATTCAAATTCAATTTTAAACTAAATTCAAATTCAAACTAAATTCAGTTTCAAATACAAACATCTTTTACCAAAATAGTCAACTATTGTAGAAAATATCTTTTCTACCCCAAAGTCATTGTATTGGAGATATTTGGAATTTTGAATAACTTAAACAATTTTCAATTTTCTAAATAGAATTCAGCATATTTTAAAACCTTCTTTTCAGACAAACTAATTTAAATATTTTTAACACTTTTAATTTAAGGAATAACTTAATTAATTCACACAATTAATTTAATTAACCAATAAAATAAATCTAATCCAATATTAGATTATTTTATTAATTAAATTAAATTAATTAATATAGTAATTAATATTCCTGGCATTACAACCAAAAGCATTTAATTAGCAGTTAAGCAACATAAGCCATTTAACTTGAATTTAAATAAGAACACGGAGACAAGGCAACATAACAACCAACCCGACTACAACCCGTCAACACACTGTGACTAGGGTGGTGGCTTGACATAGAAAAACCTAGCTACTATCTCCCAATCAATTTCCATCGGACAAGGGACATGCTCAGACCTGTGGAACCAGGTGGAGTCGATGTCCTATACCTGCATCCTGCAAACAACACAAGTTTCGAACATGCATATAACATAATAAACACACCGTGAAGAGGAAATCGCGGAATCATAGGGCGCTCGCATGCGAGTGATGTGATTCCATCCCCTTCACCAATATAGTATTACTAACTGATGAAGCTAACATCATTAACATAATCAAAATGTAAGCATCATTAATTCACGTGTTAACAAGAACGAAGCCTAACATAGGAAATATTGCCTAATCAACATAGCACAAAATGGAAGGGTGTTACACTTGTGATGAGACCCATGTCTCTCACATTTACCAAGAAGGAAAATCGTTGGCATATTATTTTTCCAACAAGGCTGTCAGCTTAAATGAATTTCGTTCATGGGAGGAGGGATCGATCCTTCCCGAGAAAACTAGGAATTTATTAAGAAATGATGGCATGGGGTGAGGTGATGTGGCTTGTATGGTCTAGTGCCTTCCTTTAGTTTGCATGCTTTGTGGGTGTTTTGCAGCTCTCTGATCTCCAATTGATTTTTTTTCACAAGGGTTCTATGAGTCTTGTGTCAGTTGCCATGTGTGGTGATAGGAGCTGAATTGAGCCACACTCTTGTGGTGACATTCAAAGTAAGAAGAAAATCTGGAATATTTTGAGCCATGGGAATTTCACTCCATTTTTGGAGAGATTGCATGGGCATGACCCTAATGCCTCAGTGCAATTTGTTTCTTTCTAGCATAATCATAAGCTCAAGGTTAAAGGTCTAGAAGTGGAGGTTAATGAGGACTTGGTTGCCACTGTCACGAGGATACCGACTATGGGTCAAAATTTTTTCAAGGATAAAAAGAGTAATGAGGAGGCGATGGTCCAATTTTTTAAAGATGATGAGAGCAAGAATTTAATCAAATTAGAGAGCTGGGGTTATGAGAGAACTTCCCTTAGGAAAATCTGGGCAAGTGTTGCTGAGCTTATGATGCGTTATGTGACTCTAGATGGGAGGTTTAGGGATATTTTTGGTCACCATTTTACTCTCCTCAACCATTTCAGACATGGTTTGTTCATTTCATTCTCTTTCTTTATGTTATCTTCTTTGGAGGTCTCGGTGTATGCACATTTGAAGAATAGGAAGGCCCCCATCCTCCATGAAGGACTTGTCTTATTAATTATGGAGCACGCCAAGACTCTTATCCCTGCTCTGGTCATCAAGGGAAAGGAAAAAGTTGTTAGTGATTTGTTTGGGTCATCAGGTTCAGAGTCCGCTTCAGAGGAGGAATGAAACAAAGATGAGGAGGATGCTTCTCCTACGGCTGCGACTACATTTTCGAAGAAGAGGAAGGTGGTTGGTGCTAAAAGTAATAGGTCTACTAAGAGGCTAACCATTTTTGAGAGTGAGGACACGAAGGTGGGGTCAAGTGATTCTTCTCTCAAGTCTACGGAGGTGGCTGTTGGTAAAGTTGCTGTCGGTGGTGGTTTGGAGGTGGGGACATAGGGTAATGCTGAGGGTTTGGTTGATAAACCAAGGAGGCTGTCAAAACATATTGCTAACTTGAAGAACAAGGCCTTTGAGGTTCTGACCAAGGACCCAAATTTGGCTAGTGAGGTTAAGGTTTTAGGTGAAAAGATGATGGCCATTGATGATTCTCCCATGCAGGACTTGCCCAATGAGGAGTAGGACGAGGAATTTAGGAGTTTGGATGAGGAGGATGCAGAAAAGAATAAAGCCAAATAGGAGCCTTTGAAGGTAAATCCTCTTTTGGAGGAATTTTCTTACCTTGACGATGATGTTACCTCCATGTTTGATTTACTAGATATGGCTAGAGCTGGGGCCATTGGGACCTTTAAATTGGCCAAATGGACTCATCAGGAGTTCAATAAGATTAATATAAAGATCAAAGGTTTAAAGGAGAATATGAAGAATGTTCCAAAGGGTTCAGTGCCAAAAATTCTTGTAGATAGAGTGGTGGACCTTGAAGGTTCCTATCATGAATTTAAGTCTTTGTGTGATGAAATATTGGCAGCTCTGGAAGCCAAGGTTTTACGCATTAGTATGCATATCAAGAAGTTAATGTAGGATTTCCATATCTCTATGAAGAAAAATGTGGACTCCTTGGAAGTCCTTTTCAGGAAAATAAGTGAGCTTAAGGAGGATCAATTTTATTTCTCTAGAGCATGCAACCAAGGGCAAGGGTAAAAAAGTTGCTAAGGATGATGACAAAGGTCCTACTAATAGAGGGTCGAATGATTGGAAGAAAAAAATTGATGCTAAGGAGTTGTTGGATATGGTTGAGAGGCACATGAACTAGTAGGTTGAGGTCACCAACACTTTGAGTGGCTTGAATTAGTGTTTGGTCTTTTCTTTCTTTCTTTCTATTTCCTACTGGGTGTAGGCTTCTTTTAGGTTATTTTGTTGTTTTATGGCTGTTGGGTGTCGTTGTGGTTATTTGTCTCACTTTTATTATAGCACCCACCCATTTGTTTTTTTTGGTTGTTGGGTTGCTACTGGTGGTAGTTAAAAAAATTTCTTGGCAGCATTTTTTTTCCTCGGTTGTAAAGGGTTTTAGGTCCCTCTAAATCCTATTTTTCCCTTTAATCAAAACAAGCTCAAAATTATATATATAGGTATATTTATTAAATGGCTATGTTAAATAAGAATTTGGAAACTTTAAATAGTAAGAAGGATTTTTATGTAATTAAATAATTGTGGAAATTATTTAAGGAATGAATTTGTTGAGACTTTAGAATGATGTTTTCCACTTATATTTATATTTGTTGATATGTGGTTACTATATTTAACTAGTTATTAATAGTTGATGTTATTGTGATTATTTTGGAAATGGAGGTGATCTTGAGTTATTATTTCAAAATGGAATTCCTTGTGTAAAATGGTTAGTTAGACTTCCAGAGGCTAGGGGGAGTTATTTTTTGCATGTTGGTTTTCATGATTATTACCTTGTGAAATAGTTGATTATATACTTAAATTGTGTTCATGAGGGTTTTAGCCATGCATTACTTATTCATTATCATGGTTGGTTTTTGGTGTGCGAGAGGGTTCATACCTCGCTCTATGTGTTTGTTCTTTGGTTTTGTAATTTATGCAAGATGGCTTACCCTGTTGATGTGTTGGGTCTTTTAGTTGCATGTAGGGGGAGTGGCTCTCAATGGGGGCCGAAACCCAAAGTGGTTGACTAGGATAACCCATTGAGAGTTTTGTAATCCAATGATAACCTAACTAATGTTTTAGGGGGTTTGGGTATATTCTCACATTAATCAAGATAATGTTTGCCTCACTCATGACTCAAGTGCTCGTTTAGGCTTGAGATGAGATGGGAAGGCCTAGAATGGCAAGATCAACTGCCTTGTCCTCATGAAAGGTATGTTTCTTCCGCATGAGTTGAATGGGGGCAGAGGATCAGTAGAGGCCAACAAGATAACCCAAGATGGGGGCCAGGGCCTAGGAAGATCAGCTAGGATAACCCATATTAGTTGTGCGATGACACTACTCCCTAATGTAACCTAACATTCCATAGTCATGTGAATTGCTTTGTTGTTTGTGTGCCTTTGGAAGCGATGACTCTATTGTGAGTTGTTATGTTGTGTTTTGTATGTTGGATTCTTGCTAGCCTTTATGATGTGTTACTGTATTCTTAACTATTTGTGGTGGGACCTTATTGTCATCTCCTAGCATGGGGGGTGGACCTTAGGGTACCTTATGGTTGAGTGGAATGTGCTATGCACTCCATTGGTTCCCCAGTTGATGTTCATGAGCATGGATGTTGTACCTTATGTAGAGATTCCAGATCTTGTACCAGACTTGAGATAGTGTTGATGTTATGTAATGTAATCATTTCAATTGTATCTTATCATGTATCTGATGTATCTTTCCCATTGTATGTTGGGAAGTATTGATGTAATTATGTAATTATGAAACGATGCACCTTTATGTAATAAAAGTGATGTATGTACTCCTTGGGTTTAAAATTTGATCATTGATGGTTAAGTATTTAATAGGATGTATGGACATATGATGTTCATTTTCTTAATGCAATGGATTTATAATTAACTTTTGTGGGTTGGTTAATCTTAGATGTTGGATTAGAACATGTTATGAATGTGTGCATGTAATGCAATCATGATACCCTAAAGGACATAGTTAGAGTATATGCACGTGTAGTTTACATTCTATGTTAGTTGACGCATGATCTATATGTTGATTTACTTTAAAAAAAAGTGTCATAATTGTTAGTTAGATGGGTTGTCCTTTGGGATTTCATGGTGAGGTGTTACAATAAGTGGATTCATCACATAGATCCCATACCATTATCTTCATGATGATGGTACCTATATCAATATTGATGTTGTACAAGTAGAATTCCAAATTTTGGTTCATGATGGCATCCAAGTTGAATCATTTTTATGTGATGTCAAATTTTTTTGACAAGGCAACTAAGGAGATCAAATAATGTCTAAGATTGATCACAGATGAAGGGAAGACATTGAGAATATAGTCCATTATTTTGGACAGTATCAAAGTGCCTAAAGAAGATGTAGTTAATAATTTTTTGGAACATAAGATTGCTCAAGATGGCTTGGAGTAGATAGGAAGTTAGATCCCATGATTTTTCCAAGGATAGAGTCAAAGGAAATAGTCAACTCAACATCATTCTTGAGTTTAGATTATTAATTTCATGCATGTTTATCTCTTCCTCTGGAATATTTTTTGGTGGAGGTGGAACCTTTAGTTAGGTTTCACTTAATTGCTGTTGGTTATCAATTGAATCTCATATTAATAAGACTTGCATGTTTGCAAGTCCACTTAAGTTTAGTTTAGAATCAGTCAACTGAGGTAGTTTTTCTAGTTAATTATTAAGTTGCATACATTTAGACATAAGAATAAATGTTGCATGTTGGCAAGACTAAATGTTAACTCAAGAAGATTCTAGGGTTCCCTACTCCTTTGAACTTCTATAAATCAGAGCACCTTGCTCATTGTATTTTAAATTTTGCTTGTGATAGCAAACTGCTATGCCACCTTTCCTACAATATTGCTATTCTATATTGGTTCAATTTGTGTAAGAATAAGATTGTATGCTTACTTTGTGGCTGAAAATCCTTGTTTAGTTTATTGTTTAAATGTTATTTTATAAAGATGGTTTGATTTTCTATTGTGTGATTGTTTCATCTACACAATTTTCTATCCCAGATGTACTATTGTTGTTTCCATAATCTTTCTTTCAATCTACACCTTGGATAGAGTGTTTCACCTCCTTGGGAATTTAGAGATAAGGATTATCATTTAATGTTGTTTCTAGGAGTCTTATTTTCAGCCTACACCTCGGATAGAGTGTTCCACCTCCTTGGGAATCTTGAGAACTAGGTTGTTGTTTCATTTTTGTTTCCAATAACCTTTATTTTAGTCTACGCCTCAGATAGAGTGTTTCACCTCCTTGGGAATCCTACAATAGAGCTTATCGTCAACTATTCCCAATTTCTCCTAACTCTTTTTTCTTTGATTTTACTTTAGGAGATAGGATAGTCATAGCTTTAGCCTAGTTGTAGTTAAGATCTGCAGAAACTAGAGAAAACCTTTGCTGCAATGTATTTGGTTTTATAACCTTGTGCCTCTACCAACTGACTAAAAAAGATGGGAATTTAGATTACTTTACTTTTTATGCAAAAAAAAAAGGGGGGAGGTTCCCCTCATAAATTGAAGAGCAGTTAATACTGTACATAGGTTTCCATTTCCAATATGCACTCCAGAGGC
The DNA here is from genome assembly GCA_007258455.2 of Sequoia sempervirens. Classification (NCBI taxonomy): domain Eukaryota; kingdom Viridiplantae; phylum Streptophyta; class Pinopsida; order Cupressales; family Cupressaceae; genus Sequoia; species Sequoia sempervirens. The sequence goes on from VDFB02322083.1 coordinate 1,204,911, forward strand.
GCGAATTGAAATACCAATAGATGGAAGATTGGAAAGGGAAGAGTATTTGTAAGAGGTCTCGAAGAAGAGATTGTCTCAATGTAGATGAGATATATTCTTTGATAGAAATATGATCTTCAAAGAAACGAACTATATAAAATTTATTGATAAAACAAAGTGATTGTTCTCATTGCATATTCACAATCATAATTCATATCAATGAAGCAATTTTGAAAGGTGAAGAACTTATTAAACACAAAAAAATAATCTTGTTGATTTGATTAATTTTAAAAAAATATTCACATTCTAATGCATGAGAGGTCCATGTTGCAAGGGAAGGATAACATATATTTTCCATGAAAAAATTTCCCCCTTGAGCTCTATGTAAGTTTTACAAGGTTTCAATTTCTTTTGTTTCAATGGTTGTTAGCACTTTGGTATGGTTCATTAATCTCTCCAAAGCTCCAAAATTGACTTTGTTGGTTGATTAACATGGTTCTCAAATATCTTTAAAGTGCCAACAAATGAATACAATTTTTTTTTTTAATTCTTTTTGAGCATAAGGATAGGTTTCAAAACTCCCATTGGGAGCCAAAGTGGTTGTGAAAACCACTTAAACACCTAACCATAATGCAAACCCTTTTGCATGATCCTTGCTATCCTCTTCAAGCTTTGGAACTAGTTAGACTCCATTGAATCATCCAAAATGAAGGAATTGTTATCACATGTAGTTGTAGGTTCCCTAACCAATTGTAATGACCACCCCTAAAATGAAAGCATTTTTTTTTGCAATTTTCACCAAGTATAACATAGAAGCATTTCATCAAATAATTGACATGCACTATATTATGAGAGGTTTTCTAGGTATAAATATTTGTCTAATTTCTTTATTGTTGTAATAAACTTCCTTCAAAATGATCACTTAACACTCATCACATAAAATACATTGTAACATATAGTTTTTTGATACTTAAAGCTATGAATTATTTTAATTTTGTACACAAAATAATTTGTTGTATAGTACTTTGATAGACACAAAAATAAATAACCAATTTTTGACCTTAACAAAGAGTTGAAGAGTACATGACTTTTTAATTGCCCAATTGCTAACAATGGTATTCATTTATGGTAATGTCTCACACAAGTGATTGGGGAATCTCCTTATGGATATTCACAACTATTGCACCCTACTAAAGGTAATTTCCAACTCCTCCATATACTTTCTATTAGCCTTGACTTCTAAAACTCCCTTCACACAATTGTTAAATGGTGTTGATTGCTATAAGGAATTCCAATGGTTCCTAGACACCTCAAAACTCCCTCAAATTTGTCACACCCAACTAAGAGGTTCAATATCCTTTTTGCAACGAATACCTATGCTGAATATTTAAATAAAATAGCTGCCAAAACTCCAACACCTAGCCTCAAATAATATACCTGGAAATCTCAAATATGGTGACTATACTCTGTTGTAAAATATTCAAGCCTTAAAACTATAAAATTTGTCTTGGGACAAGACAAAAAATTTCAAAAAATTTAATCGTACCTATAATTTTCCCTCAAAACCATTTATCAAAAGATTTTACAAATTAAATCCTTTTGAAAAAACTTAATAATCACCACAATAAAGAACCAACATAGACTTAGGGTGAATCTATCAATAATTAAGGAAGATCTTTCACCATCATGGCTATTCTTCTCCAAGAGGGTTTTCATCCTCAAGAAGGTTGATATGAACTAGGTTCAATCTCATAGAACCACAAGGGTTTCACAAGAGGAAATAAAATAATTTGCATATCCAAATGATTTCTCTAAATTTCCTTTTATACTTTCCCCCCCGAACCTTCCAAAAGACATATTTCTAAAATTCACTTTTTAATAAAATAATATTTTTTGTGTTCAAAAAGATTTTTTTATGAAATAATAATTATATTTGATATGTAAGGCCCCTTTTTCAAGTGTCGATGATTTAAAAATTTAAATTCCCTTTCTAATGAGTTATTACACTAATTTTCTTTTTAAATTATTTTATAAAATTAATCAACCTTAGTGAAATAATTAAATTAAAGCTCAATAATTCACTCAAGTTGAAGAAACCATTGAACATCGAAAACAAAAACTGACTATGTTGGAATGATATTGATGATGAATAATGAAAATTGGAGTTGATCAAGTGACTTTCTATAAATAGACACTCTCTCCAAGAATCTTAGAGAACACACCAAAAGACAAAATTCATGTTGAAAAGTGTCATAAGAGTCCTCAAGACCAATTGATCTCACTGCCAAAAAAAAAATCTCTGCAGAACATGCTCTAGGAACCTTGGATTTCCCATCATCAAACACCAAGATTTTTGGTCAAAATAGGGGTTGGATAAAATATTGCAAATTAGAATAGCTAAAAAATGGGGACATTATGGCCCCCCTCCCTAGAATTTCTTTCCCTCAAGCAATTGTCAAATCAACCAACATCTCACTAATACATTTGACTGCAAAATCCAACGAAATTGTCTGACAAAATATGTAAAATTTGATGTTCGTCGGGTGCTTGTAAAATTTGATGTGTAATTTTCAATTTTTGAAAGTTTATGCCCAACGTTCGTCAAAATTTTGACGAACCTGGGGCTCGTTGAAATGCCGACTATCATTTTCGTCAAATTTTTGACAAACATGAAAAATAGAAAAAAAAACAAATTGTGGCCGACATAAAGAAAAGTGAGTTTGTGCCTGATTTATTGTGACAGTGTTTTGCTCTACTTGAGACAGTGGAGAACTAAGGATGATTTTCTTGGGAAAAATCAGAGAAAAATTCAAGAAGATATCACCAAGTTGAGGGTAGTCATTGTCTTTTTTCAGAATTTAGTTGTGAAGGTTTGAAAATCATATTTTAAAGCAACATCTCATCAGATTTCATTTTTAGAGGTTAAGGGTTTTGAGAATTTCATGTCCAGATTTTGTTGTGTGGAATCACCATAAGATCACAACCAAGGAACAAATTCTTGTGATGTAATTATGTGATCCATAACTTTATTGGTCATGTGGCACAGTTGTGCTATAACAAATACATGATGCATTCATGTGTGACCCAAGTTTAATGTGGCTATGTTGTGATAGAAATGGAGGCACTCATATAATGTAGTTAATTCATGTTGTATAATGTACATGTTAATCATCATTGGGTGCATTCAGGTTGTCTCAAGTTTAACAGGTTAGGATGTAATTATAGCATGATCGAAGAGTGATTACCTCTTGCTACAATAAAGAGCCTATAGCTCTGGTTGATATGTAGAGTTGTTGTGTTATATCAATTATGTAGTGCATTCAAGCACAACCCATGTTTAATGGGCTATTCTAGAGAGTGATCAAGATTTTCTAAACCTTATGAATGCTACTTGACATATATTTGCATAATCTCAAATTCCTTCATAGGCTTTTGAAGTAACAATGTATCCTATATAGGGTTTATAATAATTTCTTTTAATTAAAAAAATAAATAAATGATGTATTTCCTTGTAATTAGATAATGTGGAGATCTCCTAAATCTGCCCCAACACACTATCCTCTTTGGCACTGTATTCATTACTCCAGCTACTAGGGTGGGAGAGGGTGACATCTTTAATATCTTCATGACCGTGGCTTTTAAATAGATCTCAGTCTTTTCTTTAATCTTTTTCATGATAACCCTTGAGTTCCATAATCCACCTTCAATCTCTTCTAAGAACGTTGTCTTAAGCTAGACTGCATAGTATGCATATAAAGCAAGTCCTTCATATCTGCTATTGTTCCAAACCACCACTCACTGCCTTGCTTAAAATGTTGCCTCCATAAGCACAATAGCATGTTTTAAAATCATGGTTGCCAGTGATGACCATTAAGGTCACCACTTTCATCATGAAGATACAATGAGATTTTTGTCTTCAAACTCAAAGCATTATGGAAGATAACATTGTGAATTGTTTGTTGTGTATGATTCAATTTTCTTGCACATTTACTACTTTTCTAATTTCCTTTAAGACTGGGTATTGCACCCTCAGCTGCAATCTTAAACAACTCACTCACTATCACTTGAAGATTCCTTTCATGAGCATCCTTCTATAAAATCAAACTATGCCCTATAGACTGCCTACTTACTACAGGGGACTCATTGTATCATGGTATTGTAGTTCTTAAGATCCTTCAACCTTATTGACACTACTTCACAGTCCACAAGGTATTATTCACTATTCTCCCATCTTTGATGAGTCTCAAAACACTGCTCAAACATGCAATCCACTACCTCCATTATACATTAATGGCTAAGAAAAAACATTGAACCTATGATTACCACTGTTACTTCATTTGGATAGTCATTCCCTGATTACATTTGCCTTGTCTAACACTACCAAAAGCATTTAAAAAACCCTTAAGGTCAACAAAGGGGTAAAGAAACTCACTGTTAAAATCTCCACTTTACTATGCAAGGTTTGAGCTTTATTATCTTGTCACTGCTCAGCCTCTTTTTGACTGTCACATCTCAAGTGACTGTCATTCTTCTTACCATAGATTGCATTTACAAATGTCACTAAACTACATAGTGTGCTTGTTATTGGCTACAATCTTTAGATTGCAAGATTTTTATTACCTACAATGTCTCAATCTTTTGGTATTGCAACCTCACTAATCTGCTATAGTTATTGTTTATGTTTCTATGGAGGCCTAGGGTTTGTACCCTAATCATGCTCTTACCAATGCTTCTGTTTTTTTATTAGGGCTCTCTCAATGTTGAGGGCCCTAGGGATAAGCTCGTCATAAGAAGTGACACATTGCATCTTTAACTAAAAGGATAAATCCATATTGACATTAGCAATGATGATTCCAACTTGTTGCTCCTTAGGAATGGGTCACTTGCTCTTACTAGCTCGCTACCTCCATTGTTGTAGGAAGTTTGTGATCAAGTTCAATATTCTGATTTTAGGAGTCTTAGCGGTTGGAAATCATATTAAAATCATAATTTAATAAGTTTTGGTATTAGCATTTGAAAGTGTTTTTGGGGTCATTAACTTAGGACTATCTTCTCTTTTAGGGGTGGTTGCATGCCAAATTTTTTGGTGTAAAATATCAAATTATTAGATTATGTTACCTGTCTATGAATAAAATTATTGGAGTGTGAGTTTGATATTTTTTGAAGATCTAAATAGTCAAGCTTGGTAAAGAAAAATCATGTCGATAATATTAGTCCAAAACAAAATGAAGAGACACTTGATAGATTGTGGGCTAGATTGAAAAGAAAGGGTGATGGGAAATGTTATTGTCCTTGCAATAATTGCAAGGGCTTAAAGACGAGACAACTTTTAATCACAACAGCTGAGAAACATTGTAGGAAGCATGGTCACGTTGAAGGGGGGAATGATTATCTCCATTGGTAGTTGTTCATTATATGTGTTTATATTGATTGAATTTGTAAATGTTTATATTGTTTAACATTTTTTTTATATATATATATAATCACTTGATCATGATCATGGTTTATTTGTGTCAATCATTATTATAAAGGTTAGGCACCCTAGGGAAGATGATATGGATTATCACGGCCCAAAGAATGTGGTTTTGCAAGCGGACAAACATGGAGCTGTGAATATCAAATATGAAGTTAATGATCCTATGGAAGAAGATGATCATGCACCAAAAACACAGTTGAAGATGATGGTATGAATACATTGATCCATAACACATTTAGTGGCGTAGCTAATCATGATGATCAAGATGAGTTTGATGATGTTCATGATTTACCTATACTTGAGAAGGCATACTAGCCCCTTTATGAAGGCTCCCAAACAACTCTTCTCTCTGCTGTATTGTTGTTGTTGAACTTGAAGGTTATGAATGGTTTATCAAACATAGCAATCTCACGGATGTTAAGGTATGTCATATATGTCATATTTTTTCATCTATTTTAATTGTTGTTAGTTCATCATTAGTAAATAAAGGATGAAATATGTACCATAAATATTTTTTATATGAACAAATTATTTTTTGTTGTAGATTGATTGGTGAATTTTTGTTACCACCATCAAATATTTTACCTCACTCATACCAATATTTATGTCCCATTATGAAATATATCAGAATGGAGTATCAAGCAATAGATGCATGTCCTAATGATCATATTATATATCATAAACAACAGGAATTTGCAAAAGAATGTCCAAAATGTCATATCAGTAGATATTGAACAGATCAACTAACAAAAAAGGTGCCTCGCAAGGTTGTTCATTATATTCCCATTATTCCACATATGCAATGATTATTTAGGTGTGGAAACTTAGCGCAATTTATGGATTACCATGCACATAATAGAAGTGGAGATGACGTTTTTCGAATGCCTACGGATGGTTCTGCATTTAGGGACATGGAGGAAAAACGGCCACACTTTAAAGAAGAACCTTGTAATCTTAGACTTTCATTGGGAGCGGACGGTTTCAATCCATTTGGAGAGCTGCGATCTATTTACTCAGTGTGGCCTGTTTTTGTTATCAACAATAACATTCCTCCATGGATGTCAATAGAGAGGGAGCACATAATGTTGTCAATGATTGTTCCAGGTATTTGTTTACATCAATTTTCTTTAACATAGTAGCATCTCATTTGTCTTATTTGTTGCATAATGACTTATATTTTTTTCATTCAATAGTCATGTACATTAATTCATATATATTGTAGTAAAATGGTTATAATAATTATGCAATGTTTATGTTCATTCAACTAGGTAAGTACCAAGTTAAAGATATGAATATATATACTGATCCTTTTATCGACGAGTTACTAAAATTATGGAATGGCGTCACTATATATGACGTATCTAGACCAATAGGAAAAAGACAATATCAATTACATGCAATACTTGTATGGAAAATTCATGATGCCCCAGGGCTAACAAATTTTGTGGTATGTTATAACGTTCGACTGCACTTTAACAATATTTAATTTGATGAAGTAGATATCATGCATATTTTTAAAATAATCTATTCATTATATATAATGAAAAAAATTGACATATTTAATCCAATTATATATCATCTTGCAGGTCTTCAAACAAAGGGAGAATTTGCATGTCCAATTTGTGGTCCAAAGATGAAATCTCGTCATTCAACAAGTTTAGGAAAGCAGGTGTTTGATGAGTATAGGCACTTCCTCCATAGAAATCATAATTATTGAGCTACTGAAAAACATCTTTTCAATGGGAAAGAGGAGACTACATCAGAACCACGAAGAATGTCACATCGCCTATGGAAGTTGGAATATAATAAAATTAATCATCAAGGTTATATATCAAATAAAATTGTTTATCTATCATATATGATATGTTTTGAATTTATATTTTTATATTGTGTTGTGTTTACTCATGTTGTAATTGACAATGATTGTCATTGTTAATTTTTTTAACTTATATGCTTCATGAAGGTCATCAAGGCATTAATGGCTGGCTTCCACAGGGACTAAAAAGTTATCCTAGATAATTTAGTAGGTTGCCCTACTATGAGCAGCTACAAATTGTGCATTTGTTTGATACTTGATGCATATCAAAAAAATATAACATAAACGTTATGGAAAATATTGGATGGAAGGCATGACAAAGAAAAAAATGTCAAAATTTGTACTGACATTCAGGAAGCTAATCATGCAATGAAAAATGTCATTCAATTAAATAGCGATGAAGACCAAATTAATATAAGTGCCCTTCCTTGGTTATTAATAGAGTAGCAAAACAATGCTATAAAATAAGTCATACAAAAAATTTGATTTCTCACAAGATTTTCTACGAACATAAACAATATAATAACAAAGAAAGGTGAATTTGGGTCAGGGATGAAAAAGCATGATTGACATACCTTCATAAAGATAATTATTCTGGTATATTATATACACTTGTATAATGCATGTTCTTTTTAGTGTATTATGTTTACTACTTTTAGAAAAATAATGAAAAGATCATTTTATAATTATTGTAGTACGTTCTACCTCTATCTCTCCTAGACAACTTTGACAACAATGTCAAGAAAATTATATATGATCTTGGAAAATACATAAGGTAAGTAGCGAGATTTGTTCAATTCACTGTATATATCTTATAATTGCCATTTTTTTTACTTGTTATGTAATATACTGTATATTTTTGTTAAATCTCATTAATATATTTGCACCTTGAATCACTTGTAGATGGCTGTCATCTAAAGAAATCCATAAAAAAAGATATAAATTATTAGAAGAGAAATTCCTCGTCTAATGTGTGAAATGCAAAAGTGTCTACCTTCAACATTTTTCAATGCACAAGAACACTACCTTATACACCGAGTTGAGGAGATTGAATTGTGTGGACCTATACACATAAGGTCAATGTGGATGGTTGAGAGGCACTTGAAATTTTTGAAGGCTTTAGTTAGACAAAGAGCACATCCTGAGGGTTCTATGGTGGAGGGATATATGGTATACCAAACCAAGGTGTACATTAGTGAATATCTTCCTAAGTTTGTAGCAAAGATCTATGTAGATCGCATTTGGGATCCCAACTCCATTAACAAATTCGAAGGGGAGTACCTTTTGGGGAAAGGTAGATTGAGGAAAGTGAGGTAATTATAAGATGGTCATGGAGATTAATTGGAATACATTTTACATATAGTTTTTATGTATATTGTACTTATTTAATTTTTAATCTTCAATATACATTAATTATAAATTAAGGTCGTATATTGTGGTATTTAACTAATTATACATCATTTGTGAATTTTATTTTTTTTGGTACAGTTGGTCGAGAGTGGGATGCACTACATTTGTACATTGCCAACAATCTTGATTGGATGATGGTATGTATTGAACGATGTCAACAATGTGGTCATGCATTAACATGGGAAGGTGTGGCTTCATTGGTTAAAGAAGCTCATCGTAATGGAGATTCCAGTGTTACACAAAGGAAAATTGATTTAGCATATGGTTTAAGAGATAAATAGGTATGTATAAATATATTAATCACCCATATTATTTAGTTATTTTCAATTATATTGATGTATATGTATCTTGAGATTGTTTTCTTTGCATACATTCAGCCAAGAATAAATATGTTTATCAACTGACGATATTGTAATAATTTTTACATGTTTGACATATTGCAGGTGAAACACCACAAGGCTATGTGGTGCAATGGTCATAAATTTCAAATCAAAATGTTGGATGACATGAAGAAAACTTGTGATTCTAGTATAAATGTAGTCTTTTAGGTGACTAATGTTTCATCTAGAAGCGACATACATCTAAAAGTCTCAGAAAATCGATACTATGGGATTTTGGATGATATACTTGAGTGTGACTTTAAGTCCTTCAAATTAATTTTGTTCGTCATCCTATGGTATAGGATATGATTGAATGAAAATGATCCTGAGAGAACTGTTATTGAACATGATAATGGATTTACCATAGTTAATACAAGGTTGATCAAGCGAGCTGGAAATGAGCCCTATGTTCTTCTAAGTCAATGTGAGCAGGTATTTTACTCAAAGGTTCTAGGTAAATCGGGTTGGTCATTTGTTGTTAGAAATGATCCAAGATGAAGGCTAGTAAAATATAATGTGGTGGAAGAAGAAGATACCAAAGAACTAGAAGATGATGTAGATGATAATCAGGATCAATGGTTAGTTGATGATGTCCCTGACAAAGATGTCGAAGAGGAGGAACTAGATCATGATAATGTAGGACTTAATGTTCATGAAGATGATATCCATGTGGATGATGACATTATCGAAACTGATATCGATGATTATGATGGTGATATGGCCAATCCTTACAATGTCAAATCTGGATCGGATGATACATATAAAGAGTTGGATGAAGAAGAAGATCAATGACATTGAAATGTATAAGTTATGTGATTATATTATCTATTTGATATTAATTTCTTGATAGAATTATATTTGACTTATGTGGTTACATAATTAATTCATGATGTTTTTAATTTTTATGCCATTACATAATTAATTTAATGATGTACTTTTTAATGTTTGAAAGGTCAAAAAATTAAAACATTTCAATAGTGATGTTAACAACCTTGAAATTAGTGTGTTTTATGTTTCATGTGATCATAAAAGATTAAAAAGTTAGTTGTAGAGGTGGTTGTTCAGTGGTTGACATGTATGTTGGTTCTTTTTACAATGTAACCAGGTTTGTCTTCTAATCTACGTATGGAATTTCCAATTCCAATCGAAGGAAGCTCGAAGGACCTAGACCAATTGACGAGGACTTTAAAAGCCTCCTACACTTTGGGCTCTTCAAGACCCTAGAGGGTGATCCCTTAATGTGTTTACAACCTCTGCACCATTATTAAAAACAACATTAACAATAGCAGATGATCTCACTTAATAGCTCAACACGATAAGATAATATCAACTAGAATTGGCTCTTCATAGACAATATCAACTATCTAGAGCATGAGATAACTAAACACAATCCATTGTATAATATAGTTAATGATTTGCAATTTGTAGCAGGCTCTAGGCAAAGACAAACAAATACTGAAGTACACGAATAATTACAACTTAGATCAGTCACATATATCTATTGCAGGAGTCAAATTCATAAGCATCTAGAGGTTTATAATAGATTTAATACATCACATATAAGATCCCTGACAATATTGCATTACAATTTCATCAGTATGCATTTTAACCCAGGACTACTTATCAAATCCTCATACAACACATATCCGCCTATAATCCCATTCAAGCATTTTGATTAATTCCTTGAATTAAATCTAAAATAGAATCATACACACCACAACAGTGAGATGGATAAAACAACCCTTAGTTATTTTATTGAAAGTTCAAATATGCATGTACAATGGAGAGACATGAGCTCAAATTTTTATTTCAACTCAAATGCTAGTACTATTATATAACATTAAATCTCTATGAACTCAAAACCTAAATTGCATTTCTCTAAAACCATCGGACTTTACAATTCGCTCTCCAACTTCACCTAGACTCGACAAAAATTATCTAACTTGCTAACCCATACTTTCGGCCTTGAAATCCTTCTTATAGAAAATGAAGGAGCAAACAAGCACCGGTCCAGAAAGTACACCTGTCACCAGTCAATTGGAGCACCTGGTGATATTCCAAAATTTGTTACAATAGCCACCACCTTGAAAAATATACTTGTTCAAAAATTGTTACAACAATCATCCTGGAGCATATTCTCATTCATTATGTCGGCGGAGGAAGGTTGATGTAATAACAAAAGACCATGTGAAACCAATTCCAAGAAAGTCATCCATACAAAACTGGAAACGTTGTAACCGCAACATCTGATTTTTCTCTTGTCGGTAGCCCACTCTTTTTACTCATTATCATTTAAATACTTAGCCACCCACCTCTGGTGTTCTTCGTCAATTGGCCAGCCAAAATTAATCACCTCATTTACCTTTGTACTATAAGGCATATACTTTACCACCACCAAATTAGCATCTTTTTCAAAAGATTCCAAAAATGATCTGCTACCAATAATCTTATCCATACAATTTACCAACAAATCATAATCTGAGTCATCACAAATTATTTTAGTTTGATTATTGATGACTTTACTTGCTTGATTCTGCTATTGTTGGAGTGTTCTGATTTTCCCCTGCTCATCAATTATATTAGGTAACAGTGTGTTACCCCAATCATTGAAGTTCTTTACCAATTCCCTAATCTTCCTACTTAGATCATCTGGTAAGGTCTGAAACCTTGCAATGATTTAAATAATATATAAGTAGGCTTCAATGATTGGGGCCTGTTATTTACATCAAACCTTGAGGCTTTATTCATAACATCTAGATCATTTTCCCTAGGGATCCAATTTTGAATTATTGGAATCACTATCCCTTGATCTCTATCAATATTCTTTATTGCTTCAAATAGCAAAGAATACAAAGAATGTATAGAGGGCAGTTTATTATCCACCTTTTCATTTAAATGTTAAAAAAAAAAGTAACAATTTCTTTTTCTTTTGAAATAAAACCCTCCTCTTTTACCCTTAGTGATGTCTGTAATTGATCAATTTTCTACATGACCTGCCACTTTGTTGGATCAACAAAGCACTTTGTTTCTTCATCAACTTGTTCTAGAGGTGGGGTAAGAGCAGGATTTTGAATGGGAGACCCTAGTGTAGAAAAAATTGGTGAAGCAGGAGGCATTGACCCTTCTGTGGGAGGTGATGTGCTGGTTCCTGGAGCATTGGATGTTTCCCCAGTATGTCTATACTTAAACCTTTCTACTTTAGTTTGCAGCTCAACATTCCTCTGTTGCATTTTACCATATTCTTCAATTAAAATGTTATACTTCTCTATTAGGCTCTTTTTTTCAGCCTCCTCCCTTTCAACAGTATTTTGGGCCAACTTGGCCACATTCATAGTTAAATTAGTGGCTTCAGTTGTTGTAGTTTCTAAAGCCTTCTTTATTATTAATCCTCCTTTGAAATTTGGATTAATATCAACAATGTCTAGCTTTCTTCCTTGTGGAGCCAATGCCCAAATTGCCAATGTCTCATATTCTTCACTAAAGGAAGAGTTTTGTAATGTTGCCTTAACTTCTTCAAAATCCTGAAAAGGATTCTTGGAATTTATAATGGAATTGAAAGCCACTGCATTTGTGATATCCCATTCAGGCACAATCAAAACACCAACCTGATTCACTAGTTGTCTTCCTTCTTCAAGAGTGATGTTTTTGAACTCTTCCATTAGTTTAGCTTTCACTTCTTCATCATTCTCCTGATCTGACCTGTCAGGCCTTAGTTCTCTTATCTCCTTGCATTTATTTTGATATTCCTCAAATTTCATCCTCTATGCCAATTGCAAGGATACATGAGTCTTTACAAATGCATTGTCATCTAAGAACTCCTTGCAAGCCTCCATTCTTGCATCCTGCACACTCTTACCCTTCATATCCAAATCAAATAGAACCAATTCAGCTGACCTAGGAGGGGATGACATACCAACCTGCATGTCTTGATCAGTAACAATAATTTAATCTGTGAGATCCTCAGGTAGGTGATCAGTTCTTTGCCTCTTAGGGCTTGGCTTAGGTGGTGGTGATGGGGGACTGCGCTTTGGTGAAGATTTTGATTCAATGATTATGACAGCCCCATGTACTTTGAATTTTGGGCTTGGTTGTGAAGGCGCCTTCATTATTTTTTTCCCTTTTCTGTCTACTTCTTCCTCATCACTAGTAGTATCCCTTTTCCTCCTATAGATGGGCCACCTTTCTGTAGGCTGACATACTGGCCTTGTTTCAATTGGCATATTACTTTGTCCTTGCATATCCAGACTTAGCTTTAAATTTATCTTTTTGGTTGTCAAGGTGTCTATTATCTCCTTGAAATTCTTCATTAAAAAATTAATTCTCTTGTGGTATGGAGTGAATTCCATCAATGGATCATACGTCAGATCCATTTCATGCACAATATCCAGTAGCTTACTATAAGCTATCCACTTTTCCTGTTCAATTCCTATCTATTTAAATCAAATTCATTCTTGATCAGGTCCTCAAGGAAATTGAACTCATGTGCAAATTTTTCACCTTTTATTCTTTGTATGAAAAGAGCAAAGAAACCTTCAGGATCATGTTGTCGCCTTGGACCAAATCTCAAATGGTAATCAACAAAGAATTTGTCAAAATGTGTCTAGCCTCCCTTTAAAAATGTAAAGTCAGACACTACTATATAATCAGAGAATAATGTTCACTTCCCCTTTCCAGTTAGGTTATCTTCATGAATACACCCCATCTACCACACAACTTCTGCAAACCCTAGTCTTGGTGACACATTATATGGCAGTATGTGAGGGGTTCCTTGAAATCCATATATTCTCAGGACAGTGCTAACTGGATATGGGATAATGTCACCCCAATTATGTAAAACCCTCAATTCTAGTTTCCTCTCCTTCGGCCTAAGAAAATCATGCATTTCCTTAGGGATCCTAGGTACATTTACCATCAATCTAGCCCTCAATATTGCAGCAAAACAATTATCAAATTGTACATAACTAGTTCTTTCCTTATTATAGGACAAATCTGCAGTCCATATCTGTACTGACAATCTTTCTTTATTAATTGATTGTCTTAAGTTCATCCTCTCAGCAAAGAAATCAACATTCCTAAACAAGAAAATATGCATCAACGTGGAATACCAAAAGAATTAAGTACCAATATCACCATTCTATATTTTCGACAGTCCTTCATCTATCCTCTTCACCAAAAAAGAAGCAAAGTCATATGTTAGAGAGAAGTTAGGGTGTTGTATTTGCACCCCCATAAACATGTATGCAATTGGCATTACTGTACTAGGGATGAAACCCAAAATTTGACATAGTGAATAGAAAGTAGCCAGGAAAAGCTTTCCAAAACAATTCAATCTGAAGGGTTCCTGGTCACTAGGGCTGATGTGAAATTGTGAACCCCCTGCCTTAACTAGATGAGGTGGAAGCAACTTAACCCTAAAAATAGATTTCAATTTTGTATACTCCTACTTCATTTCTTCAAGATTAATAGGAGCCAAGTCATCACTTGGCTCACTCAAATCAAAATTCTGTTGGATAACATCTATGTTAATTTCTAATAGAACCCCTCCATCATTATCTCTGATTACCCGTGTGATAGGGTCATATCTTTTAGCCACTGCTCTAAGTCCATATCAGGGAACACATTTGGAACAACCAGCTTTCCCATGTTGTACCTCCATCCATTTGAAAAAGGATGAGGAAAATTCCTCTTTCCATACCATAATCTGAACATTTCTAAGCCTTTGAGTGGAACCCTAGCATCAACAATGTTGGAATTATTACACACCCCCTCCCCTAGGATTTTCCCTCGCATCAACACCAAGCCTTTCCTTCTCTCATTTGTTGATAATGGAAATTGATCTAGGAAATCATCATACAAGTTTCTTTTCAAATACTCAATGTGGCCAGGGTGTTTCTTGGTTGGCGCCATTTTAGATAAACTAGGGCCTCACTACAATGTTACACTTCAAGTGGCTATGACTAAGCAGAGATAGGAAATTGTAGAGTAAAAATACCACAATTCCTCACAATTTATGATTAAACAATAGCCCTAACAAAATATTTTAATGAACTCAGTGACAAGCATAGCAGACCCCCCTTCCCAAATTTAGGTGCAGAATGATTGGGAAATAGAAAAAATTAACTCATGGCTTTTTTCACACAAACTCCAATTTCTGGCTGCAGCTGCTCGCAATTTCACCTTTGGATTTGAAACTGTTTTCATGAAATAATTGGATGCTTTGTGATACAAATGAGATGAGTAAATTGATTTTATATTGATCAAATCCTGCCAGTAGCTATCTCATCCGCCATTAAAGCCCGCTCGCGGGCTGCACGAAGTGCTCCAACCATAATTTGATACATATTTAAATTTGAGCCATTGATCCTTCAGTTTGATCAAATCATCAACGACCATCTTCAAAACAGGCTGACATAATCACCAACACGGTAATAAAGGGGCCCATTATGTCATATGTTGTGAAGGAATGCCACGTGGTGGTTTCCTGTGATATTGCAATCCTTTGATTTACCATCGCGGGATGGTAGACACTGTCGATCTTTTTACCATAAATCCTGCTCCTTCAAAAATGGTTGTTGTCCTTTCCTTTAACTGTTGAGCAACTTTTCCCTTAAAATCATAACATTTGCATTGAAATAAAACATGTGCATCTTACAAGCACATTAGTAATCCACCCTATAATACATTTAAAATTGGCGAATGCTTTCTTCACTCCTTAGGCTTCATTGGATGAGACACATGGCAGGCACCCACAACATCGCGATCTCAAAATTCCTAATCGTGGGGCACCATCAATCTTGAAGAGACAACTCATCAATGGTCATGCAAATTTCATCCTTTAGGAAGGGCACGTGGCACCCGCCTGTGATATCACGATCCCTATAATCCCTGATCGTGGGATAGTGGGTGTCATTGATCTCGTTCCTTTAACATAGTCACCGGCCATGTCATTAACCTTCGAGCAGCTTTTCTAGCGAGATTATAATGTATCCGTCGATTTAGAACATGTGCATCTCGAGAACACTTTAGTAATCCGCCCCTTAATACATTTAAAGCCAGCTAGTGTTTCCTTTACTCTTTAGGCTTCATCAGATGAGACACGTGGTGCTCGCCCGTGATTTTGCAATCAACCCAATTACCATTGCGGGATGGCAGGAACAACTCAGATCAAATGGTAGTTGGTCAGCGATAGCTCAAATTTGATCCCCCGGATAGGACATGTGGCGCTTGCTTGTGATTTCATGATTCTTCAATTCCTAATCATGGGATGGCAGGAACCGTTGATATCTGTAGGGAATAGATCAATGGCAGCACTAAATCAACCCTTGCAAAATAAAACATTCATTAAAAGGAGAAGTGGGCATTACTAGGCGGACGACAAATAAAAAAATTATATTTATAGAAGAAAAATAAAATAAATTTACAATTTGTTTTATAATTTCACTTTTAACTTTAAATGTATGTTCACTCATTAAGTTATATTTTTTTTACAATCACATTTTTATTTTAGATGTTTGTTTATAAAATATAAAGATGCATTAAAAATATATTAGAAATATTTTTCTTTATATTATATAGCATTCATAACATTAAATTAACATAGAATAATTTCACAATATCAATTAGCCAATCAAGAAAAATTTAATCATTACTATGCAACATTATTCTCACATCAATCTAACAAATAAACATTGAATTTTTTTATATTTTTTATATTATAACATTCATAACTTAAACCTTGTATACACAATATCAAGCTAATTATAAAAAACACATAAAATTATTTATAAGCAACTTAATTTTTTTAACAATTTAATAAAATATAATTTAATATAATTAAGAAAAATTTAATAAGAATTATAGATAAAATTATGAAATATTGATTTACTTATCAAGAAAAATAAAAAATTTACTTATTATAGATAAATTTACTTACCAATCTATTTTAACCATCAAGAAAAAATTAATCATTAGTGATTGCAACATTATTGGCACATCTTTTAAACTGACAAATAAGGTTAAGGTTCAATTAGTATTCAATTTGGGTTAGGGACCGATTAGGGTTATAATTCAATAAGGGTTTAATTAAGGTCAGGGTTAAGGTTAGTCTTAAATTAGGGCTAGGATTGGAGTTAGGGTTCAATTAAGGTAAGGGTTATTGTCTATTTTAGGGTTAGGGTTCAATTAGAGTTCTCTAGGGTTTTGATACAATTAGGGTTAGGTTTCAACAATACCTAGGGTTATGATTATAGTTCAATTAGTGTTAGAGTTAGGGTTATAATACGAGTTCAATCAGGTTAGGGTCAAGGTTTAATTAGTGTTAGAGTTAAGGTTGCAATAATAAAATTTTCCATAATGATATGGAAAGGCATTCAATTGGATTCATATACAAATGCACTAATAAGAATTCTCTAGAACTAAAGTTATAACAACAAATACAATCCTTAGTTTAATCATTTGTTCTTTGTTAGGATTGGGATAAGAATTTAACGAGGCCAACTAAGACTTAGGAAATAAGACCCTGCAGAGGAAATAAAGTATTAAAATCAAAGTTGGGTTTTAATTTTAATCCGGTGACATAAGCCTAACCCATTAACCCCAGTGGTCATGTTGCCGATGTCTTAGCCAAAGCCTTTCATTAAATACTACCTGTGCAATGTGTAGGTTTTTCAAATTCAAAGATATGGGAGAAGATCTCGATCATACCCCGCCAACTCGCAGACCTAAGGTGTCACCGTGTTATTTGGCGCGAGCTCAGCAAAAGTGAAGATGTGTGTCTTGTATGGATTAATGTTATTGGTCATGAGGAAGGTGAACAATGCTTCATTGGATGTCAAACTGAGTTAGCCCAAGATAAACTATTTGATCTACCAACTCTTCAAGAGATCAACGGGCAGTATTTGAAGTTGGAAAATGACATATGGTGGTCGTTTTATTGTACAATTGGTGAAGCATTAATGAATTATTCCTTGCTTTTGTAGTCATGTAGATCTCAATCTATGTGAAGATGTTGTTGGAAATCATGAAGGGTGATCTTTGGATTCTCATGTAGCTCTAGTTAAATGGTGACAATACATACGCCGCAAAATTTCCATGTTTGCACATGCATTTGTACTAAGCATTGATGAAGGTTGCCATTGCCTCGCACAATAAATACAAGAGGAATTAATTGCTAATAGTGTCATTCTTGTAGTAGTTAGAGCACTTTGTGGGCTGAGTCTAATCAAGTTTGAGTGCTTGTTTGAGAAGAGAAAATGAGTAAGTCAATAAGGAGGTCTGTTTGTTTGAGCTCACAAAAGCTCGGTCCTACTATTCAGAAAGGTGCTTTGGTTGACAAGCCTAGGCTTGTGCCCACTAAATGTAGTAGAAGGTTGCAATTTCAGGACATTGCTACTCAACTGGTAGATGAAAAAGGCAAGCAGTCGGTGTGCTCTAGATGCCAACACTCGCCCATTGACCTTACGAGCAACACTTCTGATGATGTAACCGAGACTAACTCGGACTACTGTCGGTATTTAAGTTGCTTCAATCATAGTCTACCCTTTGATGAGGAAATGATATTTGTGGGCACATTGACTGTTAAAACCCCAAGTAGATGGACTAGAACCATACTGCGCAAGGACAAGAAAGAAGAGGAGGCTGAGGGTCTACCATATTGGGCAACAACTAGAAGCGAGTGTGTATACTGGGGTCTGAGTGTTGGTAAGGGCAGGGTGGTGGGTAAATAAGAAGTTTTTGTGGTGTGCCTTCGTGGAAATTTGGTTGCCTGGTTTTTTTGCATGGCCTAGCGACAAGGGGATTTTGATGACAATTTGTGTTCCCTATTCTTTTACGCTTCCCCAGTTCATGCACTATATATGTTTTGTAGATTCAACGTGTGGGAAGTTTTGTAATGAAAGTCAAATGCAATGGAGATTTTGTTCAAATGAAAATTTGTGGTGAAATTACATTTGAGCCCGAAGCTTTTTGCTCCCTTTTCATATAAAAGGGAATTCAAGGCTCATTGTAGGAGAGAACTTGAAAGCTCTAGCTAGGTTTTGAGTTGAATATATGGGTAGAAAGATATCTATCCTCGATGAGGAAGTGATATCTGTGGTGCCATGGCTATTAAAACCCCAAGTGAACGGAATAGAATATATATAGCCTTGTTTTGAGTTTTGGATGAATATATGCAAATTATCTTAAATTGTATGCAGATATGACTTATAAGCATGAATAAACGTATAATTTAATATATTTTCTCTCCTTATGTGGATTTGAGTGAATTTTGAATGAAATGTTAATGATGTTGTCATTCTTCTTTTGAGAATTTGTTCAATTGTGTGTCTATGTTTTGGGTAGAACTCAATTTTAAAATTTTGAGGTTTCATATTATATGTGTGAGATTGATCTAATATTCCAGAAAATGAATGTTAAAATATCATAAAAAAAATGGGCATAGAATGAATGTAGAAGTAAAATTATATTTGCATACATTCATAAAATAAGATCTAATAAACAAAAAATATAAGCAATTAAAAATAAAGGAAAAATAATTCAACCCAAATTTAGATAAGAGAGATAATTAGATTATATGATAACTTTAAGGCTAGGGTTAGGGTTTGATTAGGATTAGTGTTCGCTTAGGGTTATGATTAGAGTTATGAATCTACAATTAGGGTTCAATTAATGTTCACTTAGGTTTTCTTTCTTGGGAGAAGTTTATTGAATGGTAAGTGTATTTTATAAAATTAATATGTCAACAATTAATTTTAGATAATACTACATGTGGTTTTTCATATGGTATTAAATTGTAGATTAAAATTGATAATATATTTCCTTCCTTCTTTTGCGTTGTAAGCTACCATAATATATGGCCTTAAAATCCTATTCATATTTTGAGCTTTTCTAAACTATACAACACGATATCCAACAAAAAAAAATGTTATGCATTTTTTCCACAAATCCTTATAATTCTTAATGTGTTACTTAGGTTAATTCTTTATTGCAATAAATAAATACACACTAATATATATATTATGGATTTGAGGGAAAATATTAAAATATTTATATATATAGAAAAATTTAAATGCAAGGGATTCAAGTACATACCTTTGCTTTTGTTAATGTTGATGAAGATACAAATCTTGATGAAGTGCCAAATTTAATGACATGATATAAAAAATTGGAATATATTTGCTCTATGTGGCACTTGAAATTTTGTACAAAACTATAACTAACTCTACACCAAATTTGTAACTTTGGACCTATTTTGCATCAATAAATATGAGCTTTGACACATGCCTCATAATCTAGCATACAATATGTACTTAAATTCTCAAAATAGTTGGGAGTAGTGTTGAGATTGGTGGATCTTTGGGAAGGTCCAATGCTTCACCTTTGTATCTCTCCCTATAGATAGAGGTAGAGAT
>VDFB02322083.1:1225479-1265461 GCA_007258455.2 Sequoia sempervirens
CAGAAAAGTTGGTTTCAACCATTGTAGGAGGATATAGTCACCAAGGGGTGTATAATTACCTAATAGGGTATCCCACTCAACTTTTGGAGTACTCTAGTGGCATATCCGAGTCTCTCATTTCTACTTGTAAAGTTGCTATAACATTATCAGATAGTTCTGTAGGTGAGTTTCCATGGCTTGAAAAGATGTAGGGCTTCAAATACAATTTATTATCAAGATTTCTTTAATCCTCTTCAAACCTAGAACTTGCATAGCCAAAGACAGGGAAAATGTTGGGCCATTTAGGGGCTTTCCTTAGTCAAACCCCCTATAAATGTTTCCACTTCCACAATGGAAAATGTTAATGATAAATGGATAATTGAAAGGAAGGAACATGATGAAATCATAAAGTGCTACAACTCACCACCCTTCAATGCCTTCCTTGAAGGACTAGAGTCATGCACATTACTTCAAGGTCTTGATCTTGTTTTCATAAATGATAGAATGATTTGGAGACCTACAAAAGGGGTTAGTCTTCACAAACCAATGATAGTATGACAACATGAACTCACACACAGTTTGACATGATGCTTGGATCTTGAATTGCTACAATAATGCTCTAAAATGTTGCTCTTGACAATAATTCTTGCTCAAAAAATCTCCTTTTAGTTTAAAATGGTGAAAAAGTAGGTATTTATAGGAATTTATTCAATTTCCCAAAAATTAGATCCCAATAGCTGATCTTTTCAAGTGGAAATTCAAATGTTATAATGCCAACATCAAGATGTCCAAATTTGGAGGGAAACGAAGTAGTGAGACAGTGCCCCCATTAGGTGTATGCATCCTTGACCTATTTTCCATATTTTTAGGTGTCAGGAGCAAAGAATTAGATAAATGTATTTTTTCAATGCTTGCAATTTGTTGAAAAACAACAAAAATAGGCCTTGGAATGCATAATTTAGGAAATTAGGGGATCAAATCAGGCTCAATAATTTAGGGGGAGAAAAACATAGTGTGAAATTGTCAAAGGTAACAATTTTTGACACTACACTTTCTAAAAATATAATTTTGAGTGGTTTTTGGTGGTGTCCATCTATTATCTTGATACCCTTAGGTTGCCACCCTTGTACTACTAGATTGCCACTTTGAATAGTCAAAGCCATGTACACCTACCTAGTCAACACACATGTTAGTGTATAAATAAACTGTATAACCCATAAGTTAGAAGAATAGTCCCTACATAATTACCTTTCCATGTTACTATATATCGCTTTACATATTCACCTTGCTATGTAATCATGTGACATACCATATTATTTTACCATGTTATTATATAAATTCTCACATCAACACTCTATTAGTGTTTGTAAAGTGCCACATCAACTATTTGTACATTTTGAAATTAACATGACATCATGATAATACCACCATTTTCTTGAGTATTCCTTTCTTATGGGAATTCACATTTCAATTTGACACCTTGACTTCATAATTATTGGTATCACTCATTTGGACTCTAATTGGGGTCCATTTTTTAATTCTAGTTATTTTTTGATGGCTATGTAGTGGTAATATTTTATTTTGTGTAACGCCCTATTGTGCAAACTCCAGAGGACAACTAACACTAAAAAATTACTGCACAATTTTTTTTTGAAAGTAGAACATTACATAAGGTGAACATGAATATACATTACATATACTTCATTTATGTAGTTACAATATCAACTGCGTCCTCCAAGGTACATGAGACAACATCACAAAACCTTGAGTTAATACCATACGATAACGTGCAACTGTCTAAGATCAAAAGAGATGAAAAAGATACATACAACATTTTATTACACTTCAATTCATAGTTCAATATGACAATTGTGGAGTATATTTCCATAGATACAACACATCAAATAACAGCTACCACGAATCATTAACCACATAAGGGCTACAAAGGTAAAATAATGCATTATAGCCATTTCAGGAGTACATTACATCACTTCAGGAATACGTATGCACATTTGTGCTTCCTGACACATAGTGGGAAAGATACATCAAATGCAAGAGTTATACATTAATGGACCTGGTACCACTAAACTATGGTGAAGCTCTAGATCAACAACATCAACACGAACTCCGCACTTCACGAACACCGTTTGGGGACCAAATGGGGTGCAAAGCACGTTCCACTCGACCACGTGGACCCTAAGGCCCACCCCCCATGCTAGGAGATGACAAGAAGGACCCAAAACCAAATCAGTCAAGTGAACAATGGAAAACAAGACTCCACGACAAGAGCAACCACAAACACAAGACTACATCCGCTTCCAGAGGTATGAGCACAACAAGAGGGGAAAAACAACATACAAAGTTGCTAAAGGATGGAGTGTCATCACATAAGTTTGACATGGGTTACCCAATGCGGATCTTCATAGGTTACTGGCCCCACTACCTGGTTAAACCCTGAAAACCTCAACCGACCCCTGACCCCCATTCTCACTCATGTGGGATCAACATACCTTTCAAGAGGACAAGGTAGTTGACCTTTGCCATTCCAGGCCTTCCCACTCATCCCAAGCCTAAACGATCACTTGGGCCATGAGTGATGCTACATTATTTGAATTAATGTGAGAAACTACCCAAACCCCCTAATTAATTATTAGGTTATCACTAATTAAAGAAACTCTCAATGAGTTACCCATACACCACTTTGTACATTGGCCCTCATTGAAAGCCACTCCCCCTACTAATAAAAAATCTCAAATTCACAGACTGTGCAAGCCCACTTGCACAAATAATCAAAGCCAAATCAGTAAATACACCAAGAGAGGCATGTACTATCTCACGCTAGTACTTCAAAGTAAACAACTTCCCAGTGCAAGGCTCAACCCACAAAAACACAATCCAAGTATAAAGATCAACCATTACCCAAAATGACAAAGTCATGTAACCACCCACTTTCAGGTGAAGCAAATAAAAACTCATGAAAATACTCAAGGCTTGATATGGGTTACCCAATGCAGATCCTCCTAGGTTGTCAGTCCCCATCCCAGGTTACCCAGGTAGCCTCACCGAATCCCCGACCCCCATACGAACTTATGCAAGTCAAAACCATACTCCCCTCAAACCTCTAGAAGAATCTCAAATTGATAACACAATGGTTTCCTAACCATCTCAAAATATGGCTATAAGAAAGTTAATTGCAAAAAGTCTCCTCAATCGAAATTAACACAAAAAGGAAGACTCACATCATGGAACCACAAAATGGCTATATAACTTCCATTATCACAAATCAACAAGCAAAGAATAAGAGTAACAATATCAAAATGAGATCTTCAAACTCAATCAAAGATGATATAAACAATTCCATACAAATCAATGACAATAATCACTGAATGACACAGTATTCAATTCACACAATCCTTGCAATCACAATTACTCCAAAGATTAAACATTACTTCTATCGACAACATCACAACTCACTGACACTCCACTAGTCCAACACATCAATCCAACAACGAACAATCAGTAATACAACCAAATATCTTTAAGAATGACCTAAACATTCCTATTGAATACTTGTATAATCCTTACTAAGGAATATTAATGCAACTCACAACAAACTATTGTCCCACCATCATATTACCTTTCTTTTCTATAACATAACTAAAGATTACTCTATAACAAAATTTATCTACTGATATGTTCATTAACTATCTTTTAATGATCTTATAAAACAAAATAGAAAAGAATAATATTCCTTAATACAAGCAAGGAAATTTAATCCCAAAATACTTAACCAAATCCCTTTTTAAATGTTTGATTATATCTAAATCAATATCTCTTTTGTTCAACTTCCAATACATATTAATAACCAAATAATCACAAAGGGTAAACTAATTTACTTCTATCACTTTAATACAAACACATGTAAACTTATATTTATAAATAAATGTTTAATAAATCTTCACTAGCACTTTATCTCTACACTCATTATGATATTATGAAAAATAATTAAAGAAAACATATTCTTCCCTTTCTAATAATTTCCAATTCTCTTACTATATTGTTACTTTTGTTTATCTAAATCAACAACCTCTGCTTTCTAATTCCATTACTCTTTTATCTACTAAGACCACTTAATTTATCTGACTATAACAAAGCAATTACTTTGAGGTTAGCTAATTCATCATCCTCTATATTCTTAATAAATTACTCGTCTAACTCAATTTATTTAATCGAACCCCTCCAATTATCAAAATATAAATAATCTTATGCTTTTCCCTATTTATTCTCCTCACTTCTCTATCTATACAATTTCTTAACTCACCTAGACAAAAGTATCCTATTACTAAGACCCATAATATAAATGGCATTGAATTCTTTAGTAATCACAACTCATAATTAATTTATACATATTAAAATCCACTTATATTAACAAATCATTATTTAAACGTTTGTAAAGGAAACAATATTTAAAAGATAATCAAAATCACTTAATAATCTTACAATCCAATTAGAATTCTTATTCAAACCATATTCTTAGCCTTCTAGGTCATAAAATATAAACATACATCTATTTAATAATAATAGGTAAAATATATAAATTAACATCCATTTATAACTACGTATACCAAAACACATCATTTAGTATAAGAGTATTGTGAAAAAAGTCTGCTTATATGAATTCTCTCTTTCTATATATATTTGCAATTACTATTTGTGGATAAACCCAAACTTTATTTTATAATTACTTCAAGAATATTATAAAAGAGTGTAAATAAAGTGTAATGGTATATTATGATCACTAGTAATTTAGTAAAAATAAACTAAAAACAAAATAATAGAATGATGGTTGTTTGGTCTTTGAAAAGTTGAAAGTTGATGATTCGGGTCAAAAGAATGTCTGGCACATGCTAATATCTGTTAGTTGAATTTTAAAACTTAAAGTGCTCAATATACGAAACTCAAGAAGTATACAGTGAAAAAAACAAGTAATAACTATTAGATTGAGGCATCCTTATGAAGTGGCTACTAAATCCTCATTCAAATTCGATAAAGATGCTTTTTTTTTTGGTAGATTAAAGTTTTGTTTCTGAGACTAATGAATTTGTCTCTGTTTATTTACAGTGTTGTGAAAGAGCAATTGAATTTTAGCTCTCTTGATTTCAATTGTAACTTCTTATGGAATGCATGCTAATTGGAACCTATAAGTTTAAGCTAGGAAAGTTCCAATAACTGTAATTATTTCTTGATGCCAAGGTTATTCTTGCTAATACAAATCCTCTAATACGAAGGGACTAATTGTGCAGATACTCTGTCATTCAACTAATTCGATGGGAATCCATGTCTATGAGGAGCACTTGATACTGAAAGCATGGGTAGGAGCTTATCTCAAGTTTTCACAGATTCCACAACCTTTTCCAGCATCCACTCTGCCCGCACCAAACTTGGAGCTTGGAATAGGATATGGACATCCTCCAAAGCATAACGGGGAGAGATTATGGCAGATGTTGTAGTTGCAAGCTGCGTTGGAGACATGTATGCAAAGTGTGGCGCATAGACAAGGCGTGTGAACTGTTTCACATAATGCCTCAAAGAGATGTCATCTCATGGAATGAAGTGCAATGATTGCAGAATGTGCACAAAATGGATTTAGCAAGGAAGCTCTCAGAATCTTTAAATTAATGAAGCACTCTGTAACACATCCTAACGCTATATGCTTTGCTTGTGTTCTAGGTGTGCGCAGTCATGCAGGTTTGGTGGATGAGGGCTGAACATACTTCACACATCCGCAACCATTATTACATTACATATATAGTTGATCATAAGGAGTGCATGGTTGACCTTCATGCCCGTAATGGCTATCTTGCAGACAACCCAAACTTATTACTAAGATGCCAGTTAAACCTGTGGTGCCCGTGGATCATCTCCCACCCAGCTGTGCTGACAGATATGTATGCAAAATGTGAAACCCAGACAAGGCACACGACTGTTTGACAGAATGCCTCAAAAAAAAAGGAGAAGCGAAAGGTCATTACTAGCGAGATGGAGTTTGGAGGAGCAACAACCATGCTAGATGTTGCAGTTGATAGACATTGCAAATGCACTAGTAGACATGTATGCAGAAGGAGGGAAGCAAGACAAGGGTGCGCATTCTATCTAATAGGATGCCTCTGAGAAATGTGATCTCCTGAAATGCTATGATTGCCGAATATTCCCAAAAAACCCATTTGAAGAAAAGGCTTGAGAATCTTTCAAGCAAATGCAATTGACAGGTGTCACCAAAATTCCCTCCCTTCTCCTTCAGACTCCACGCTTGTCATGCATGCAAATAAAGAAAGATTGAGAAGGCACATGGGGCTTTTGATTCTTTTAAGAATATTTGCCTTTCTTTTTTAAAAGAAAAATAATAATAATGTTGGCAATACCCATATTTAAACTGCAATTATAATTACTAATATTAATTATGTTTAAATTTAAAATTAATCTTATTAATAATTGCATTAATATTCTATTGTATTTTATTTAATTATTCATTGTCTAATTAAAATAATGGTATAAACCTTCAAATTAATTTAATAATTTAATTAACGACAATCGTTCAATAATCTAACTATATTAATAATAAAACATTTACTCTTGCCATAGAAATTTAATTTAATTAGCTAATTGAACAAGGCCACTTAAAATGTTAAGTTTATCAAATAATCCAATGACACGATTATCAATGAAATCACAAGTAACACTTATACAAAAATCCAGAAAGACCGATTCATAGGGGCACTACATTTTGGCATTTGTACTCTTAGTTTTTATATTTTGTATTTTTATCATATTTGTGTCAAGCAGTTCACAATGTTGCAACTTCTAGAGGTCCATTTGAGCTCATACAAACTTCTTTTTGAGTGTTCTATTTTAGAGCACACAATTTTTTACAGGCTTCACATTGGTAACTTCTATTTTTTCATATTATAAATTAATATAAAAGATTTAATTCTTGTCATTTTTCTTGTAACAAAATAACTTATGGTGTACAAGCTATGGCTTATGTATTATTTAATTGAAATTATAGTCCCATAAATTTTGGTGTGTTACTATCATGCCTTATAATAGTAACTTCATGTGTTAGCCATAACTAGTTGCATGGTAAAGACCAATGAATGGGCACTTCTAGACTACTAGCATGCTAACACATTTCTATGTCTCACCTAATGCACATTGAGTCCTATACTCTATGCTTGCTCTACATGCTACATATTACTGATCTTATTCATGCATACTACACATGAGAACATATAGTAAACAATATTATTCCAACATTCTTGTATTAATAATCCATCATCTCTCCATCATATCATTCTCTATCTCCCCTCTTTATATATTACTATGTCCCCTAGTGCCACCTAGACTAAATATAGGTGTATGCATAGTTAGGCTTTAAAGTTGACTTGATTTGAAGTCAACCATGACTTACATGAATCCCACACTATAATTTTACCATAAATACATTATCTTCACATTGTTTTATCTTTTATATACACTTACACATGTTAAATACAAAACCATATGGATGCTATATATAACTAGACACTATTTATGGTACTAATTCAAACTAATACAATTGGGTGCCAACATCATCCCAACACAATTACGTGTTCTATCTTCATAACACCAAAACTAAACAAAAAATAGGATAATAAACAACAACTAAAACCATATAGAAATGAAAATCTATAACACACACACTCCATTGCATTTCATCTCCTTGTGCAACAATATATTATCCATTCATTACTTGTGTAATCATTGGTGCAACATAAAAGTATCTAGATTTGTAATTATGGATGGGATGCAAACCTTTGTTTGTGTAATATAGTTAATAACTGCTTCCAACCAATTTACCTTTTTAGCATCGAGTCTTCACAATAGTTTATTTTACTCCTCTATCATGTCTTCAGTCATTTTCCTTCTAAATATAATTGGTTAAATTTGTTGCAACATGATACCTTTAAATATTTCAACACATAGACTAGTGTAAGAGGACCTACAAATCCTTAAGTCCCCAAGATCCAAAAGAGACTACTCCAATTTTGTAAAAAGTACCTCTTTTTTCTACCTAAAATCCACCTTTTCCAAATATTTATGAATAAAATATTGTGAATTCCTATTTAATTATGTCAAGATACAAGTTTACTTCTTTAAGGAATATTTAGATTAAGATTACAAATTGTAGGCTAGACTAACATTTGACTTTGTAGAAAGAACAAATTTTGGTTAAAATTTGCACCATAGAGATCCTTCATGTGGAGTTTATAAGATTCTAGGAACATTTTTGAAGTTACAAAATATCCCCTTGATCTCTATACACATTTTAGAATCTTGGTGAATGAATTGAATATCATCCACTCTCTAGATTATGAGCCAACACAAATGAAGGGGAGAACTAAGTGGTAGTTCCAAGAAGACTTCTCTAGAGATCCCTCACCATCATTGTTTCTTACACCAAATACCAACTACAAATGACTCTTAAAGATATAGTATTGCATGATTAACACACTACATAAATTACCTTTCTATTAATTGATGTAACATATAAACTAGAGAATAACTCATTTCATCTATTTCAAAGGACTCTTATAATTTCATATTCAATAATCAATAAAAAACTCTTAATTAGAATTTAATAACTATCAATTATGAAGTAACTACTATAATATATATGCTTTAATATAGATACAAACACTCCCTCTTATTCTTTTCTTGTTCGAGAAGAACATTAGAAGCAAAGTTTAGAACTTTGTTATTTTCAAATCAAGCATGTAAATTGTTCCAAATTATGAAATAAAATAATAAGTTCATCCAAAATATTGATTATTAACCATTGATTGGTCTCTCTTTGGAGGTGGATCAAGGATCCTTTCTGATAGAAGGATAGAGGCCAATATCTTTTAGCATTAGGATATTTCATTTCCTTTGCAGATATCACTTATTAATGGAAGTTTATTTGATTTATCTTCTTTTCCATTATTTGCTATTGTCTACTCTGAATTCATAATTTCCTAGGTAAAAAATATTCTACAATTTTTATTTAGTAGAGTAGTTTCTATTCCATTAGATTATTTTCCTTCCAATTATTAGATTAGTTCTTGTTTTATTGGACTTTATTTTCTTTTCAAAGAATTAGACTAGTTTCTATTTTATTGGATTAGCTTTTACCAAAGCCTATTGCAAATAGCCATGGACATGCCCAAACTTGGCATTGGACTCATTAGTCTATTTAAATGCAAGGAAAACATTGACAATAATCTAAGAGGCACTTGATCATTTAAATAATTTTGGGTCAAATTTCAACCTGCCATCACATCTAAGAGGCCTAGGAACCCTAAATTGACTTCCATCTTATTGTAATTAGATCACTTTACTTAGAACCATGAATATTTTTTTCCCTCCTTGGTCTATGAATCATATTTTTGTAGAATTTTCTCTTTGCATAGGTGCTAACATAAGAAAATCTACAGTTGTATGAGGTAATTTTTTAAAGGTTTTTAAAAGTTAAAAAATTATGTGGTTTTCAATCAATTCATATGACCATACCCTACATCAATAGTAATATGTAGGGAACCATTTACTACAGTCGCATCACAAATTTTGATTTGCAATTACTTTTAACTTTTATGTTAAAAATGCGTTTTTGACATGAATGGATGATTTTAAGTCAGTTGATATTTAGATGAAATTATAATGCAATGAAAAGTGTTTCAATTGTAATGATTATTAATTTTAACAAATGATTATGATATCATTGCTAATAATGGACTAACCATTTTGATGACCTTCTAAGTTGAATGCAGTAGTATATTTTACCCTCCAAGAAGGAGAGGGAGAGTATCACTGGAGAGAAGAGTATAGACATTGGTAAACAAATGGATAAATGTCATTTCAAGTCAATCACACACTCACATAGGTTTATATGTCTAAGTCGAGTAAGTTCTTTCTTATGTTGTCGATAGTGTGGTCTGGTTGAAAGGATAGGATGAAATTATACTTTGACTTTGTCTAGTCTCTCGCATTGGTAAAAAAGGAAAGATTATTGTGCTTTGATCATATTTTTGGTCTACCCTTTTATTTGTGAAAGTTTAGATTTTTTTTTTGGTAGATTAATAACTACTCAAGGGGAAGCATCCTTAAAATTATATTAGAGAAAATTTACAATGTTGTAATTGGAAGTGAATTTCCAGTCATCCAGATATATTAAGACTAGACAGGGCCTAAACCCTAGCTACCCTATGCTATTGATGACAAAATGTGGAGCACCCAACAACAAGATGGTGACCACCGGAGCCCATAAAAAGGAAATAAGCCCCTACTAAGGGAATTTACCAGTATATGAATTAAACCTATCTATAATGTATGGGAAATACATCCAAACCATAGAATGACACTAGCATTATTCAGTGCTTATCTATTTCTTGCTCACAATCTTGGCACAGACCAAACAATAGGAAAGGGAAATCCATCGATTGAATATAGAATTCACCTATTTCCACTTATGATCTCATGGAATCCTCATCAAAATTCAACTCATCTTCAAAAATCTGCATTGGATCATGTGAGGAGTATTTCCAAGCGGTGAGTATTCGTGTAGTCTACAATTTCATCCTTTTTCAGATGGGCCATCATCCAATGGCCTTGTCGGAGACAAACACATCACTACAACCACATGAAAAAATCCTAGATGTCGTATGTATTTGTTCAATTCTGTTATTCTCGAGCATGATTACTACATCAACTTACTTGCATCCATTAAGAATAGTGCTTATTGCACTATCATCTTGCAAGGTATTAATTATTAATCAAAAGCAATTTTCATAAAGAGTTCATTTTAGAATAGAGTGGAAGCTCCACATGGCAATCCTAGTGAGCCATCCAGTCATCATGTGTCTCTCACCAAATCCAACTTGGCTAATTCATTTGTTGTGTCATTTCTCTCTCGATAAATATGTGTCAGTTTGAAATTTGAAAATGAGCTGACTAATTCTCGGATAGGCTTCAACCATCGATCAAGCTTCCAATTATACGTTGAGTTCTATCTGATGGTATTGATGGTGATAAGTGAGTCACCTTCCAGGTGAAGCTGGCTCACCTTCAACTCCCTTCCCAGTTCTAGCCTCAACAAAGCAGTCTTGAATTCAGCGAGATTGTTTGTGACCTCCCCTAGGATTTCCTTTCGAGGCCCCATCAAAATTCATTTTGATCCACCCAATATTTTGAGCATTCCAACTCACACCATCCTTCAGATTCTTAGGAAGATCAACCTTCCTAACCCCATTAATAGGGGGTGTAGAATTTTTTATTATTATTTATATGAATTAAAAATAATAATAAAAGAATTAATATATATAAACTATAAATAGAATATCATTTTTATTAACAAGCCATGCATTATGAAGTCGTGACTATTATGGGAGCAGTTAGCTCACCGAATGCAATGTTAAAGTGAATTATATAGTTTCCATTCTTGGAGAGCGACTATTAAAAGACAATTAACTTGCCTTAAGTGCAAAATAATGGAAGGGAATAAAGTCTAACGATTTTAACCTCCTTAACCTTATGTGGAGGGCTTCATGCCACCATCAAAGGAAATATACCTGACATTAAAAAGATTTTAAACTACATTTAAGGAATAATACGTGAGAAAGAGCAGTTAGATATCATTAAAAAGAAAGAGCTTTATTGTTTAAGCACACACAATAGTTGCTTGAAAAAAAGAGGAGAGGTGTATGCATTGAAGGGATTTTATTTGAGTAAAGGAGGAGGAGAGTAGTTTGTATTTGTGAAAAGCACACAGAATAGTCATTTATTTATTTTTGTTTGGAGAGAGAAGGATTCATGCTGTTCAGCTTGTCGTGAATATTTGGAAAGGACGATAGGAACTTGAAGCTGAGCGTAAAGAATTAGAAAGTGTAGAGCAATAGAAATATTATAGGCATGTCTTATCTAATTTGATTTCATTCATTTCTTGGTTATTATGATATATGAAATCTAAGAATTTATAGGTAAAAGAAATGTTAATAAGTAAGAATGTATATTTTTGCATGTGAAAATGACAAAGTTCTGAGTTTATTAACCTATAGTTATATCTTTTAGATATTCATTTATCTGCGATGGACAACAAAGAATGTTAGTCTCAATATGAGACTTTTTATTATTGTACTAGTAGCAATATGTTGGTTTAAGGGAATGAATTTTTAACAATATATATACATTAATATTGAATATAATATCATGTTGGTTTAAACTGGATAGAAATATTCTTTTATACTTGTAATTATAAATATTTGATTGGAAAATTATATATATATACATATATATATATAGAGAGAGGTATTTTTTTTTTTTTGGTGAAAGTCGCTGTGAAGGGCCACACCCTTTGGAGGCCACAAACGAGGGACCTCCTCCCTGGTATGAATACAAGTAACAACCCACTTTCGCGAGCATGGTAGCCCAATAGGGGCACAAAGACAGCGAGCACACCATCCTAATGAGGGAATGGGCCTTATGAATGGATTACATCAAGAACCTCAATGTTGTGGGTGAAGCATGCGAGCACATTGGATCAATGAAGGTATAGTGCCTATGATCACAATAGCCCAGTGGTGACTTAAACCCTGGTGGCCACAACAACATTGCCACCACTTGACCATCGCACTATGGGATGAACCCCATATAGAGAGGTATTATATATGTGTGTGTGTGTGCACATATAGAATATCTTGGGGTACATTTGTAAATATAAATGGAAAAGTTTTAGATTGGTTATAATGAAAACAAGTAATCTGATTTTCACTTAGAGCTTTCATTTGTTATAAATTTTGTAAATATTTACTTATTCTTACAACAATAAATAGACAATATGTTGTATATTTATTAGTATTATGAAATGTGTTCTTGAACAAAGATTAAGGAGAAAAATATAGAAAAATAAAAAATATTTAATATGAAGAAGTTGATATGATATTAGTGAATAAAACTTGTATTTACCTGTGTTACAAGTTGATAAGACCTCAAGTGATAGATAAAGAGTCGCAAGTTAGTGTCATTATCTGAATATACTATAACTTGTAAAGGAGTTTTAAAAGTATGATGTAAAAAATAGGAGAGTATTACATTCTTGAAATAATTGCAAAAATATATGAACAAGTGGTAGCAGCCAAGGTTCAAGAAATTGTGAGTATGCAATATAGATGTTCAATTGTCAGAAGTATTTTTATATGACCTTAGTTGTTTATCGGCCATAGAAAGTTCAACATTTTTTTTATCTTAAATCCTTTTGAAAAGTTATATAAACAGTCAAACAAGTCAACCATGTATTAAACCATAGATGAAAGGTCATTTCCAAGTTGAGTTAGAGGTATGTGAACTCACAACTATATTTCCTAAGGAAGTGTTTATTTTATTTAAAAACTTTGGCCAAAGTAATGTAAAATTATTTGTTTGCATTTAGTTTGTTCACATCATTCCAAATTGCATAATCCTTTCATATTGGTCATACTTAGTTAGAGGTTGTCTAAAGTTGTATGGTCGATTGGGTTATGTAGGACACACCACTAGGAATCAGATGGCATAAATTTTTTGGTTTCCTTTGTCTATACTCTTCATGAACGGTAGAGCCACTTCTAGATGAAAGGCATGTGGGGGATCACTAGTCTATGGTTGGAGGTAAAGCACTCAGGAAATGTCATCCCTCTTATAGATGACTACACCAAGACTTCTGAGATAGATGAAGAATCCCATATATGGAAGATTCCATAACACTTACTATGTATTGTAAACATGTTTTCTTTAAATGCAAATTATATATATGTAATGTGAAAGAAAACATTTTCAAACTTTCCTTATTGCAATTATTGTATTTCCATTTCAAATGATTATAGTTTCCACTTATTTATTGTTCATGTTAAACGAATGCTATATGAAAGTAAAAAAAAATTACAATCAATTTTTAGCATGTGGTTATTTACTTTCTAGTTAATTCATTAAGTAATTCCGGTTTTAAAAAGATGAGTATGTAACATATGGTATCAGAGCTACCAGGTTCAACACATGGACCTATGAGCTCATTATGAGAAATTTTCTCAAACATAAATAGTTAGCTAATGTTTGAAAGTTTTCTTGTGCCATAATGGTAGGAAAAAGAACAAGGAAAATTGTAAGGAAATTTGTACCTAAGAAATTACCTATCCTAGTGGCCAAGAAGGAATCATCTTCAAAAGTAAAACTCTTAGAGAATATCAACTACTTGGGAGGTGCTTGGCTTGTCAAATTTGAAACTCTTTCCAAGACTCTTAAGCGTATTCGGTTGGAAAGAAAACAATGAGAAAAGGTAGAAAAGAAGACTATAGTACCTATTGCCTCTATTAAACTGAGTAAACCATCTACACATCATGATATGCTATTCGATTTTGGTCATGATGCACATAGAGTAGGGAAGGAGGTGATGGAGGAGTACATATGAATACACCCACCCTCCATGTTTGTCTTGGTAAATTCTAGCGGTCAAGAAGAACCCAAAGAAATACCTTTATTTGATAGCGACTTGTAGTCACATAAAATCAAAGAAGTTTTGTATTAAATAAGGATATACTAAAAATCCATCGAATAAAATATAATTTTTTTTTCTTATTTTCCAAGTCTATATATTAAATTAGATAATGTTATAAATAATGATTGTTGTTTAAAGTGCAATGTTAAAAATTAGAAGATCTATAAACACTTAAAAATGAACTTCAAGTGTGAAGTAGAAATTCAACATAGTGTGAACTCAAACAAATGTTGGAGGAAGTCAAGAGATGTCTGATGAGGGCCACACTGCCCATAACCCACAAAAATCACAACAATAGATACCAACACAGAAGATGTGAGACAAAAAAATGAATCACTTTCAATTATTTTCAAAAAAAATGAAATTAGAGATTCAAAGCTTACATGCTACATCCTCATGGGCTTGATCAACTCTGAAAAGAAAATATACTATTCATGAGCCACAATCTACACTATCGGGGCCACCTTCTACAACCCCTGTTAAAAATGGAGGTAATTATGTAGCTTAAAAACTTATAAATCTATTATACTGCAGATCTAATTAAGTGTTCTTTGTTACAATTTCTTTGTGGATGATTATCTGTTTAGATTCATTTTACCATTTGTAGAAGTAGATAGACTACTGTAGAAGAATAAGACCAGAAGATAGAAGTGACATAACATATACCATGGAGAAACCCTTTTGGGAAAAAACTCCACCACCAGAATCAATAGTACTTGTATTATTTAACCTTCAAATAAGATTACAACAATTCTTTATCAATCCTTGCTTGAGATTCTTATTTTTCCTTCAACAATTCTTCTTCACAACTTGCAATAAAATCTAATGGAACTCTCTTCAACTTGCTGAAATTTATATACAATAATGAGCCTTGTAAACTCCAAAGAGTTTACAATTACAAAGCACAAAGCTTATCTCACAAAAGCTACGCCTATTCTTTGCAAGTAGAGCTCTTCCATGAAAAAAAATGGCAAACCAAGTCCATCAATTTTGGCATCCCAAACTGAAGTCTTAACTTAACGCTAATTACGAAGATATCTTCCAAGCTTCTCCTCAAAGTTGGCGCTCAAGAATGGGCCCACTTAACTTAGCCTTATAAAATATCTTCTCATGCAAAAGTGTTAACTCCAAGATGCCAACTTGGGTGCCCAAGGTGGGTCTAAGTCAATCTTTGTTAACTGAAACATATCTCTCCATCAATTCATGCAAACATGATACGTGATTGATCATTCCCACTTAACTGAATGTAGCCACCTGTTATTTGTCATGCAACTCAAGTCATTAGTCATGCATTTCAAGTCAACTAAAGTCAACAAGCATTCAACTAAAACTACCTACATGCAACTGAAGATAACTGAACCATAACTAAATTGAACTAAACTCCATGCATGTAAACATCAATTCCTAACTTCTAAGACCTTTACATGCATTACTGAAGTGTTATATTTCTCCAAATAGTTAACTTAACTCAAGGTGGGTTCCACCTTCCATGTGGGTGCCCCATGTGCTCCTATTTTGTATGAGCTCTTCTTGGACGCCCTCACATGTTCCTACCATTTAGGAATAATTACAAATGTCAATTTACTTGTTCATTTTATTCAAATTTAATCTCTTTATAATCCTAGTGTTGGGGAACACTTTCCAAGGACTTAGGAGATACATGCAATATGTTTAGGATTGCAATTAAATGGCATCCTATTCCCAACATTCTCCACTTGACATTATACGTTGCAATTATTCTAAACAAGGAATCATTATTATAAATCAAGTACACGACTCAAGGCCAATGGCCTTCCTGCACCAACTAATTAATCCATTCCAACTTCAAATGCAACCTGCATAATCATGAAGCTCCAAACAAATTATTAATACTCAAAACCAAGAGAAATTATCTATAGGAACTAGTTTCATAAGATAATCTACAACATTAATCAAAGTGTCAACCTTCTCAATTAATACCTTCCCACTCTCAACCATTTCTTGCACAAAGTGATACTGAACATCAAAATGCTTAGTATGAGCATGATACATAGGTTTTTGGCTAAACAAATAGCACTCTGACTATCACATTCAAGTTTAACTTACTTGCAATTAAAACCAATACCTTTCCCAAGTCTTTGTAACCAAACTACTTCTTTGGAGGCATGTGAAACTGCTGACTATGTTGAACTCACGTCCAACCAAGGTGTAGGCTTCTTGGTCTTTACTATTAAAAAATATTTTCTTACAAGTAACCATTCCAACATATATCTCTTACCATAATAGAACTCAAGCCTCGCCTATTTCTCCAAGTATCCATGAGGACCTGTAACCAACCAATCCATGCCAAACTCCAAATGCAACATAGCACTATCATGAAGTAATCAAGCAAATGATTAATGTACCCAATACATAAGAGAACTACACAAGATCAATGTCAAAGCTCCAACCATGAATTAGGAACATAAACATGACAACATGATCTAACCATCTCCTCCAAGGAGATCACATGCATCATAACATACATAAACATCCTAGTATCAAGAGAACAAGTACCATGCCAAACTCTAAATGTGTATCAAAAGTAAACCATGACATAATAGCAACCACTCTAAACCAAGAAAAAAAAATATCCCCAATCATATGAAGATAACCTTACCAATGATGCATCCACATCACTACCAACAACTCCCACTAAACCATGGTATGAGCTACACATGGCATCATGACTACCATCCTCTTCATGAAGATCAATCTTTAACGTCAAGCAAAGAGTCATCACTAACATTTGTACATGAAATGATCAATGCATGATTACCATCATCTGATGATTCCTCTATAGAAGAATCATAACTCTTTTTCTTGTTCTTACAATCCTTCTTCACATGCCCCAGTTTCCCACAGTTCCAAAACTTTACCTTACTTTGTCCTTCAGAGTTACCCTTCCCTTCCTTGTCTCCCTTAGGTTACTTTTTCTTAGGCCTACCTTTTACAAACAAGGCATCTTAGATTTATGTTTTAGACTTCCTCCTCATCTCCTTTGATAGGAGAGTAGGAATTGTATTGTCCATCTTTGGATCTGCACCACTACCACTGATAGCAACAATTAGATTTTCCCAAGATTCTGGTAAAGAACAAAGTAACAAAATGCATTTATCTTCATCTTCTAGCTTTACATCTACAAATGCTAACTGAATTAGAATCAAATTAAAATCATTCAAATGATTTGCAACAAAATCACCATCTTTCATCTTTAAAGAATACAACTGTCTTTTCAAATACAACTTATTAGTAATACTTTTGGTTTGATATATATCATCTATTCTCCTCCACAACTTATATGCAATAGTTTCATCTAAAACATTCAAGAGAACAACATCGACAAGACATAATGTTGTGGTCCCTCTTGCCTTATCAAGCTTAGCCCAATCCTCATCTGACATCGTTGTAGGTGACTTTGTCTCATTACCAACAACTAACCAATGATCTCTCTCTTCAAGGAGATCCTCCATTTTTAGTTTCTACATCTCCTAATTAGATCCATTTAATCTTTCAATATCTAAATGAGAATTAAAACTCATTGTAACAAACTTGTTTTCCAAAATCAGCAATAACAAAATAGTAAAAGCTCCCACTACAACCAAAAAACCTTCAAACTTTTAAGAGAAATGCATCCCAAACTCTACTTCAACCATTAGCTCTGATACCAAATGTTGAAAATGGAGGTAAATATGTAGCTTAAAAAC
Source organism: Sequoia sempervirens (assembly GCA_007258455.2). Classification (NCBI taxonomy): domain Eukaryota; kingdom Viridiplantae; phylum Streptophyta; class Pinopsida; order Cupressales; family Cupressaceae; genus Sequoia; species Sequoia sempervirens. The sequence goes on from VDFB02322083.1 coordinate 1,243,780, forward strand.
TTGTAAATCTATTATTCTACAAATCTAATTAAGTGTTCTTTTTTACAATTTCTTTGTGGATGATTATCTATTTAGATTCATTTTACCATTTGTAGAAGTAGACAGAAGATTGTAGAGGAATAAGACTAGAAGATAGAAGTGACACAACATATATCGTGGAGATACCCTTTCAAGAAAAAACTCCACCATCAGAATCAATAGTGCTTGTATTATTTAACCTTAGAATAAGATTACAATAATTCTTTATCAATCCTTGCTTGAGATGCTTCTTTTTCCTTCAACAATTCTTCTTCACAACCTGCAATAAAATCTGATGGAACTCTCTTCAACTTGCTACAATTTATAAAAAATAATGTGCCCTTTAAACTTCAAAGAGTTTACAATTACAAAGCACAAAGCTTATCTCACAAAACTTATGCCTATTTTTTGCAAGTAGAGTTCTTCTGTGAAAAACAATGTCAAACCAAGTCCATCAATTTGGGCGTCCCAAACTGAAGTATTAAATCAACATTGATTACGAAGATATCTTTCAAGCTTCTCCTCAAAGTCAAGAATGGGCCCACTTAACTTAGCCTTATAAAATATCTTCTCATGCAAAAGTGTTAACTCCAAGATGCCAACTTGGGCACCCAAGGTGGGTCCAAGTCAATCTCTGTTAATTGAAACATCTCTCTCCATCAATTCATGCAAACATGATGCATGATTGATCATCCCCACTTAACTGAATGTAGCCACCTGTTATCTGTCATGCAACTCAAGTCATTAGTCATGCATTCCAAGTCAACTGAAGTCAACTAGCATTCAACTGAAACTAACTACATGTAACTAAAGATAACTAAACCATAACTGAACTGAACTGAACTGAACTCCATGCATGTAAACATCAATTCCTAACTTCTATGATATTTACATGCATTACTGAAGTGTTATCTTTCTCCAAACAATTAACTTAACTCAAGGTGGGTTCCACCTTCTATGTGGGTGCCCCATGTGCTTCTATTTTGTAGGAGCTCTTCTTGGATGCCCTCACATGTTCCTATCATTTAGGAATAATTACAAATGTCAATTTACATGTTATTTCATTCAAATTTAATCTCTTTCTAATCCTAGTGTTGGGGAACACTTTCCAAGGACTTAGGAGATACATGAAATATGTTTAGGATTGCAATTAAATGGCATCCTATTTCCAGCAACCCCCACTTACCCTTTTTATTTTTTCTAATAACTGCCCTGGAATGTTCTAGAAAGTTCAAATTTTCCATTTTGTTTTGGTGCCAAAAGTCCCACTGTTTGATTTCTGGCCTAGGAAGAAATTTTTAATGAAATTCACTTTTTAGAGGACCAACTTCATGAGGCCATAACTTTTGATCCAGGTGTTTGAGTTGCTATTATTTCATATCGTTGGAAAGCTCTCGACGAGCTCTACAACACTTGATCCACCATAGGTCAGTTTGGCCACTTTTTGAGCTTTTTCGGAGCCTCTAAAGTTTTATATCTGAATTTGAAGCTGCATTAGAGAAATTCTCAGGATGGAAACTTCAATTTCTCCCAAACCGTGCAAGGTATTGAGGCGATTCTTTTGTGACCGGAAATGCTTTCCAGCTATGCTCCTTGGGGTAAATTTTCAATTCCATACGAGCCCGTTTAGGCCAACTTACTAAAAATAGTAAGTGCTTGATTTTCACTATTTTTGATGCCTGGCTATCTTACACCCCTTAAGTGCCATCATGGGACTCAAAAATGTTGGAAATAGGTTTCCATTTAATTGCAAATCCTAAACATTAATTATTTCATGTATCTCCTAGATTCTTGGAATGTGTTCAACAACACTAAGATTAGGATGAGAGTAATATTTGATGAAATAATCATGATTATTGACATTTGTAATTAGTTATAAATGTAAGAAGCATGTGAGGGCATCCATAGTGAGTTCCTAAATAATAGGGACACATGGGACACCCACATGGTAATGTGACACTCACCTTGTGTTCAGTTAACTATACAAAGTAACGGTTAACACTTCTATATGCATGTAAAGATCCTAGGAGTTAGGATTTGATGTTTGCATGCTTGAAGTTCAGTTCAATTCAGTTCAGATCAGTTCAGTTCAATTAAGTTCAGTTCAATTCAATTCATAATCAGTTTAGTTTAGTTCGGTTCAGTTCAGTTCAGTTTAGTTTAGTTATGTTCAGTTCAGCTATGGTTCAATTATCTTTAGTTAGTTTTAGTTGTATGTTAGTTAACTTTAGTTAACTTGGAATGCATGGCTAATAACATTGAGTTGTATGACAGATAACAGTGACTACCTCCAGTTAAGAGGGCATGACCATTCTTTGGGAATGGTGTTGAGTAAATGTTTCAGTTAACTAGAAATCACTTGGAGCCAACTTGGGTGCCCAAGATGATTTTTTGGAATTAAATCCAATGCATGATAAGATATTTTTGAAGGCTCTGTTAAGTGGGACCCTCTTTTGGGCGCCATCTTTGAGGAAGAGCTTTGTAATTATCACCGAAGTGAAGGATGAGTTGTAGCTTTAGTTTGGGACGCCCAAATGGGTAAAGCACATGTTCTAAGCTTTGGTCTTCATGGTAGAACTCAACTTGAAGCAATATGGTGTACCTTTTCAAGGGCTTGAGCTTGTGCATTGTAATTATCACCATTTAGAGATTACAAGGTTGCATATTGTCTCTATATCTCATTCAAAGTTGAAGAGAGTTTTAATAATTGTTATTGTAGGTGTAAAGAAGATTGGTAAAGATAGAAGAAGCATTCTCAAGCAAAAATTGGAGCTATTGTAATTCAAAGATTGAATAATAGAATAATTTTGGTGGAGTTTTTTCCCGAAAGGGTTTCTCCATGGTACATCTTGTGCGATCTTTCTAATGTCCTGTCTAGTTCTTCTATCAACTTCTCTATTCATTCTACAGTAGTAAAATGAATTAATCAAGATAATCACCCACAAAGAATTTATGTAACAAAGAAAGAGCTTACTTAGATCAGCAATATTAAAGTTTTACAGAGTATTAAGCTAAGAAAACACCTCATTTTACAACATATGGTATCAGAGCTGAGGTTGGGTAGAGTATTGGGACACGATTCTCTTAAATTTTGAAGGATTTATTGGCTTAGTGGGAGCTCTTATTATTTTAGTAATTTGCTGATTTTGGAATTAAGTTTTTGTTACAATGAATTCAAGGTTAGATATTGAAAATTTCAATGGTTCTAACTATGAAATGTGGAAATTAAAAATGGAAGATCTTCTTGAAGAAAGAGATCAATGGTTAGCAGTTAATAATGAGACAAAGAAACCTACAACTATGTCAGATGAAGATTGGGCTAAGTTAGCTAAAAAGGAAAGAGGAACAATTAGATTGTGTCTTGATGATGTTGTTCTTTTAAATGTTTAAGTGGAAACCAATGCATATAAATTGTGGAAAAGAATAGGAGACATTTATCAAACAAAGAGTCCAACAAATAAGTTGTATCTGAAAAGGAAATTATATTAATTGAAAATGAAAGATGGTCATTCAGTAGCACAACATTTAAATGCTTTCAATTTAATTCTTAGTCAATTGGCATCTGTAGCTATAAAGCTTGAGGATGAGGATAAGTGCATTTTATTACTTTTCAATTTTCCAGATTCTTGGGAAAATCTAATAGTTGCAATTAGTGGTAATGGTGCAGATCCAAAGATGGACATCATTCCTACTCTCCTATTAGAGGAGATGAGGAGGAAATCTAAAACTGGCTCCCAAGATGCCTTGTTTGTAAGAGGTAGGCCTAAAGAGAAGGAATCTAAAGTAGACAAGAAAGGAAAGGGTAAGTCTAAAGGATGGTCAAAAACCCTTGGTAAGAGTAAGGTAAAGTGTTGGAATTGCAGAAAGCCCGGACATATTAAAAAGGATTGTAAGAGCAAGAAGAAGAGTATTGATGCTTCTACAGAAAAATCCGATGACAGTAATGATGCATTAGTCATTTCTTCTAATACTATTGTTGATAACTCTTGGCTTCTTGATTCAGGTTGCTCCTATCATATGACTCCTAGAAAGGAGTGGTTCTCTAAGTATACTGCATATGATGGAGGAGATGTCTTCTTTGGAGACAACAACACAACAAAAGTTGTTGGCAAAGGAGAGGTAAAATTGTGTTTTAGTGATGGTAGTGTTAATACCCTTAATGATGTTTTACATATTCCAGGACTTGCAAGGAATCTACTTTATGTCTCTGAGTTTAATGATTTTGGAATGCATGTGACATTTGACAAAGGTGGCTGTAGATTGGTGAAAGGGAATATGGTGGTTGCTAAAGGATCTCATATTGGGACTTTGTTTAATCTGAATACCTCCAATGTAAATATTTTATCAAATGTAATTGAAGCTGAAAATACATGTATGCTATGGCACCATAGATTGGGCCATTTAGGTGAAAAAGGTCTTAGGAACATTCTTAATAAAAATTTGGTTGACGGTATTCCTAATTATAATATTGGAAAAAATGACTTTTGTGAGCACTGTGTGTTTGGAAAGCAATCTAGATCTAAATTTCCTAGTGGTACAAATAGAGCTAAAAGATTATTAGAGATTATTCACTTAGATGTAATGGGTCCTATGGATATTGACTCTATTAGAAAATCTAGATACTATGTCACATTTATTGATGATATCTCAAGATACACTTGGATATATTTTATGCATAACAAATCCGATGTGTTTAATAAGTTTAAGGAATTTAAGGCTTTGATTGAGAAACAATCAAATCATAAGATAAAAGTGTTGAGATTAGATAATGGTGGTGAGTATTGTTCTAAGGAATTTGATGATTATTGTAAGCATGCAGGAATAGTGAGATAGAAAACTACTCCATATACACCTCAACAAAATGGAGTAGCAAAAAGGATGAACCGAACCTTAATGGAAAGAGCTAGGAGTATGTTAAGTAGTGCTAAGCTTGAACGGTCCTTATGGGCTGAAGCGGTATGTACTTCTTGTTATTTAATCAATAGATCCCCTAGTTCATCTATTGAAGATAAAACTCCTTATGAGATGTGGTTAGGTAAGAAACCTAGTGTTGCACATTTAAGGATCTTTGGTTGTGAGGCTTTTGTTCACCTGCCTCAAGAAAAGTGATCTAAATTGGATCCTAAAGCACATAAATGCATATTCATAGGTTATGGTGAAAATGTAAAAGGTTACAAGCTTTGGAATCCACTAACAAGAAAAATTTCTTTATCTAGAGATGTTATTTTCAAGGAATTTAGAGCTTATTCAGGAGAAGAACAACCAAAGGAAAAGGATACTTCTTGAACAGTGCATTTTGAGACAAATACTGAGAAGCAACAAGATGCACATGTTGAAGAACAAGTGGATGAATCACAAGAAGAGAGTTCAGAGAGTTCTTTTGAAATAGAGGCTCAAGATGAGCATATTGAGGAACCACAAGAAAATAGAGTCCTGTTGATAGGTATATCCCACCTAATTTCTGTTGTATTTTTGCTTTAATGAGTACCAATGATGAACCCAATTCTTACATGGAAGCTTTGTCCTCAGACGAGAAAAAGCTTTGGTCACAAGCTATGCATGAGGAAATGGAATCCTTGGATACTTGTGACACATGGGATCTTGAGAGTTTTCCCAAAGATAGAAAGGCCATTGGTTGTAAATGGATCTTTTAAAAGAAGATTGGGGTAGATGGTAATCTCGAAAGGTACAAGGCTAGATTTGTAGCCAAGGGCTACTCCCAGAGAGAGGGAGTTGAATTTAATGAAATCTTCTCTCCTGTTGCTAAATTAACTTCTATTAGATTCTTCTTATTTATTGTTGCTACTTATGATTTTGAAATTGAGCAAATGGATGTGAAAACTACTTTTTTGCATGGGAATCTTGATGAGGAGATTTATATGAAGCAACCTGAAGGTTTTGTTGTAAAGGGAAAAGAAGAATTGGTTTGCAATTTAAAGAGATCTTTGTATGGATTGAAACAGTCACCCAAAATGTGGTACCAGAAGTTTGATGCTTTCACATTAAAAATTGGTTATGTTAGGAGTGAGGAAGATCATTGTGTTTATATAAAAATTATTGATGATCAACTTTTAATTATTATCTTGTATGTTGATGACATGTTGTTTATCGGTAACGGCAAGGGAATGATCAGAGAATTGAAAGCACAACTCTCGAGCACATTTGAGATGAAAGATCTAGGTGCCTCAAAATATATCCTTGGTATGGAGATCAGTAGAGATAGAGGTAACATAAAGCTTTGCTTAAGTCAGAGTAATTATGTTGATACTATTTTGAAAAGATTTAACATGCAGGATAGTAAACCAGTTAATATTCCTTTACCAGTTGGCACGAAGTTAAGTTTAGATATGAGTCTTAAATATGATTTTGATTTTGAGGAAATGTCTGAAATTTCATATGCTAGTGCAATTGGTAGTTTAATGTATGCAATAGTCTGTACGAGACCAGATATAGCACAAGCAGTGGGAGTTCTTAGTAGGTTTATGTCTAACCCTGGTAAAGAACATTGGACTTATGTTAAGAGGGTATTTAGATATTTATGAGGGACTTTAGATTAATGTTTAGTTTATCATGGTTCTAATAATATTGATATTATGAATAGATCATTGGACATACATGGGTTTGTTGATTCATATTTGGAAGGAGATCTGGATAGTTGGAGGTCGATAAGTGGTTATGTGTATACTTTGTTTGGAGCTGCGGTTAGTTGGATGAGTAAGAGGCATCCCACGGTTGCTTTGTCCACCACATAAGCAGAGTACATGGCTGCCACACATGCCTCTAAAGAGGCAGTTTGGTTACAGAGACTTGGGTTAGGTATTGGTTTTAATTGCAAGCAAGTTAGGCTTGAATGTGATAGTCAGAGTGCTATTTGTTTAGAAAAAAATCATATGTATCATGCTCATACTAAACATGTAGATGTTTAGTATCACTTTGTGAAGGAAATGGTTGAGAATGGGAAAGTATTAATTTTAAAAGTGTACACTTTAATTAATGTTGCAAATTATCTTACGAAGCTAGTTCCTATAGATAAGTTCTCGTGGTGCAAGAAGGCCATTGGCCTTGAGTTCTGTACTTGATTTAAATTGATTATTCCTTGTTTAGAATAATCACAATGTATAATGTCAAGTGGGAGAATGTTGGAAATAGGTTGCCATTTAATTGCAAATCCTAAACATTAATTATTTCATGTATCTCCTAGATTCTTGGAATGTGTTCAACAACACTAAGATTAGGATGAGAGTAACATTTGATGAAATAATCATGATTATTGACATTTTTAATTAATTCTAAATGTAAGAAGCATGTGAGGGCATCCATAGTGAGTTCCTAAATAACAGGGACACATGGGACACCCACATGGTAAGGTGACACTCACCTTGTGTTCAGTTAACTATACAGAGTAACAGTTAACACTTTTGTATGCATGTAAAGATCCTAGGAGTTAGGATTTGATGTTTGCATGCTTGAAGTTAAGTTAAGTTAAGTTAAGTTCAGTTCAGTTCAGTTCAAAATTAGTTTAGTTTAGTTTAGTTTAGTTTAGTTTGGTTCAGTTCAGTTCAGTTTAGTTTAGTTCAATTCATTTCAGTTCAATTATGGTTTAGTTGTCTTTAGTTAGTTTTAGTTGTATGTTAGTTAACTTCAGTTAACTTGGAATGCATGGCTAATAACATTGAGTTGTATGACAGATAAGAGGGACTACCTCCAGTTAACAGGGGATGACCATTCTTTGGGAATGGTGTTGAGTAAATGTTTCAGTTAACTAGAAATCACTTGGAGCTAACTTGGGCGCCCAAGATGCTTTCTTGGAATTAACTCCAATGCATGATAAGATATTTATGAAGGATTTGTTATGTGGGACCTTCTTTTGGGCACCATCTTTGAGGAAGAGCTTTGTAATTATCAATGAAGCAAAGGATGAGTTGTAGCTTTAGTTTGGGATGCCCAAATGGGTAAAGCACATGTTCTAAGCTTTGGTCTTCATGGTCTCAACTTGAAGCAATATGGTGTACCTTTTCAAGGGCTTGAGCTTGTGCATTGTAATTATCACCATTTAGAGATTACAATGTTGCATATTGTCTCTATATCTCATTCAAAGTTGAATAGAGTTTTCATAATTGTTATTGCAGGTGTGAAGAAGATTGGTAAAGATAGAAGAAGCATTCTCAAGCAAGAATTGGAGCTATTGTAATTCAGAGATTGAATAATAGAATAATTCTTGGTGGATTTTTTTCCCGAAAGGGTTTCTCCACGATACATCTTGTGTGATCTTTCTAATATCCTGTCTAGTTCTTCTATCAACTTCTCTCTTCATTCTACAACAGTAAAATGAATTAATCAAGATAATCACCCACAAATAATATATGTAACAAAGAAAGAGCTTACTTAGATCAGCAATATTAAAGTTTTACAGAGTATTAAGCTAAGAAAACACCTCATTTTACAACAAAAAAAACTAAAGAAAATAAATAAAACATTTTTTTTGGGTGATGCAAGATTTCCCTACACCACTAGATGCTCCTGCATCAGTGTCAATTCCTTCTGAAAATACAATGGCTAAATTGGATCAAGTTCTAACCATGTTAAACAAACTTTGATATGACTTAGGAAATAAGATCTTCCTTCAAGAAACTCAAAGAGAAGTCAATATTAGAGATATCTCTAATGGGAAACTCAAAGGGGCCAAGTGGAAAGGATGTCGACTCTTTGCAATCAAGATGAAGAAGGTAGAAGATTTGAAAGAAGTTATCTTTCTAGATGACCTAATGTATAGTGAATCTCAAAAACTCTGAGGGATTGAAGAACAAGATCTAAAGGATCAACAAGAGCCTACTGTGGAGAATTATCGCTTCCTTTCATATTTTTAGGATGTTTTTCTAGATGAACTCCCTGGGTTACCCCCAGAAAGAGCTTTCAATTTCTCCATTGACATAATTCCTAATTCATAACCAATATCAAAAGCACCATATTGTATGACCACTATGGAATTGATGGAACTTACAACTCAATTGCAAGAACTATTGTCAAAAGGATTAATTAGACTTAGTGTTTCACCCTGGGGAGCACCAGTAATCTTTGTCAAAAATAAGGATGGTACCTTGCACATATGCATAGATTATCATATGCTTAATAAGGAAACAATAAAGAATAATTATCCTTTACTATGTATTGATGATCTTTTTGATAAAATATATGGAGCAACTGTATTCTCAAAGATTCATTTATGATTTGGTTATCATCATTTAAGACTGAAAGATGAAGATATTCATAAAACAACTTTCAATACAAGGTATGGACACTATGAATTCATAGTCATATTTTTTGGACTTACGACAACATTCATGAATTTGATGAATAGTGTCTTCAGATATTGCTTGAATAGATTTTTTGGGTGTTTTTAGATGAAATTCTTAAATACTCTAAGAATGAGGAAGAAAATTTCCAACACCTTCATTTTGTTCTACAATGGCTGAGGGAACACAAATTGTATGGGAAGCTCTATAAAAGTACATTATTTCAAAAAGAAGTAAAATATCTAGGTCATGTAATCTCAACAAAAGGAATTGTAGTAGATCCATCGAAGACAAAGCCATTCTTGAATGGCCAATGCCAAAAAATATGCGTGAAGTAAATCATTTTATGGGATTAGCATGCTATTATAGAAAGTTTATGTCAAACACCCACCCTATCACTTCTCTGCAAAGAAAAGGAAAATGCTTTTATTGGTCAGAAAAATGTTAGGAGGTATTTGATCAACTTAACAAGAACTTGACTATGGATCTAGTTTTAAAGGTCCCTAATCTAGGAAATTTTGTTATAATTAGCGATGCTTCAAGAGAAGGATTAGGTGGTGTGCTTATGCAAGAAAGAAAATTGACAACCCATGAGCTGAGAAAGTTAAAATCATATTAATAGAATTATGCTCCTCATGACCTAAAATTGGTAGAAATTGTCCATGCTTTGAAAATGTGGCAACACTACTTGTTGGGAAATCCTTTTGATCTTGTTGGACCATTAGGATATTATGTACTTATTCTCCCAACCACATCTCAATGCTTGGGAAAAGAAGATGGTTAAAATTAATATCAGACTATGACTTTGAGATAATTTATATCAAAGGAAAAGAAAATTGAGTGGTTGATGCTTTGAGTTGGAGGAGACATATTTCCTCAATAGTCTCCATTCATTCAAATTTTAAAGATCAAGTTATACAAAATTTATTGGGAGATGAATATTATGAATAGGTTAAGCAATCTCTCGCAGCCAATCCTCAAGATTCAAGGTATGACGAGTTCTATTTTGAACCAGATGAAATTCTAAGGTATAGGGGAATAATGCATGTTCCAAACTTTGAGGAGTTAAGAAATCTTGTGTGGAAAGAGGTTCATTGAACACTATATTTAGGAAATACAGGACTAATAAAACTCCTAGCAGATATAAAACCACTTTATTTCTAGAAATGAATGAAGAATGACACTACAAGATTTATGGTAGGATGTCTAGAATGCCAGAAAGTAAAGGATGAAAATCAACACCTAGAAAGAATTTTGTACCCTCATGAAATTCTAGAATGGAAATGGAAAGTCATTAATATGGACTTTGTGCAAGGTCTCCCTATGTCTCGAAGTAGACATAATTCTATTTTAGTAGTGGTGGATAAACTCGCCAAGGTAGCCCATTTTATATTTAGAAATTTAATGGATGGAGCATTGATAATAGCTTGTAAATTTGTCCAAGAAGTGTTTATATTGCATGTTTTTCTTGATAATATCATCCATAATAGAGATGTGTGCATGACATCGAGGTTTTTGTAAACCTTGTTTTTAGCACTAGGAACTCAGCTTAATATAAGCTCAACCTATCATCATGAGATAGATTGTTAGATAGAAAAGGTAAACCAAGTTCTTAAAGATTTGTTGAAGATGTATTGCATGGATCAAAAATACAAGTAGGAGGAATATCTTCCACTTATGGAATTTGCATACAACAAATCCTGTCATTTTGCAATAAAGATGACCCCATTTGAAACATTATATAGAAGAAAGTTTCAAACTCCTATAAGCTAGGATAAGCTAGAAGATAGGATTAGCCTTGGACCAGAAATGTTATTAGAAATGGAGGAGAAAAACAAGCTAATCATAAAAGATTGGCGGAAGAAAATGATAGGCATAAAATTTATGTTGATGCCAAGCATATACCAAGACAATTCTCAGTTGGAGAAAAAGTTCTTTTGAGGATCAAACCTTAGAAAATCTTTGTAAAGTTTGAAAAATCATCCAAACTAGCCCCTAGATTTGTGGGTCCCTTCGAAGTTCTTGAAGTGATTAAACCAATTGTCTACAGAATCACTCTACCTCCAGCTCTTGACCAGATGTATAACGTTTATCATCTTTCATATCTAAAAATATATATGACTGGTTTTAATCATATACTTGACTGTAATGCAGTACAAGTACAAGATCTAGGAGTGGTAAAAATCAATCCTCTCAAGGTGCTCGAAGTACGCAAGATCCACTTGCCTTAAGTGCAGAATGGAAGGGAATAGAGTGTAATGATTTTAACTTCCTTGACCTTACATGGAGGGCTTCACACCACCATCAAAGGAAATATACCTGTCATTAAAAATATTTTAAACTAGACCTTCATTTAAGGCATAATATGTGAGAAGGAGCAGTCAGATATTGTTAAAAAGAAAGAGATTTATTGTTTAATAATACACAACGATTGCTTGGAGAAAAGAGGAGAGGCATATGCATTGAGGGGATTTTTATTTGAATAAAGGAGGAGCGCAGTCATGAGGTTAAGGAGAGTAATTTGAATTTATGAAAAGAACACAAATTAGTCATTTATTTTGTTTGGAGAGAGAAGGATTCATACAGTTGAGCTTGCCGTGGATATTTGGAAAGGACGACAGGAACTTGAAGCAATAGAAATATTATAGGCATGCCTTATTTGATTTGATTTCATTCATTTCTTAATTATTATGATATATGAAATCTAAGCATTTATAGGTAAAAAAAAGGTCTATATGTAAGAATGTATATCTAGATGCATGTGATTATGACACAGTTGAGTTTATTTACATATAGCTATATCTTTTAAATATTCATTTATCTATGATGGACAATAGAGAAGATTAGTCTAAATATGAGACTTCTTATTATTGTACTAATTGCAATATGTATGTTTAAGGGAATAATTTTTTAACTGTGCATATATATGTATTAATATTGAATATAATATTCTACTAGTCTAAATTGGATAGAAATATTATTTTATACTTCTAATTATAAATATTTTTATAAATATTTGATTGGAAAATATATATACATGCATATATATATATAGAGAGAGAGGGGTATTATATGTGTGTGCACATATATAAGCTATCTTAGGATACATTTGTGAATATAAATGGAAATGTTTTAGATTGGTTATAATGGCAGGGAGTAGTTTTATTTTTACTCAAATATTTCATTCATCATAAATTCTACAAATATTTACATATTATTGCAAAAATAAATAGATAATATGTTGTACATTTATTAGCATTATAAAATGTGTGCTTGAACAAATATGAAGGAGAAAAACATACAAAAATATAAAAAATTATGAAGAAATTATTTTGATATTAGTGAATAAAACTTGTATTTACCTACAGTGTTACAAGTTGATAAGACCTTAAGTGATAGATAAAGAGTCATGAGTTAGTGTCATTATCTTAATATACTATAGCTTGTAAAGGAGTTTTAAAAGTCTTATGTTTTAAAAAATAGGAGTCTTACATTCTTGAAATAATTGCAAAAACATATGAACAAGTGGTAGTAGCCAAGGTTCCAAAAATTGTGAGTATACAATACATATGTTCAATTGTCAAAAGTATTTTTTTATGAACTTAGTCATTTATCAACAATAGAAAGATATATTTTTTATCCTAAATCATTATGAAAAGTTAGATGAACAGTAAAAAAAAATTAACCGTATTTTTAAACCATAAATGATCTGTCATTTCCAAGTTGAGTTAGAGGTGTGTGAACTCATGACTATATTTCCTAAGGAAGTGGTTATTTTATTTAAAAACTTTGACTAGAGTAATGCAAAATTCTCTACTTGTATTTAGTCGATTCACAATGTTCCAGATTGCATAATCTCGTCAAATTGGTCATACTTAATTAGAGGTTGTCTCAAATTGTATGGTTGATTGGGTTATGTAGGACACAACACTAGCAATCATATGGCATAAATTTATTGGTTTCCTTTGTCTATACTCTTCGTGAAGGGTAGGGCCACTTCCAGATGGAAGGTGTGCATGTGGTTGGAGGTAAATCACTTAGGTGATGCTCTCCCTTTGGTGGACAACTACGTTGAGACTTGTTAGACAGATGCATAATTCTAGATATGGAAGTGTAATGGAGTGAATTTTCACCCCTTGCAAATTATCCATTTACACCCATTACCTTAGAAAAATAAACTTGACGATGATTTTCCACTTCATCCACTCGCTTTCCACCCACTTAGCAGTTGTCTGTAGTGTCAGTGGGAGAATTTTTGTCAGGGATGCTAGCACAACATGCAAACATCTGCATGGCACACTGTCGTCCTAATAGGATTCCCGCCTCTAGAATCTATAGAGGCATTACACTTATCCATTGGTGATGAAGAGTAATTCCCCTATGGCCTTGACCAACCTTGAACAACGAGCTTTGGGATTCTATTAATCCTCAAAACATCTTCTTCTCCATTCATTTGATCTTCTACAATCTTCTTCATTCTCATTCACTCTTTTCAAGTTTCTACATGCTTTTTTTTACAACACTTCCACCATTATTGAAGCTCTAAGATGACGCTCTGCTGGTTTTCACTCTCGTTGTTGTGGAAACGATGGCACTCACAAGCTTGCAAGCTCACATCTCCCTTCACATGCTTGAGGGCATCTTGTTTGGGAGGTGATATCCATTTCATTTAGCATCGTTATTTGATTTAAGCAGCATATTGTTGTTAGCACTATGTGGAATTTATTTCTTTCCATACTTTCCTTTATCATGCTTTCTCTTGTTTCTATTCTAGTTGTTCGTGGAGGTGGGAATACCGAAACGGGGGTTTGACTATGGCAAGCCCAAAAATAGCCCAATTTTTTTTCCCCATTCTACTATGTGTAGGTGTTCATGTTTGTGTAGAGCTTGTGAGAGGTTGCACCAATCATGAGTTTTATTTTCTATCACCTTTTTTCTCGTCAACTTCTATGATCTTTTAAGTTAGAATATTATTCTTGTCATTTCAGTAGTTTAGTTATTTCCAATTTTCTATCATTATATAAAACTCCATTTATCAAGTAGTTAGTGAGTTCTTTGTTAGTCTTGATTGTCCTTTGTACTTTATGTCCGTACGAATGCCAACACCCGACCAAGACACCAACAAATTGTGTTGTCATTCATCTCCTGCACTGGGATCCTCTGGCAAAGAGTTTCCTAGGTCACAATCTTGTCTCAAGAATTCATTCACTTGATTCCCTAAACCTCCTAGGTTAGCAGAAGGATAGTGGCATATCAATTTCCCCTCCTTTGCACCCCCTTAAAACATTAAACTTGCTTTAAACAATCCCTAGCATGAGGTAGATCAGGACAACTAACTGTTATAGACCCTCCCGTGACTTGGGGTCCTAAGCAGTCAGTCCCCTTCCTCTACAAGAAGATTTTATAACACTTAATGTGTATTGTAAAGATGTTTGCTTTAAATGTAATTCATATATGTAATGTGAAATAAAATATTTTCATAACTTTCCTTATTGAAATTATTGCATTTCCATTTCAAATGATTATAGTTTCCACTTATCCATTGTTCATGTTAAATGAATGTATATGAAAGTCAACATTTTTTACTATCAATTTTAGCATGTGGTTATTTACATTCTAGTTAATCATTATGTAATTCTAGTTTTAAAATGATGAGTATGTAACAATGACCATTTCCTTTTGTAAGGCCTACATTACCTCTACGATCCATGGTTTTTCCTCGTTAAGGCCTATGTAACATATATAATCCACACCAACTTTTGATTCATTGGTCACATTGACACATGGGTTGAATCATCGTTTAGTACTTTCCACTTAATCTCATCCACCCCACTCAATATTTCACAATTTATTTTCCCATTTGTCACATGGGTGGTGCCATCTTACACAACTATTGAAATAGTGAAAATCACCTTTTCTTGTAAGAAATTTTGTGCTACAATAAGTGGTTTTAGATATTAAGGTAGTTTTATGGTACAATAGGAAATTTTGATACATTAAATAATGACTTTGATTATTTGATATAATGTTCCATCATCAAGGAATTTTTTTCCCACAAGAATTCATTACTATCATCTTAAGTTAGTTGATTCCAATAACCCTTTTCACATTTGGCATCCCTTCACTATTGTTGCCTCTATTTCTGACCTTATATAAAATTTTAAACTTTTCATTCCTAAGGTTGAAATATATCATTGTAATTGTTCTAATAAACCAAACTTTTTGTAATCTCTTGTCATTTGTTTAAGTGTCAAAATATAGAAAATTTTGCAATTGTCAAAGTCTTTGGGGAGTATGCGCAGGATCATGATGGGCCAAAAAGTGGCAATGGGGAAAAATTACGTTTTTCATCGACCCAAAAACGTGAAAAATATCGAGTTGACTTTTGTGTGGCTTAGGTGTCAGTACACACCTCCAAAGCAATTCCCAAACCAAGATTTCCAAATCGGATATCCGATCCAAATTGGATATCCTATTTGAGGCAAATATATATACACATATTTTGGGCCTGTTAAAATCATTTTACACATTCACAAACAGGCCACAGGCGCACGGTGAGGAGGTTGTTCGCATAATAGATATCCAATTTAGCTGATATCCATTTTGAAAAGGTTATATTTTAGATTTGTCTTTGCTTTGATCAAATTTTGAATTAGATTTGTATAATTTTAGTTAGTTTTTTATGGATTTTTTTTCAAAATCGGGTTTTTGATTGAATTTTTAAGAAAATTTGAGTTTAGAATGGATTTTGATTAAAAATGAATTTTTCTTATGGATTTTGATTAAAAATGAATTTTTTTATGGATTTTGATTTTAAAATAGTGTTTTTTATGTATTTTTATTAAAAATTAGAGAATTTTATAGATATTTGTTAAAAAGTAGGGGTTTTTGGTTTTTTTTAAATTAGGGTATTTTTACAATATTTTCATTTATATTATCTAATTTCAATTAGATTAATTAGTTTTTAACTTTAATCAGGAATTATGGCTGCTGAGAATGAAAATGCACAAATTTCAAATGATCCACCAGCTGAGAATGAAAATGCACAAATGCCAAATGCTCCACCACCTCCGCAACCATCAATTGAAGAATTAATTGGTGAAAAATTGCAGCAATTGAGAGGCATTTCTGAAGTTTATATGAGAATCCCTCAATTATCTGAGATGTCAAACACATTGAAGGAAATAATTAAAAATATAGAAACCCTCTCCACCCAACATAATGCCTTTCATTTATGGCGAGAAGACATGAGGGAATATTATGCATGTGGATTGTCTTATGATGATGTGAAAGATCTCAGAATAAACAAAGCCCAAATAGCCTCTTTATTTGTTAACCCTCGCACTGGTTTTCCAGTTAATATTAATAAACCAAAACTTTTTATAAAATGGTGCACGCATAGGGACATTGTAGATAACTTTTGGCATCGTTGGTGTATGGTTTTTGATAAACCACTAAACAACAATTGTGATATACCATTTTACTTTATTAAAAAATTATATGTTGAGTTTGTGTTAGGGAATCATGTCAATTACTTTGACATTAAACCCTTCCAAGTCATTGGTGGAGGTATGCCCTAGGATAGACCAGGGGCAGTTAGAGTAGTTCCCCACCCATATGTTCCCCCTACTCTCCTTCCTCCACCACCTCCAATATATCATCCATATATTATGTAGGATGCGGCCACACAAACTATCCAGGCTATTCACTCTTTGAGTGATCTTTTGGTGTCACATCCTTCTACAGTAGCTCAGCCACATTCTGGTGATGTTGGCGATGGCTCGAGTGTTGTTGCATCATCCTCGTCAGGTCCACATATTTGTGTGCCACATACTTGCTCCATGTGCCGCCAGATATGCTTGGGTCCTCTTGTACAGCCCGCTGAGCATCCCTTGGACACTTCTGATTATGACCTCCATGATGTGGACATTATAGATCAAACACAGGGGAGTGGAGCGCACCCTACAAAGTCCTCTCCTGCTAGAGAGGGGGACATTGGAATAGTGAAACAGGTAATATTTAAGTTGTAAATTCATCACTTCCATTTTTTTTTAAATGAATGTTAATAAGAGATAGTATAATGTACTAATATTGATTTACATGGTCTATTTAACAGTTGATGTCTGAGGAGGAGCTCACACAAGTGACTGATAGAACCCTTAGGGCCATTTCATTTGGCCTCAACATGCACACAGTATATATTTTCACACTCACTCGTTTACATTTTTTTATTATATACTTGCTTGTCATTTGAATTGTCATTAATGAAATTATATAATAACTTATATGTTTATCTTATTTTCCTCTTGTAGGAAATACCTAGTGCGAGCGAGGTGCAACCTTGTCCAGATTATGGAAGTGCAATGTTAGATAAGGGGAAGGTAATTGAACTCAAATTCAATTGAATTAAGAATTTTAAGATCTTATATTGATTATACATACATCGACATAGATTGGTAGTTTCATATGTACTTGTCATTTTTATGTACATGCAGTTATGAGCTATACGTCGCTATTGACAAGTGCGAGCAAGGTGCAGCCTTGTCCAAATTATGGAAGTACAATGTTAGATAAGGGGAAGGTAATTGAACTCAAATTCGATTGAATTAAGATTTTTAAGATCTTATATTGATTATACATACATCGACATAGATTGGTAGTTTCATATGTACAGGAAGTTATGAGCTATACGTCATTGTTGACAAGTGCCACAACACCTGAAGGAGTATGTATTGGAACACTTGAAGGAGTAGGTGTTGAAACACCTCAAGGAAGAGGTGTCAAAACACCTAAAGGAGATAAAGAAAAAGATTATCCTAAAGAGGTATGTGTTTATTTTATTTTGTGTTTGGTATTTATATGTTCCTATTACTGACAATTGTATGCTAACTTGGATCAATTTTATGTTTTTGTTCACATATATAGATTGACATTACAAAAGTTGGTTTGGTCGGTTCTTTGAGAGGGGAATATTCTAGGACTCCTGACCCTTTGAAGAGACAGATATTTTAGGTAATCAAGATTACAATTTTAGAGTTCAATTATAATTCAATGTATATTGATTTTGATGTTAATTATTCAATTTTAAATCATATAGTATAACTAATCTCAATTGTGGTTTGAATTTTTCTTGTACAACTACCTTCAAATCCAACAAGTGCTGCAAAGAGGCTCCATTTTGATGATCCACCAGTAGTTTAGGATGAGATAGACATTTTGGCATGTAAATTTTGAATAGACATCGAGATGGCATATGCCACATGTTGTAAAACTTTGTTTGAGTTGGCGTTGATGCCATTTTTGTATATGGAGATACACTCAAGATTATTGGATAGTTGATATATAGAAGTTGACAATCAAACTTTAATGTCTTCCTCATGTGCATGATTAAACTCTTTCAAAATTTAATCAAGTGAGCAATGGTTAAATATCAATGTACAAGAGCATAAAAAATAATGGTTGTATTATGTAGTTTATATTCATATCGTTGACAACATTGCATTACACATCTTTCAAACTCAAAGCATTACTTCACATTGCATAACTAACAACTAGATGTTGATAGATGAAAAAATTTCAATTACAATATAGTTTTTACAAAGTCAACCTAAGCAGATATGCAATTACTTCACATTACATAACTAATAACTGGGAGCAACTGTCAATTGCATTTCATGGAATTTTATGAGACCACATTTCTTTGAGGCATTTTTTCAAATAGTTCACTGCCTTGTCTATGCCACCACATTTTTCATACATGTGTACCAAAGCTTTTTATCAAATAGTTCACTGGCTTGTTGTTATGGCTAAAATCCTAAAACAAGTGCTTTCAAACAAGTTATGGATTGATGCAGAGTGGGGGTGAAAATATATCTGAAAACTCCCCTTGACTCCTTTGGACCAAATTTGAGAACCAATAACATACCCTTGTCCTAGGCTAGTGAATTAGCCCTCTTTTACAAAGTGAGTGCCCTTTAAACACTTTATCTTCACAAGAACACCCAAAACAATCTTGAGTTGTGTCATAAAACAACAAATTCTAAGATTATTCTACACCTATAGGTCCTTTAGCAGGATGTCCCATGAAACCATTTGTTTACCATGCAAATGCATAGGGTTTATTGAACGTCCCACTTGCACAACTCCCCTGACCATGCCACTAACTCAGAAACCTCTATTATGACCCCAATATGCTTAAACGTTAAAGAGATTCCCCCACTCTAATTGATTTTAACAAACCCTAGGCTAAAAGCTTCATTTTCATGCAATTTAAGCAATGATTTGCTTAGGATAGCAACTCCAAGACTCACAAATCATTTCCCCTTTCTTAAATGGACCTGCATAAATTCAAATCACATTGTACACGTATCCTCTCCACCGAGCCACATGAAAGGTACAATAGGTGGAGGGATTCAATAATTCATAATTTACTCAAAAATGCAAAATCTAGGTTCACTACCCGCCATGAGAAAACTTGGCACAAAACTCACAAAAAATGAAAAGAAAGCACTCAAACCAACTTTAAAGGGGTCTCAGGCCTGCTTCCCCCTCATTCCACATGCTATGCAGTCGTTTAATTTTTTTGTAGTGGTCGAACAATGGAGAAAACACATTTTTTTTGTGTAGAAACCATAATTTTTGCAAAGTAACTCAATATGATCTTATTGATTCTTCACAAAATTGCATTCATCAATCCCAAAAATGACTTCCTGAACCTTTTTTAAGACTCTCCCCCACACAAAACAACTGACCAACTCCCAATAACTGACTTACAAACTAAGTTACTTGTTTGGGTTCGAGGGTTCGGTTCGCCAGTTCGGCTAAACTTTTTTTGGGGGTGGTTTGGTTCGTTAGTAAAAAAAGAATGTAAATAAAAAATATATATATATGCAGCATAGAAGCATGAAATAGGATTATAATATCACATATCATATAAAAAAAAAAACCACCATAAACTTGAATGTCATTTAAAACACGCATGATAAATATTCATCGTTGAAACTTGAATTGTGGTAGCTTGATATACAGAGTCTATTTATGCCAAGGTTCAATTTGTATGATTTTGAAAAAAGAAGCCAATTGAGGAGAGTTATCAGCATTCTTTAGAAATCATAAGAATGTATTTAGTACACTAGCCATTTTGATGTCTTCTTGCAATCTTAAATGCTAAATCTATGAAGAAGTTAACTTTGCTGCCCACTAGTTTCCATTAAAAAGAAAGCAACAAGCTATGGTCTCATGGCTTTTTTTCACACAAAAATTAGTGTTGGAGTTTAGTTGGAGGCTGAAAAACTACTTGTAACTACATAAATAAATCTTGTTCTACAACTCGTATGACCTAACCGACTGTTCCATCACGTCTGGATGGTTATGTTTAGGTTAGGTATGGTCCCCTTTCGCACCCAAATCGGCCGAAGCAGTTCGAGCTACATTCAATCAACGAAATCCCTTAAGAGTCCAAAGTGCAAAAGGGCAACAATCTTTGACGGACTGTTTCTCGGAAACTGTGATGCCTACAAAATTTTTGTTTGAGGCTATGGGATTGTGTTGGGCCCCTCTTTAATAATTTCTCTTGGTTTTTGCTATCTCAGAGGCATTTTCCCATGGTGGCAAGTTTTCAGCTGAGGGAAAAGTTGTTAGATGCAAGCAATGTAAAGTTGCAAAGTGGTGCAACTTTCATTCAGCAACTTGTACAACCAAATAGACTGTTCCAACACGTTGATGGATATGTTTATACTACGGATGGTCCTCTTTTGCACCCAAATACGCTGAATCACTCTGAGCTACATTGGACCGGACGATTTCCCTTAAGAGTCCAAAGTGCTAAAAGGAAACAATCTTTGAAGGGCTATTTCCCAGAAACTGTGACATTTACAGACTCTATGTTTCAGGCTATGGGATTGTGTTTGGCCCATCTACAATAACCTCTCTCAGTTTTTGCTATCTCAGAGGCGTTTTCCTATGGTGGCAAGTTTTCAGCTGAGGGAAAAGTTGTTAGATGCAAGTAGTGTAAAGTTGCAAAGTGGTGCAACTTTCATTCAACAACTCGTACGACCAAACGAACTGTTCCAACACGTCCGGATGGGTACGTTTACACTAGGGATGGTCCTCTTTTGCACCCAAATACCCAAATCACTTTGAGCTACATTGGACCGATGATTTCCCTTAAGAGTCCAAAGTGCTAAAATGCCATACCATCTATTGTACAATTTTTAGTTGGATGGTATGGCCATGGTAGATTTTATTAGGACTATATAAGGTGACTATGTGAGTTTATAGAGTTGGAAACATCTATACTTGAGTTGGTGAGTTGCCATGCATGGCAAAAATGAGTGAAATTAGGTAAAAATGGTGGTTACAACTTGCTAATG